>OX451216.1:32533900-32962047 GCA_949628195.1 Phasia obesa
TCGGCATTAAAAGTAGCATCCAGTAATAAATCATTTTCTAAAATAACTTGATACATTTTCCTCTTAAAAGGTTCAACATCTAGTGTATTAATTGATAGTTTTTCTCCACTTTGTTTTAGTAGCCGAATGCCAAAACGCTTTTTGAATCTGGTCAACCACCCGTGGCTTGTGTTAAAAACTCCACCATAAAGCTTTTTATGAATTTCCTTGGTCTTGAACTGTAGAAATGTACCAGAAACCGGCATGTAAGATTTTCGCTGTTGTTGAAACCAAGAAAAAAGTGTTATCTCCATTCTATGAAATTTGCCTTGTTTAATAGCTTTTCTTTTTTTAGATCCGAAGTTTTAATATTCCGCATTTTTTACAAAAATTTTCCTTCGACTTTAAAAACGTACATGCCGAGGATATTTTCAAACCATACTTTTTACACAAATCAATAACTCTCAATCCGTTTCGGTGATCGTCAATAATTTTTCTTTTTTTCTTTTAAAAACAATCTTTTTCTGGTACTCATTTTTTTATATTCGCTTTGTTTTGTTTATTTGTGTTGGAAATTTTTTCAATTTATATAGCAATAGTTTTTTTTTCAATCAAAACTATAATGATATTTTGTTCGTTAAACTGAGTACAAAAAATATTTTTTGCTCGTTATGTAAGGTACTCAATGGAACAAAAAGACCTGCTCGGTAAAAGCGATGATAACGAGCAAAAAATATTTTTTGTACTCAGTTTAAAGGCAAATACAATTTGTGTTCAAAATTTTCGGTTTATCATGAGGACCAGTATCAAAAAAAATATATACATTTGTATAATTTAAAAGCTAAAAAATAAATTATTACATCTATCTAAATTGCATATAAAAGTGAAGCAATGTTGCAGCTCAGTGTTATTACTTAACACATAATCGATTTATTTACCCATATAATGATATTTTAAATGTTTGAAAAAATGAAAGCACTTAAATGTAATTTACAAACGTTTTAACGACAATGAATATTAAATTATGATTTTTTTTTTTGTTCTTATTTTTTGTTTATAAATAAAGTGACAGAGTTAAAAGCAATCAATCAGAAACAGATTTGTATTCGAAATAATTATAAATTATAATGTCAACTCTCTTTTATATTTAGTTAGGCATTGTGTAAAATTTTTAACATAAAATCTCAAACAACTCCTACTCATTTAGCCTTTGATTTGTTTATTTATGCAAAATATTTAACACAGATTTCGTACATGCACACCTACGTACAGCAGAAATTACCAACTTATTTATACAAACATTAAAATTAATAAAGTGTCAATCATGTATCCTAATTTGTTTAGAATTGTATTTTATTAGTGGAGGCTTATCAATTTTACTTAGGATTAACGACTATAATAAAAAAACTACAAAATTAATTATACTTTCTCATAATTAAAAATTAAAATTGTATTAATTATACTAACTCTAAAAATCAAAATCAAAAATGACCAACTAAAACATGAATCAAGTTTATGGAATTCAAATGGAAAGTAAAATGGAATATCAAATTGATATATGTATAGTATACAGAGTTCAAACAACACTTAAATTTAAATTTAATGTGTGTAAAATTGCATGTTTCTTTTTAAAAGATCTACTTTTTAAGATTTAGTTTATTTCCCTTTGATATTTTTTTGTATTTTAGAAGATACACTGACACATTTGTCAGCTTTGACTTAAGAAGGTTTCGTTATTTTATACTGTTAAATCTCTTAAGAGTACGATTTATTTGCCGAAATACTATTCGTATAGTCAGTATATTATTTGTGCTTTAAGTATTTACTCTTCTTAAAATGTTTTTTTTTTTTTTTTTCAATTTTATATTTTACGACATGTTGGTCTTTTTTGACATACATTTAGCTATTTCCCCCAGAGTGCAATTTTTCTTCACTTTTTGTCTAAAAAAATGGAAAGAAACCTGCGTGCGTTTTAACAGAAATCCTTGAGAAATGAATATCTCCTGATACGAAACAGCATTGGTTAATAGTAGTGATGGGATTTGGACACATCAATGGTACACTGGTACACTTAATGCTTTTTTGGTACAATTTCATATTAAATTTATTCAATAAGTTTTTTATTTAATCCTTAAAATTTTTTTCACGTTCCTTACTTTATACCTGACTAGAATTGACTAAATTGCAACATTCTTGATTTATGTTAAGGATTTTTATTATTTACTTTGCTACACCCATTATGTTGCACAGTGTAAAGAGCCATCTGTAAAGGGCTAGTCCGATTGATCAAAAATTTAACATGGACATTACAGAGGAGTATCTGAGCTTATGTTTTAAAGCTGGGGATCATTCATTTACCAGTGGTAGCACTATGTGGCTTCAAAATTGAGAACCTCACACCCTCAAATTTTTTTAGGGCTTATAATTTTTGTTCGATTTTTCAAAATATTACATCGTTTTAAATATCTATTTAGTATTAGTACATTTATTTAAGTTTTTTCAAAAATTTAAGATATTATGGGAAAATTTCAAAATTATATCTTTTCTGAGTTAACAACTAGATGATTTTTAATTTAAGAACTGGAAAATTATTGCATTTTTTTGAATTTTAACCTAAGAAAGGGCCATTAATCTTTCTTTAATAAAAGAAATTCTTAAGGAATATATAAAAATTTTATATTTTAAATCAAATTTTGTATAAAAGTGATGATCCTAGTAGAATATGGAGGTCCTTCAATGTGATCTATTTTACATCGAAAGTTTGACATTTGCCTATATGTTCTAAAATACCAAAGGGATTGGAAAAAGAAGACTGCTGTAAAAAAGCTACATATATATTCCCAATTATTGCTGAAAGTATTTCATGCACCCTAAGTCAATATGTGGACTTTATGGACCAAGGCCTAAAATTAAAATTTTGGGATTTTTGGTATTTAATTTAGGAATTGCGGAATTTTCTTTACCTTAATCTTAAAAATTTATATACGCTTTGATTTTCGTTGACTAATATTCACAGAAAAAAAATTCAAGGAATCAAGGTCAATTATCATCACTTTAAAATACCCTACTAGTATTAAAATTTTAATTAGCATCTTTTAATGTTTTGCTTGTTTTTTCCTTAATGTCAAATGTTGTTACAATTGATGCTGATTTGGTACAATTTTATCAATGGGACGGTACAATTTAAACATTTTCAGATCCCAACACTGGTTCATAGGATATTCACACACAACTTTCTGTATACGGGTATTAAATAATTTTTAAAATACATGAAATAACATCAAGCTTTTACTAAAGTATTTTTATTTATAGTTATAATAGGTTGAACATTATAACATATGACATTATAACATATTTTATACTTTATAACTCTGTTGTGATTGGTGTGATCACTGGCCATTGCGCTCTTAGAGCAAGTACCAAATAACCAATAGATGGGATACCGATACATCGGACTTCTGTTGGATGTGCGACGATGAAGAGGAGTTGGAAACTGTAGAATCACTGCTAGGTATTACAAGGCTATAATCTTAGATGGATATATAGGCTCTACGACATCGCGCGGTGCAAACTAGAGAAGATGTCGTCGGATCACGGAAATCGAGTGGCTGAGTGATAGGTAGCAGGACGCATATACATATGTCTCTATTTTTCCTTCTGATTTAGTTTAAGTTAGCTGAGGTTTTCTGATTTTAAATACTTAATATTTTACATTGAACCGGATCACAGTATTTTGTGTCCATATAAGGATTTGGCAAATAGTATCTATTATAAGTATTAAATTTCCACAGTTTTATACAAAAATTTATGTGAAAAAGGTTTTTCAATATTTTTGTGACGTGCAGTGCTTAGAGTTCTACATCAATTAGTGTAAGAATATCTACGAAATTCTCCAAGTTATAGCCAATTTTTACCCCCAAACCAATTTTCACATTTTCTTGTATACGCCAAATTTGGTGGCGTTCTTATTCTACGCAGCTGCCTGCTTAACCTAACATAGCCCTAACTACTTTTTACTCATTCGCCTGGAAAGTTATAATTGTTTCCTACGTTTTTCGTAATCATAAACTTTAACAAAAGCCAATGGTTTGTGTAAATCCTTTCTACAAAGTGTAAATTTGTTAACAACTAATTTAGCCTTTTACTAACTACTTTTTATGTAGTAAATTAAAATACTTTCCTAAGCATAAACATGCGTAAAAAGGATAATCTTATTGATATTACTCTGTTAAAGCTTTTCTGGATTGAATTATACAACAAGTAAGAATAAATTTTGAAATTAAATAACCCGTATATTTTATTTGTCTGATGGTCACCTCATTAAAAAAATAGTTAATAATAATATGGATAAATGCTTTTAAAGAATTTTAATTAATTAAAATTTTACTTTTAGAGGCTGTAATCAATTTTAAATTTTTGTTGTCATTTGCGTAGGAAGGGCATTCTAGGGGGTGCAATGCAAAGAATTTTTGAAATTTTTGCTAAAGTGGTTTTGCCCCTCCCCTAGAAACTATGTCTTCCTACGCCAATGGTTGCAAACGATTGTAATCAAATTTGAATGCAATCTATTAATATATGAATTGATTTCAAAAATTTTATTCAATTACTTTTATCGGTATGATTTCAATTTCAATCAATTTACGATTTTAAAAACGAATCAGCAAGCATTTACGTGAAACCTTGTGATTGCAATTGAATTGACTGAATCGATTATTGAGGAAAAATTGACGAAACAAATTTAGATACATTCACTTAATTCAAAATAAAGTCAACATATTTTTCAAACAAACATTTTTCCGCCTTTAATTTGTATTCACCTACCTGAATGCTCTAACGTCTTTAACTATATTGTGTTATCGTTTTTCTTTTTGTTATCTTCTCCGCTGAGATACCTGGCTTTGCTCAGAATGCTTTCAAATTCTCTAACATTTTGGACTGTTTTTATTTCTCGCTCTGTCACTTTAAACACTTTATTTACACTTAATTTACTATTTCTTTTCAGTCGCTGTATTACTTTGACTACTAACATTTTACTGTTTTGTTTTGTTTTATTTACTTACTGCACTTAACTGATAAGAAACTGACATTCGAATCTAGGATAAATCTCGCTTGATATACACCTTAAAATACCCATTTTTGTATGGCCTTGAATGGTCCCTTTTAATTCAGAACATTTCAAAATATTCCATTCCCAAATGTAATAGAATACTATTTGATATATAAGCAAAAATCCAAATTGTCCTGTCTGTCTGTAAAAACAACTGTATGGATATTAACAAAATTTTCGCAGAAATATCTTATATCCAACAGAAAGTGGAGAAAAAAATGAAAGTACGACGATTTTTGACCGATTTAAGGGTACTGCATACTTTAACCCTAGTCCTTTTACCCGAGTACAGTTGTGGCCACTGACACTTTGGAGTAATGCACCTCCTAAATATCTTACACTTTTCTATTGAAATTTCGTATCTAAGAAAATGGCAAAACTCTGCGTCAACTGACACCTCAATTACTATCCTAGGTCAAACCACTGAGGATCTATGAGCTTCTTAAGCCGAAACCACCAAGAACGTATACCCAAGTACAGATGTGGCCACTTATGCAATTGTATTATTACAATTATTAAAGACTTTGTTTTTTTGTGGTAACGTAAATTTATTTTATTTATTATTACTTAAACTTAACTTTACTTATTTATTTTTTGTCTTCATTATTGCAAGTTTTGCATACAAAGAAATTACTCGAATGTTGCACACATATTGGCCGTTTACATTCAGAGCACATGTTACGAGTGGGTATTCTGTGTTCGTCGTAAATATAACACAAATAGCAGCCCCAACTTGGTTTGTTTTTCTCGCTGAGCCGCTGCTACACTCGTTGAAGGTGTAGGGTCAACTTTTTCATTTAAGGCCGTGTTTATATACCTCGCTATGCCAAGTTTCGTGTTAAAGTTACGCATTACCTGAACATTGACTGACCGGCTTTCAATGAATGGCATACATAGCTCCTTGGCGAGCTGGCGCAGAAAATGTTTGCGTCTAAGCTTACTATATGGGAAGTTTTTATTATTTTCAAAGTATATTATATACGCTGACAATGCCATCAAATCAATCATACTAAAAAAGAGAGATAATGGCCAAGGCTTAGTCTGTCTTTGGCAAGTATATTCTGTAAGTAGTTGGTCCATAAAATCCACTCCTTCTTTTGTTTTATTGTAAAATTCAATGACTTCTGAATATATTAAATATGTATATTAGTATATTAAAGAACAAAATTTTATTAACAAAAAAGTTTTTTAGCTTAAAAGTTATAACGAAAGATGGGAATAATTACTACAGGCCATACCTGTACTTGGGTATACGTCTACGTAATAAAAGTTGGGTATAAGGACTAGGGTTAAGGCATCTCTTATTTTTGAAAGCGGTATATTTTAAACACGTTTGCGCAACATATGGCGCTGTTTTAAAATAATGACAAAATCTGAATTAAAAGAGTAATATTTTAAACACGGCTGCGCAGCAGATGGCGCTGTCTTAAAATAATGACAAACTACGAATTACTTACTGCCAAATAACCAATTAAATAAAATTTGTATTTGATTTGTATTTTTACTTTGTAGAATAACATTGTTATTATAATATTTCAAATACATTTTGCAGAGCTTTACAATAATTTTTAGAATTTTAGAATTTTATATAAATTTTAAAATTTTATCCAGAGATGGTTAAAGAGTCTTAAAATTTGGTGCAAAGCAAAATCGAATAAAATGTTGCCAGCACGCACACAACGTGTGTGGGCACACCTAGTAGTCTATAAAAAACCTAAATTTAAATATAATAGGTGTTGTGAAAGTTTTTGTACTGGCAATAAAGTTTATAACAATTAATTACAAGTATAACCAGATTAAAAAGTTCTTGTAAGATTTTACATATTTGTTACATGTACATACATATAAGTATTACCGGAACATACATATACATATGTAGAGCACTGAAAAAAAAATGCAGTTTTTTTTATTTTTTGTGGCTAAAATATACATAATACTAAAATATTTGGCAATTATGCAGACAGTCAAGAGGGTAGACACGAGCATTTTAAATAAATTTTACATGTACATATGTATACTATTTCTTTCTTCATTTTATTCCCATCTTCTTTGCAATTTTTTCGTAAGGTAATAATTTATATCTATCAGCTTATGTGTGCCAGTAAAGTCTTTAAATACGCGTTAGATACAAAAGTGATTTGTCGAAATTTGTTATTAAGGTTTAGTAACAAAGAGAGGATTTAAAATTTGTTATTTTATGCAAGAAGTTTTTCCTTTGCAGGTGTTTTGTTTGGCTTAATTTTTATTCTAAAAGTTTTAAAAGTTCGTCTTTATTGAGAAAGAAAAATGAAATCGCACAAGTCGATTGTTTAGTACAATGTTAATTAAAAATTCTGTTGAAATCGGGTGGAACAATTCTTTATTTTTTTCATTTAAACAAATTATTACATTTACTTCGTTTAGACTTTCAGATATTCAGATTTTAAAATTAGTTAAATTACTAAAATCAAAATAAGGCCCATTATTATAACTTGCCTTTAGCTAAAGTTAGGATTTTGTTGTAGCGATAAGTAGTTTTTCGTTATAATAATGAGGATAAGGCTCATCGCTATTACTTATCCTTATAGTACATTATAGTTAAAAGTGGTTTTTAGCTTACTTTTAATAACGAATAACTATTTATCGTTCTAACAATATCCTAACTTTAGCTAAAGGCAAGTTATAATAATGGGCCTAAATCAGTCAAGTGCGAGTTAGACTCACACACGTAGGGTTTCGTATTATGTTCAGTACAACTTTAAAAATTCAAGGTGTTAATTTTTTCATATCTTTCCTTTTCATCTGGCAACATTGCCTTGAGTTGTTAACAACGTGTTATTTTTTGCTCGTGTGTGATTTTTCTTTAAAATTTAATTTTTCATTTAAATCGCTTCCAATATGGCTAGCCAGAAGCGAGAATACTTTGGGAATAGTCCCAAATTTAAGACGATAAGGATTGATCCTGGCCCTAGTAACAGGTTTCATTTGCTAGCAAATGAAGAAGAAGAAGAGGCAAGAGCCGTCAAAGAAAGGGTTCCACCAATAGTGGTAGACTCGTGTCACAGTTTCTCAAAAGTTTGGGAAATACTTGGTGAGGAGTACTTCTTCAAGAGAATGACAATTGGAACTAAGGTTACATGCAATACAATGGTCCTGTATGAAGCTGCGTTAAAAAAGCTGAGTGAACTGAAGTACAGTTTTTATACACACGAAGTTAAAGACGTAAAGCACTTTAAGTTAGTGTTATTTGGTTTGCCAAGAACAGACGCAAAACTTTTAAAGGAGGAATTGATTAAAATGCACAACATAAACCCAGTAAGTGTCAAAGAAATCGTAACCAAAAGGACTACAGCTGATGACGCTATATACTTGATTGAGTTTAACAAACAAGAAGTGTCAAAAAATGATATTATGAAAATAAAGTACTTTTGCAATATTGCTGTTTACTGGAGAAGACCTTTTAAAGGGAATAAAGGGCCTACGCAATGTACGAAGTGCTCTATGTACGGACATGGAGCTAAAAACTGCAATAGAGTTATCGTCTGCGCAGTTTGTGCTGGCAATCACGACCAGACTGAGTGTGTATTGGCCAAAAACACTCAAGGGAGTAATGTTGTTTATAAATGCCACAACTGTAGCCAAAAGAACTTAAGAAACTCGAATCACAGGTCCGACGATCCTAAATGCCCTTGCCGTAAAGATTATTTAGAAATGCGCCTACGATTAACTTCTAAGTCTAGACCTAATTTCAACAAGTCGAGAATTAATCATGTGTATGATGAGACACCTGTCAAGTCAGAGTCAACCAACTGATTCACGAGAGCACACCTTCCAAAGGAAAAGTTTGTACTCTGAGGTTTCGAAAAACAGACCCCGCGACAGCAACAACGATGATGACTTATCTAACGAGAGACTGTTAGAAATCTTCTTTAGTGCTGTGGATGCTGTGCTTGGCATGATGCTCAAGCATGCTATATAAAATTATAGGTAGTCAAAATGTATACGTTATGCACTGGAATGCTCAAGGCATAACAACTGAGTCAGCAGCTGCACAGCTCGAAAAAGTTCTCCATGAGAAAAATATTGATATTTTACTTCTTAACGAAACGTTCCTGAAGCCGTATCATAGGTTAAAATTTGGAGGCTACAAAATATACAGAGAAGACCGCCAAACACATGGTGGGGGTGTGCTTATAGCGGTTAAAAATTACATAGATCATAAGTTGTTACCAAAGATTAAAACAATAACCATAGAAAATATCTCTGTGGAAGTTAAAATAAGTGGACGTCCCGTAAGTTTTATCTCTGCTTATAATCCTGTTTACACTTCTAATTTTAAAACTGACTTAGAACTTCTTACCAATTCGTTTAGTGACTATTTTATTTTTGGTGATTTGAATGCACAACATGTGAGTTGGAATTGTATTTCAAACAATTCAGCTGGCAAAGAACTGTACAGACATCACTTAAGTTCAAGTTATTATGTATATCATCCGGATACACATACTAGATTCGGCCAAAATATAATTCCAGTCCAACCATCCACGGTTGATATTTTACTTACTAACTCTAACATTTCATTTTCGCAGTTACAGTCACATCCAAATATTTTACAGTCTGATCACACCCCAATATCTTGTTACATTTTTGGAACACCACAAAATCACTTTGTTACAGTTCCGTTGTATAATCAGGCTGATTGGCCAGCAATTAAATACTGGGTCGAGAATGAAATTAAGAATCATAATATCGGATAAATAGAGCTTAACAATATAAACCTAGATTCGTCATTAAATAAATTAGTTAGTATAGTTAAAGAAGCCTTTTCCAAGATTCCAATTGGCCAGAAAAATCCTTGGCAGAGGGAAATTTCAAATACGTCTAAAATGCTGATTACTCAGAGGAACAAGTATAACCGTAAACTTAAAAGATGTAGAGATCCTACTTACAGAACTCAACTAATCAGCATTTTAAAACAGTTGAATCAATTAATTGATTTTCATTTGAAAAGGGATAGAAATGAAGCGTGGGCTAAATTCATTTCCAAACTGCCTTCCGGCTCTAAAAAGTTTTGGAAACTAACAAAAGCTTTAAAAGGTAGAAATTCTGCAATCCCCGATCTAAATATAAATGGGGAATTTTTAAGTACCGGTGAAGCAAAAGCAAATGCCATTGCGGAAGTTTTTAGATGCAACAATAATATCACCAACAACAATTCATCACCTTTAGATAATGTGGTTCTAAATTATGTGCAGGAACTTAACAATGTAAATCTCGCTGACAGTGACAATTTTGAATTCACAGATGCAGTAGAGGTAAAGACATTTGTTTTTTGTTTAAAAAATAACAAAGCCCCAGGTTTAGACGGAATTAACAGCATTATTTTAAAAAATATGCCCGATTACTTTTTTGAAACTTTGAGCAAACTATTTAATTACTGCTTGAGAAATGGTCATTTCCCCATGATATTTAAAAAGGCCAGAGTTATACCTATTTTCAAAACTGGAAAAGATCCTAAATTGCCTTCCAGCTATAGGCCAATAAGCATTTTGAGCTTGTTGGATAAAGTCTTTGAAAAAATAATCCACAAAAGAATCGTAGAGTTCTCAGAACAGAATAACATTATACATCAGCAGCAGTTTGGATTCCGAAGAGAGCACTCTACGGTACATCAAATCAAACGATTGGTTAATATTATTGAGAATAATAAAAGAAATCGTAGAAGTACAGGTATTATATTTCTTGACATTGAAAAGGCTTTCGATACAGTATGGCATAATGGCCTATTGTATAAACTTAACTCTTTTAGTTTTCCTTTATATTTACAAAAAATCATACAAAGCTTTTTAGACCAACGTTCATTTGTAGTTTTCGTGGAGCGCATCTCATCAGATGAAAAACATATACTCGCAGGTCTACCGCAAGGTTCCGTTTTGTCACCTACGCTTTATTCGTTATATACGTCAGATATCACTCTACGCAGGAATCAGGAAGCAGCATTTTATGCAGACGATAGTGCTTTCATTTGCAGCGGTAAGGTATCTAATTCATTAGTTAGGAAAATGCAAGAGAGCTTAAATTCAAGCCAAAAATATTTTAATAAATGGAAAATAAAGGTCAATGATGATAAAACACAGGCCATTATTTTTCCATATAATAAGTCGCCAAAACGCATACCTTCTCAATCTATGTTGTGCCGTGGGAATGTTATACCTATAAAGTCAGAAATCAAGTATTTGGGCATTATAATGGATAAAAAACTAACATTTAAGCAACATGTCAACCAAATTTGTGAAAATGCTATAAAGTGTGGTCGGGCATTGTTTCCCATACTCAACAGAAGATCTAAATTGAATATGAAAAACAAAATATTGTTATATAAAATGTGCATTCGACCAATTATGAGTTACAGCTGTCAAGTATGGTTTCATAAAACTGCGAAAACTCATACCAAAAAGCTTCAGATTATACAAAACAAGAATTTGAAAATAATTCATAATCTTCCTCGTAGGTATCCGACAAATTTACTTCACAGTAACTTTGGACACAAGATGATAAACGATTTCACTAGAGAACTGACACTGACATTTAATGAAAAATGCAGACTGTCAAACTTTGAATCAATAAGGAATTTACAAGGTAATCACTAAGATTCGTTCGTTAAGAATGAATGTATTAGTGATTATCCAAACAAATTTCTTTATAACTTCCATAGAGATCAAAAAGGTTTTTTGAGCTATTTTCCTTAAGGATGTATATTTATTGTTATTAGTTTTGTAAATTTAATTATAAGACTCTTATTGTTGTAGTACTTATAGTAAAATCTCATACCTCTGTACCTTTTATATTTTAAACTTGTAAATAAAGACTTTTATTAAAAAAAAAAAAAAAAAAAAAAAAAAAAAAAAATTTTAAATTTAACAATAATATTGATACAGGATTTTGTATAACGCATATTGTATTTTTGATTCATTTAGGCCAATACGCAGCTCGCCTGAATGTCAGGTTGCTATAGAAAGTATGTAAGTACATACATACATACATACATACATACATACATACATACATACATACATACAAACATACATACATATGTGTAAACAAAAAACCGTCTGAAATTCAGGTTTGAAAAATTTCAAACATTTACGTTTGGTAGTAGGAAGGAAGTTTATGGAATTTTTTGACAGTTATTGACTCTTATAGCAACCTGAAATTTAGGCGAGCTTTGTACTAGTCTTCAGATAATTGTTCAGCCACATAGGTATGTATTTAATATATTTTAATTTAGGTTAGTAGGCTAAGCACTAAATTTTGGTTAGGATTAAACAATTAAATTTTTATAAGATAAATTAGTATGCACGTATGTATTTTCCTTTTCATAAGTATATACGTACACTAGGTATAAAAAGTCTGCGTACACACACTTAGCCTATTAAACAAACACAAAATAATTCTGAAAAAACATATATTTTAATTCAAAAATGATTTTTATTAATTAAATACATATCAGTCGTTAAAAATAAAGCAAAACTGTATGTACATAGGTTCTTCACTGCATTATTATATAAAGATGGATTCACCTATTTGTTTCGAACAAAATTTTTGTTCGGATAAAATTATTTTTACTGAAAGTTCTCTGCAGCAGGGTTCACAAGGGTTTCAGATATGGCGATTTCTCGACAAACGTGGCGATTTTCAATCTTATTTGGCGTTCAAATGATGGGTTTGGCGACATGGCGACTTTTTGGTAATTTTTAAAATAGTTAGCTATTTTTCGTTGTTTTGGCCAACATTAGAAACTGAATTAAGGAATATGGATAACAAAGAAATTTAAGTTTTAAAAGTGAATTATTTTCCATCTGTCTGTCTGTCTTTATTTTATTGTGTTCGCTTCACGTAAAAACTACTGGTGGATTTTAACAAAATTTTCTGAAGAGGTACCTTATATAAATAAAACAACGACAGTTTTTAATTTTAGTAGATAGTGTTTTGGCCATGAAACAGTTGCTACGAGTTAATGCCTAACAAGCCAGAAGCAAAATCTAGCACAAAATATTTAGACAATCTGGTAAGGGATATAAAGCGACATTTTTCAATAACGATAACTGTGTAGCGGAAAAACTGTAAGAGATAGAATTTTTTTAAAATCATATTTGGATTCAGGGAGTATAGATAAAAAAGTTTCAATAAAATCGGGAGTGGTAAATTTGAAAACATTTTTTTTTGGTTGATTTGACTTGGAATTACCCAATAGGTAGACTCTTGATAATAGGTAGACTCAGTAGGTGTAGTACTATGACCCCTATAAAAAACAGTAAAAATTGAAAGGGGACAGTGACGTGATTTGCATGTATAACGCCTTATTTTTTTAATCGTAATAGGTAGACTCTTGAAATTTGGATAGAAATTTGGATGTATTGCCACGGCCGCTATGACAATTACTAAAAATTAAAGGGTGTTCCGACAGTGACATGTTTTTCACGTATAGTGACTTATTTTTTGACATGATTTTGCATATACATATAACCTTATATTTGAACACTTAAAATTTACATATATTATATTTTACAATATCTACTGTAACAACAAGTAACGACAATAAATTTAAGAAAAAAAAAACACACATAATATTTACACAGGGTATTTAGAACTTTGCTCTAGTATAAAAAATAATTAAAAGGAAAGATATTTTTTTTTTTTTTTTTTTTTAATAAAAGTCTTTATTTACAAGTTTAAAATATAAAAGGAACAGAGGTATGAGATTTTACTATAAGTACTACAACAATAAGAGTCTTATAATTAAATTTACAAAACTAATAACAATAAATATACATCCTTAAGGAAAATAGCTCAAAAAACCTTTTTGATCTCTGTGGAAGTTATAAAGAAATTTGTTTGGATAATCACTAATACATTCATTCTTAACGAACGAATCTTAGTGATTACCTTGTAAATTCCTTATTGATTCAAAGTTTGACAGTCTGCATTTTTCATTAAATGTCAGTGTCAGTTCTCTAGTGAAATCGTTTATCATCTTGTGTCCAAAGTTACTGTGAAGTAAATTTGTCGGATACCTACGAGGAAGATTATGAATTATTTTCAAATTCTTGTTTTGTATAATCTGAAGCTTTTTGGTATGAGTTTTCGCAGTTTTATGAAACCATACTTGACAGCTGTAACTCATAATTGGTCGAATGCACATTTTATATAACAATATTTTGTTTTTCATATTCAATTTAGATCTTCTGTTGAGTATGGGAAACAATGCCCGACCACACTTTATAGCTTTTTCACAAATTTGGTTGACATGTTGCTTAAATGTTAGTTTTTTATCCATTATAATGCCCAAATACTTGATTTCTGACTTTATAGGTATAACATTCCCACGGCACAACATAGATTGAGAAGGTATGCGTTTTGGCGACTTATTATATGGAAAAATAATGGCCTGTGTTTTATCATCATTGACCTTTATTTTCCATTTATTAAAATATTTTTGGCTTGAATTTAAGTTCTCTTGCATTTTCCTAACTAATGAATTATATACCTTACCGCTGCAAATGAAAGCACTATCGTCTGCATAAAATGCTGCTTCCTGATTCCTGCGTAGAGTGATATCTGACGTATATAACGAATAAAGCGTAGGTGACAAAACGGAACCTTGCGGTAGACCTGCGAGTATATGTTTTTCATCTGATGAGATGCGCTCCACGAAAACTACAAATGAACGTTGGTCTAAAAAGCTTTGTATGATTTTTTGTAAATATAAAGGAAAACTAAAAGAGTTAAGTTTATACAATAGGCCATTATGCCATACTGTATCGAAAGCCTTTTCAATGTCAAGAAATATAATACCTGTACTTCTACGATTTCTTTTATTATTCTCAATAATATTAACCACTCGTTTGATTTGATGTACCGTAGAGTGCTCTCTTCGGAATCCAAACTGCTGCTGATGTATAATGTTATTCTGTTCTGAGAACTCTACGATTCTTTTGTGGATTATTTTTTCAAAGACTTTATCCAACAAGCTCAAAATGCTTATTGGCCTATAGCTGGAAGGCAATTTAGGATCTTTTCCAGTTTTGAAAATAGGTATAACTCTGGCCTTTTTAAATATCATGGGGAAATGACCATTTCTCAAGCAGTAATTAAATAGTTTGCTCAAAGTTTCAAAAAAGTAATCGGGCATATTTTTTAAAATAATGCTGTTAATTCCGTCTAAACCTGGGGCTTTGTTATTTTTTAAACAAAAAACAAATGTCTTTACCTCTACTGCATCTGTGAATTCAAAATTGTCACTGTCAGCGAGATTTACATTGTTAAGTTCCTGCACATAATTTAGAACCACATTATCTAAAGGTGATGAATTGTTGTTGGTGATATTATTGTTGCATCTAAAAACTTCCGCAATGGCATTTGCTTTTGCTTCACCGGTACTTAAAAATTCCCCATTTATATTTAGATCGGGGATTGCAGAATTTCTACCTTTTAAAGCTTTTGTTAGTTTCCAAAACTTTTTAGAGCCGGAAGGCAGTTTGGAAATGAATTTAGCCCACGCTTCATTTCTATCCCTTTTCAAATGAAAATCAATTAATTGATTCAACTGTTTTAAAATGCTGATTAGTTGAGTTCTGTAACTAGGATCTCTACATCTTTTAAGTTTACGGTTATACTTGTTCCTCTGAGTAATCAGCATTTTAGACGTATTTGAAATTTCCCTCTGCCAAGGATTTTTCTGGCCAATTGGAATCTTAGAAAAGGCTTCTTTAACTATACTAACTAATTTATTTAATGACGAATCTAGGTTTATATTGTTAAGCTCTATTTGTCCGATATTATGATTCTTAATTTCATTCTCGACCCAGTATTTAATTGCTGGCCAATCAGCCTGATTATACAACGGAACTGTAACAAAGTGATTTTGTGGTGTTCCAAAAATGTAACAAGATATTGGGGTGTGATCAGACTGTAAAATATTTGGATGTGACTGTAACTGCGAAAATGAAATGTTAGAGTTAGTAAGTAAAATATCAACCGTGGATGGTTGGACTGGAATTATATTTTGGCCGAATCTAGTATGTGTATCCGGATGATATACATAATAACTTGAATTTAAGTGATGCCTGTACAGTTCTTTGCCAGCTGAATTGTTTGAAATACAATTCCAACTCACATGTTGTGCATTCAAATCACCAAAAATAAAGTAGTCACTAAACGAATTGGTAAGAAGTTCTAAGTCAGTTTTAAAATTAGAAGTGTAAACAGGATTATAAGCAGAGATAAAACTTACGGGACGTCCACTTATTTTAACTTCCACAGAGATATTTTCTATGGTTATTGTTTTAATCTTTGGTAACAACTTATGATCTATGTAATTTTTAACCGCTATAAGCACACCCCCACCATGTGTTTGACGGTCTTCTCTGTATATTTTGTAGCCTCCAAATTTTAACCTATGATACGGCTTCAGGAACGTTTCGTTAAGAAGTAAAATATCAATATTTTTCTCATGGAGAACTTTTTCGAGCTGTGCAGCTGCTGACTCAGTTGTTATGCCTTGAGCATTCCAGTGCATAACGTATACATTTTGACTACCCATGATTTTATATAGCATGCTTGAGCATCATGCCAAGCACTCTTAATTTGTCAAATTTATTTCGACATTTTTCTAGTGCATCCACAGCACTAAAGAAGATTTCTAACAGTCTCTCGTTAGATAAGTCATCATCGTTGTTGCTGTCGCGGGGTCTGTTTTTCGAAACCTCAGAGTACAAACTTTTCCTTTGGAAGGTGTGCTCTCGTGAATCAGTTGGTTGACTCTGACTTGACAGGTGTGGGAACTCAGTCTCATCATACACATGATTAATTCTCGACTTGTTGAAATTAGGTCTAGACCTAGAAGTTAATCGTAGGCGCATTTCTAAATAATCTTTACGGCAAGGGCATTTAGGATCGTCGGACCTGTGATTCGAGTTTCTTAAGTTCTTTTGGCTACAGTTGTGGCATTTATAAACAACATTACTCCCTTGAGTGTTTTTGGCCAATACACACTCAGTCTGGTCGTGATTGCCAGCACAAACTGCGCAGACGATAACTCTATTGCAGTTTTTAGCTCCATGTCGTAGGCCCTTTATTCCCTTTAAGAGGTCTTCTCCAGTAAACATCAATATTGCAAAAGTACTTTATTTTCATAATATCATTTTTTGACACTTCTTGTTTGGTAAACTCAATCAAGTATATAGCGTCATCAGCTGTAGTCCTTTTGGTTACGATTTCTTTGACACTTACTGGGTTTATGTTGTGCATTTTAATCAATTCCTCCTTTAAAAGTTTTGCGTCTGTTCTTGGCAAACCAAATAACACTAACTTAAAGTGCTTTACGTCTTTAACTTCGTGTGTATAAAAACTGTACTTCAGTTCACTCAGCTTTTTTAACGCAGCTTCATACAGGACCATTGTATTGCATGTAACCTTAGTTCCAATTGTCATTCTCTTGAAGAAGTACTCCTCACCAAGTATTTCCCAAACTTTTGAGAAACTGTGACACGAGTCTACCACTATTGGTGGAACCCTTTCTTTGACGGCTCTTGCCTCTTCTTCTTCTTCATTTGCTAGCAAATGAAACCTGAAATTTAAAATTTCATAATTTTATTTTAGGCAGATTTTGTATTAATGCTTTTACATGTATGTACATATATGTATACACAAAGAAGTGCATTTTTTTAGGTCATCGGCATTTTTCGCTCTAAAAATGCATTAAAAAATGTAATACTGTAATTTTTATCTGATAGACTCTTAACATTTTTGATTAAGTCGTTACAGGTCGACAAAATTGACTACTTTTTTGAACCGAAACAAGCCGAAAAAACGCCGGCGGCTAAATCATTGGAAAAACAGCGGCGCTCCATCGGCTTTGAGCTGCTCGGATTGTTTCTTTGAATGGCCTTTAGCTGGGAAAACCCTCGTATGTGCTATCGATTACATATTGCTTTTATTAAATTTTTATCGAACAGCTGTAAACAATAATTAAAACCTACCCGCTGGCTGGTGGTGCATTATAAAAGTATTTATTTTTAAAATAGTATTTTTATTGAATTAAACAATATCATTTAAAAATGTTAAAAATATTTGCAAATAAATTACATTTAAAGAGTTTACGGCGTTATGCAGTTACCCGTACTGCGGTTAAAACAAAACGCTACCCAGCAAAAACAAATTCTGAAGATCGAACTGCCCTTATTCAATGTAAACGAAGTAACTTTAATATTTTTAAATCTCTGGAGGCACATTGTAAATTTGGCACTGTTCCGCTGGCTTCGTCTGGTTGGTTAAATAATAAAGCTAAAGGAGATTGGTTTCAAATAAATGCCACAGTCAGTGAAAAAGATAAATCAAAAGAATACCAAGATATTCAAGAATATCTAAGAAATGCCACACTTACTTTTGATGAGACCTTAATTAACAACCTTAAAACAAAATTTGAAATAAAAACACTAACCAACATACAATGTCTTGGATGGCCAAAGCTTATGGAAAATCATCATACATTAATTGCAGCGGAGACAGGATGTGGCAAAACCATTTGCTACTTAATGCCTATTATACAAAAAATAATTGAGCACAAAGCACATATAACAAATAAACGTAAATTAAATTCTCCTCTAGCTATAATATTAACTCCAGGCCGTGAGTTGGCTTCACAAATAGGTGGGGTTATAGAAAACTTAACCCACAACTTGGACGTGAGAGTTAAAATTATATTAGGTGGTAACACGAAACGTTTAATGGTTAATCCCGATTTTGATGATATAGATATTGTGGTGGCCTCGGTGGGAGCGTTGAGTAAACTTGTTACCACTGGCATATATAGGATGGATTACGTAAGTCATGTTGTTTTGGACGAAGCCGACACTCTATTAGATGATAGTTTCTCTGATAAATTAGTACACTTTTTAAAAAGATTTCCGGTGAGTTTATAAATTTTATTAAAAGAATTTTGTGAAATAAATTTTATTTCTTTACAGTTCCATAAAAATCTTTCACAAATTGATACCGACATTGGTACACAATTAGTTTTGGCTTCTGCCACTATGCCCACAAATATCAATGAACTACTGCATAGAGTAATTAATACAGAGACAATTCATGAAGTAGTCAGCCCTAATCTGCACAAGATAATGTC
The DNA here is from genome assembly GCA_949628195.1 of Phasia obesa. Classification (NCBI taxonomy): domain Eukaryota; kingdom Metazoa; phylum Arthropoda; class Insecta; order Diptera; family Tachinidae; genus Phasia; species Phasia obesa. The sequence continues at coordinate 32,553,151 of OX451216.1, forward strand.
CCACGTAGATCAACGTTTTATGCGAGTTAATAAATCTGACCGACCGGCCCATCTTTTAACAATAATAAAAAAAGATTTATCTCTAAGACGTCCAGTCATTATATTTTCTAATAAGACTCCAACCTGCGATTACGTTTCGATTTTTTTAAACAATAGCGGCGTTAATTGTTTAAATCTTAATGGTGATATGTTAATGAAAATAAGGTTAGGTCGTTTTGAACAATTCCAAAATGCAGAATGTGATGTACTGTCTACAACTGATGTGGGAAGTCGTGGTTTGGACACAACAAGAGCTAGACATGTTATAAATTATGATTTCCCTTTGCATATATCAGACTATATACATCGAAGTGGTCGTATTGGTCGTGTAGGTAATATGGAAAAGTGTTTGGTTACAAATCTCATTTCGTCTAGACGTGAAATTGACGTTGTACAACGCATTGAACATGCTGCTAGATGTGGGGGCTTATTACCAGATGTTAACGCTAACATAAAAAATATTATAAATAAGAAAATTGTAAAAGATATGAAAGAGGCTGGAATAGATTTGCCGCACCAAAATCATGATGAAATGTTTTGACGTACATAGATAATTTATGAAAAAGTTTGAAATTGTATATTTCTTTTATTATACATAAGAAAAATTAAAAAATAAATTTACGACTTACTTATGTAGCAATTTGATGCTAGAAATAATGAAATACTTTAAACCAATTCATATTTCATTAACCACTATTATTTTAAAATTTACAACTATTCATATATTCTTATTAAATCTCCTATAGTTATGGGATAACCAGTTACTGGACAGGATGATGCATGTTGCCTAAGCCTCTTTGCAATACATTTCCAACAATATACAAACCCAGATACGGAACATGCTGTGGGATTTTCAATAGTCATAAGACAAATGGGACAGTAGCCAGCAGGAGTATTATATTTACTTAACGTTCCTGCTGGTTCAGGGTTCTCCAATGTTCCACCAACCTTACGCCTCTGATCATTGGAATACCACCATTGTATAAACTGTAAGAAAAATGCTAGCACTTCCAAAAGCTTTAAGAAAATATAGGTAGTTTTATCGTCTTTAGGCGGTTCATGTGGATAGCGCAGTGTCAGTTTTAAGGCTTTGAAAATAAGTGAATGACTAGAAGCATATTTAATTAAATACAAAAATGTGTTAGCGGCTTTCGATGCTTTATATGCATGAAAAAATTTTAACAAATATTCTTCCCATTTGGGTACGTTTTCATGCTGTGATCTTATCCTCAACTTTCTCTCAATGTATGGCATGAATGTCAATATAGTTGCCGATATGAATTCCTTTTGTCTCGTCAGTAGATTACCAGTTTCAGTATCTGTTCTCTGCAAACCATAGAAGCTTTCACCGAAGGATGACCCTCGTTTCCGCAAATATAAGTATTGTAAAAACCACGTAGCTAATGGTGATAGTTCTTCTCTAAAATGTAGACTTTTCCAGAGTTTAAAGTCCAATCGCAGACCAAAATAGTCGAAGATTTTACTTAAAGCTGGATAGATTAAATGGTCTAATGTCTCAGCTGCAGATATTTCAAATATTGAAGGTATATTTTGTAGATTTTGACGAACATTAGCTCCCTCAGCCATTTTTTTAAATATTTTTTTAAATTTAATCCTCTTGAAGAAAAAAATATTAATAGTCAGCTGTAGAAAAATGTAAACAAAAAATATTATTCGATTACAACTCAGTATCATCGCCATCAGCAGCAAAATTTTGAACCATGGTTACCAAAACTACTTTGTGACAAAAAGAATAAAAAATAATCAAATAAACGGGTAATATAAAGTTATCGATAGCTTCAATTTTTCTTACACATTTTTAAAATGAAATACTAATAAATATTAAAAATTAACCAAAAATAAAATTATTCAAAACAAGTCTAAATTAGTGAAGCTTCTCCAATCAACAAAAAAAAAAGATCTTGTGCGATAGCGAATTGAAAAACGGCAAAAAAATAAATTAGTGGTCGCCCACATTTTCTGAGTTATGGGCCTCTGAACTTTTCATATGAAACTGTTATTTTTCGATGATATATGTCAATATGGGTACCATTTAAATAGCTTTATAAAATATATTTCGGGTGGTGTCAAGGCATATTTAACAAGCTAATAGCGTAAGAAGAGGAAATATCAGCAAAAAATATTTTAATTTTTTTTATATGGATTTTGACAGTAATATTTATTTTATTCTCTCTTAAAATACATGATTAATGTCAAACTCCATATAAAAAATTAAAAAAATTTCCCTTTAATATTTGCTCCGCCTTTTTTTATTTTTTATTTATTCTTTCTTTATTTTTTTATTGTATTTATTTTTAGTTGCTAACAATAATATTTTTAAAACAAATAAAAAAAACTGCAAATTCAAAGAAAAATAAAAATAACTCTTATGTACTAAATTTTGCACTTTCTGGTAATGTTTAAAATATTTTGTATTTTTAGACTTGGTCCATAGCCATTTATTTTGCACAGAGCTGATAAATTTCTATTACGATTAGTAATCAATTACATTACTTTTTAAAAAGAATCGTAATGATTATATAATCCACTATTCAACAATTTCTGATTACTAATTGATTACGATTACAAATAATCAAAAAATAATCAGGATTACTTGCGATTACTGAAAAATAATCAAAAGTAATCAAAAATGAGTTCGACTACTTTAAAAGATTACTTTTTATTACTTTTGACTATTTTTGATTACTTTTGATTTTTTGTGATTACTTTTGATTATTTTTGATTTTTTGTGATTACTTTTGAATATTTTTGATTTTTTGTGATTACTTTTGATTATTTTTAAAGGAATCTTGTACATTACATATATTAAAAAAACAATTATACAAAGTTAAGTTAGGGTGAATCCGCTAAATAATTGTTCCTCTGCTTTTTCTGTGGAAAAACATTGAAATGTCTTTGGCAACATTTTATCAAAGCTTTGAAATAAAGCAAATGGCCATTACAGTCGTAAAGTAGCTCTGGGGCGTTACTGTGTATTTCGTTTCGAAAAGGAAATCATTCGAATTTGTATAACTTTAACATTGTGTTTCGAAAAAGATTTCTTTCGAATCGAAATACGCAGTAGCTCCCAGGGTCGGGGAACACGTGAGTGCTTCATTGTCATTATCGTTTAAAATCAATCAGACCGTACTTGTTGCTCGGCCTTCGAGTGGTTTGCGTCTCGTTTTCACACTGGCTGATTGGCGTCCTCGAATAGCTGTACTGTACTGTTATTGGTGGTTGCTTAATCAGCCACGTGTAATCGTTTAGTTATCGTATATAAACTAGAAATTTTAATTTCAATAAGTCGGACATTGATGGAGCACCATTTTAAAAACTCAACTGTTAACTTGCCATTTACCAATTTTTTGGGCAGAATCCAAAAAAATGGCCATTATATTATGTGGATTTTTTGTAAATTTTTTTGTGGAAAATTTTGTAAAACAATGTGGTATATTTAAAAGCAATAAAGTCGTAAAATTCTTCCAAATCGCGAAATAGACACCGCATTTTAATTGTCAAATTTTTCTTGTGAAATAATAAATGTTGTTAAACATTTTTCACAAATTCAGAACGAGTACTAGGCTTAACACGGAAAATATGGGTGACCGTCAATTTACCAACTTTATTTTTTAATTCTCTATCGCCCTGGATAGTTTTTTTTTTTTATTGGAGAAACCTCACTAAACTAGATTTAAGCCTAATTTCTATTTGTAAATTGTAAGAATTACATTTAAATAGAAATTATTTACCTACTGAACTTCGACTCTTTTCTTACACTAATATTGCTTTGGAATCAATGAAATGTTCTTGTTTGAAATGTAAGTCTTATTTCACTATATCAAATGAAATACATGCAGTGATTAGATCTCAGTGTTCTTAATCTAAGAAGAAAACAAATCTAGTTTAGGTGGAAATCTAAAACGCACTTAAGAATAACTAATTTATATATTTTATATTTTTCACATGATAAGGTTAGTTTATATAGGGCTCGGCATAAAAAAATGTTTTTCTTTATGGTTTTAAAACAACGGCTTCGTTTTTGCATAGCTGGATGAGATACTCTCTTTCTCCTTTTCATAGTTGGCCTTTGAGTAGGTGGCTGAAAGGACTCTTTTTGCTTTATGATATTTCTGAGCTTGCTAAAAATAAGTAAATTAATATTTAAAATCAAGACCGTTTGAAATTAATATAAATGTATTCAAAAATATACAACAAGAATAGTTTATATGGATACTCACAACTCATAAAATTTCGGTTTCTACCAATTTGAAAATAGTACTAGTTTAGTTTTGAAACGTCTTTAAAAAGTACCATTTATAAATTTTCCATGCCTGATATATTGTGTTTTATTTTGATTCATATTGGCAACCATAAATAGTGCAACATACTAATATTTACTATTAAAATTTTTATTTGCTTTTATAAATAAACAGATCTTTTTTATTCATTATCATTATATTGCTTTTGTATCAAAGTGAATTATGAAAACTTCTACAACGCAACAAAACGAAGATACTCCGAAGACGACACAATCTAAATCTAAAAAATCAACAAAATCTAGAGCGAAATCAAGCAAACTAGAAATAAATAGTAGTAGTGGTAATTCTTGTAAAAATGCTACCGGCAATTCGGCGACTCCAACAGCAACTGCACAATTAAATACACAGCAATCGGGAAATCAAACAAATCAGTTTAATTCAGTAACAACACCGACCACACCCACTTCATCGTTAATGACAGGTAGTGGAATGGGAGGAACATCAAATATGTTTGATTCGGCTATGCAACACCATGGTAGTGTTGGATTATCAGGAGGTTCCGGGGCAAGAGATGAATTGAATACCACTCCGAGGGTGAGATGCAAAAACAATTGTTAACACGTAAAATTTAATGATTATGATTTTTCAGAGTAATCACAAAAGTTATGCTGGGTTGGAGCCAAGATCTATTAAAATCATATGGGAGCAGCATGATCAAAGTGACGTAGAATTGTCGGGAGATGTTTGTGCTCGTGTAGCAGAAGATGCTTCTTATAAATTGTGGGAATTGATCAATGTAAAATCACAAAAGAACTAACTAAAAAAATGAGATGTATTTAAAAGCCTTTATAATTGTGTTTAGAATATTAAAACATATGCTCGTCATTCTGGAGGCTCAATTACATACGACTTGGTTAATGAAGTTTTACGTGATTCAGACGTTCCTCCTTGTTTGGGTGCAATGGATAGTGATTGGGATCGTATTGATTACGATGGAAGCTTTTTTTTCTATTCGGACAAGATCATTGAACTACGAGATGAATATCAAAAAGATGTTACTTTTAACTTACCACAAGGTGCCGACTTTAAATGTTCATGGCCAGTTGAAGACAAACACCTGGAAAATATAAAAAAATATGTTCCCGCATTTATATACGGTAAGCTCAAGAACTAATTAAACATGTTACACGTTGTTTATTAATAACCATTTTATAATAGTGGCTTTAAATGCATCTGCGGATGATTTAGATATTGTTTTAACAGAAGCTGCCTTTAGTCCATTAATAGGCAATTCTTATCGTTTGATTATTACAAAGATCATTCAAATTATAGCTTTTAAACAAATTCCTGATACGTGCCAACGTTGTTGGCGCTTACTTAGAGCCCTGTCCTTTAATTCTCAGAGTCGTGATGTTGATTCTCGTGAAGAATATTTTCATTTAGCAGAAATTCTCATATGCCAGCTATTGGCACCATATGAAAGTATAAAAGTTCAAACGTCTTCAGCATCGAACGAAAAAACAGAAGATTCTTCTGGTAGAAATCCTATGAAAATGGAAATCGACAATATGGAATCCGAGTTTATGGATCAAACAGGATCGACAGTAAAAAACATAGAAACAAATGATAATGGGGATAATAACGAAAAAATCTACAAGCTTCAACCTGATATGGATGAAGAGGAAATAAATGGAGCTAGTGCTAACTACCAAACTTCACAGTATTTTGCTTCCCCAGTTGATGCGAAACTAGTAGATGAATTATGTGAAACTTTGGGACATTTGTCAGCTATAAATGGTTACTTTCAAAGCGAATGTTTGTATCACATAATAAAGAGACTGAACAGATTTTTTGAAGGACGTTTAATAAGCACTGAAAGAGGTTAGTTTATTATAGTTTTTTTTTAATGGAAATTTGAATTTTTACATGCAAATTAATTAATTAAGAAAGAAATCAGGTAGCCTCGCTACGGAGGGAAAATATTAAGGCGAAAATTTTCACCTGATAAATGTGCCTTGGATTTGAAAGAAAACGTAAATCGAATTTTTTTTTATGGAATAAAACCGCTTTCAATTTGCTATGTGGAATTGATATTTTAAGCATTCCGAAACGTTTTTTCGTTTTACGTCTTCTAGAGAAGCAAAGTACGCAATCAATTCCACTTCCGAACGGAAGTTTGCTCTGTGACATGGCTGATAATACATATTTTAACATAACACGCAGTCTTGACGAGCCATTGATTTGTTCAACCATTGAACAAATTCATGTGCGCACATCAAAACCTCTCGTGAAGACCGTCGTTGTCGATGTCATGTTCTTGTTCAAACAGCCTTGTCCGAACATTTGTTCGCACAACGATGTCTGCCATCAAATGTTGTTTTTAGTAAGAAAGTTTGACTTTTAAAGAACGCCATCTGTTGATCCAGCGTGCAAATGCTATTTGCTGTGCTATAAGCATTCAAATAACATTGACGACAAACAGAAAATTATGTTTAGTCGGAACATGAACATCGTACGTTTTCTCCACATAGAAAAAAGTAAACAAATTATTGTTCCTTATTCTGTCGACGCTTTGTTCATGTGCAAACAAATCAATGGCTTGTCAAGACTGCGTGTAAATATGTGTATATAATATTAGTTTAATTGAAATATCAACTATGTATGAACTTTTCAATTTTAATATTTTTAAAATATTTGATATTAATATTAAATTTAAAATTCTTAGAAAAATATTCAACTGTTGTAGAAGGCAGACGTTTTTTCTTCAAATAGAAAAAATTTACAAAATATTAATTAATTATTATTGAATTGAATTTTCAAATAAAAAAGAAACCCTTTTTGTGTTCATATTTTATCCAATAATGGATAACTCCGTGGTTTCTACGAAGAACATTCCGAAAAAACCTCCTGATAAACTTTTGGTTTGTTCCAAGGCTAAATCTCTTCAAAAATCTGGTCATGGTTCATCTTCCATCAATCAAAAATCTGTGCTTGTTTCTGATGCCTCTATTAATGCAACGCAAGTTAATGTTTTGGAAATGGATGCAGACTTTGGGCAGAATTCACAGTCTGTTATGTCTTCTCTTGATGATTACTCGATTTTCCTTTCTCAAGATGATGTTTCTGATATGACGAAGACTGCAGGTGATATTGATTTTCAAGTGGTTAAAAATAAAAAATGTAAAAGATATTCCGATGGGGATTTGAAGGTAGATCTTTCCAAGCTAAGCTCTGTTGATGTTGACGTTAGACCTAGTGGTAGTCAAAATAGGTTTGCAATTTTTGAAGATCTTAATGTTGAGTCAAATACATTTAATAGTGTAAAAACTAATCCGATATTGAAAAAGCAGAAAAAAGTTAAACAATATTGTCCACCTATTTTTTTATATGGTGTCAACATTAAATCTTTGGTAGATCAATTGAAGGTTAAGGGACTTGATTTTAAAATAGTAAATAAAAATAATTTTAAAAGTAAATTATATTTGCAAGATGTTTCAGCTCACTCTGAGATGATGCAAATTCTTAGAGAAAAAAATATTGAATCCTATTCTTTTACTCCTTTGGAATTAAGGCGACAATCGTTAGTATTGCGAGGCCTATATTATGATTCCAATATTCCTGATATCGAGTCCGATTTAAATAAATTAGCTCCGGATACAATTCAATCTGTCTCTAAATTTAAAACTTCTTTTTCTAAAAAAAATAATGTAGAAACTGGTCTTTTTCTGGTTACTCTTAAAGAGGGTAAACGTTTAAATGACTTAACTTGTATTCGTTTTGTTTTAAATCAAGTGGTAACTTGGGAAAAGCCTAAGAAAAATCAAAAGGTAGTTCAATGTTATCGTTGCCAGAATTTTGGACACATGGCTAAGAATTGTAACCGATCCTTTGCTTGTGTTAAGTGTTCCTCTAATCATGAACCGGGTCAATGTTCGTTTATTTCTGATGATAATAGTAAACCCTTTTGCTTTAACTGCCAATCTTATGGTCATCCAGCTAGTTGGCGAGGTTGCTCTTTTTTTAAAAAATATTTGGATTGGAAAAAAAAGATCTCCAATAAAGCTAAGGAAAAGAAAAGTCAGGCATTAAATAATGTTTCTTTTGCTTTCAAATCAAATTTGATTGACCAAAACCGATCTTTTGCAAGCCATTTTGTTAGTGAACAGTCTAATAAACCTAAGTTTGTGAATGATTTCTTAAAGTTAGCTAAAGTTCTGTGTGAACCAGATTCATTAGAGATCAGGTTAATGAACTTTATGAAGAATTTTCGTTCTTTGCCAAAATCTCAGGCAATTGCTGAGTGTAAAAGTCTTTTTGAAGAAGTTCTTTCAACTTATGGTCCATAATTTGCTCAAAATGATCACTTTTAATGTCAGATCTCTTGTCGAAACCAGTAGAAGAATAGATTTGGCAAGTTTACTTAATTGTAATAATATTGACCTTGCTTTTATTCAAGAAACTCATCTTAAATCGATTCACAAAGTGTATTTAGATAATTACATATTACTTAGAGATTTCTCTTCACAAGGTGTAGGAATCGCTATTAAAAAAAGTTATTCCTTTTCAAAAATTGATATTCCCCATTTAACATTTCCTCATATTTTTATTGAAATTCGTGTAACTGTGAACAACGTCATCAAAAAAATGCTAGTTGGTTCTGTTTATATTCCATGTAACTTCAATCCATCGCAGTTTGAAAATGGTTTGTCGAACATCGCAAATTTTGCCGTAAATTTTGATGCGTTGATAATTGGAGGTGATTTTAATGCTAAAAATATTTCTTGGGGTGATAATTTGAACAATCTTAATGGATGCACGTTTAGTAATTGGTTAAATCTTTATTCACATTCATTTGTTAGACTTTGTGATGTTGTTCCTACTTTTCCAAATGGTTCCTCGTTTTTAGATCATTTTCTTATAAGTTCTAACAGCATTGATATTTTTGAACCGAATTATAACATTAAAACTCTTCCTTCCTTTTCAGATCATTTTCCTTTATTTATTAATTTAAAATTGTTTGACTTTGATTTTATTTTGAATTTTCCACCTTCATATACTTCATATAAGCAAACCAGTTGGGATTGTTTTAAAAATGATTTAACTTCAATATTATTAGATCATTTTCCATCTTCTTCAAGAAACTTGACGAACAATGAAATTGATTTTCATATTAATTACTTTACATCTTCATTAAATTCGTGCTGTGATACTCATTCTAATAAAGTTCAAGTAAAGTCGAAAAAATTTGTTCCTTCGGATTTTGTTAAAAAACTTTTTAAAGTTAAATATGGTTGGCAAAAGAAATTAAAGCAAATTTATAATAGGACTTTAAATAGGCACAATGATCAATACAAACTTATTTCTAAGCAGATCCAGCTTTTAAGTATTTTAATTAAAGAGCAAGTTTGCAAGGAAAACGCACAACATTTTAGTAAGATATTTGAACAAATTAAACCTGGTCCGCGAGCACATAAACAAATTTTTAACTTTTTAGGTTTTAAAAGAAAAACAAGCTTTGGTGACTTATCAGTTAATGGAGTAGTAATTGAAAATGAGGTAAATAAATTAAATTGCTTAAAAAATCATTTTTCGGAAGTTTATAGTGGTAGTTCCTTAGATAGAGACTCTTCGGAAATAGATAATTTCTTGTCTTCTTTAGAACAGGGTACTTTATTTAATTTTGATGATAATTTTTCTGCATTGAATATTCAAAATTGCACAAGATTAATAAATATGGACAATTTAATTTCTCTCTGCAAGGAGCTAAATAACAAAAAATCTGCAGGTATTGATAAAATCTCAAATTTTATATTAAAGAAAATTCCTATTAAAGCTTTTGAGTTTTTAGTTATTATTTTTAATAACTGTTTAAACAACGCATATTTTCCAGATAGTTGGAAAATTTCCAAAATTGTACCGATTAAAAAGAAATCAAACTCTACTGACATTAATAACCTGAGGCCTATTTCTTTGTTATCAAATTTAGGAAAATTTTTTGAAAAAGTTATTCATAATAAAATGGATTATAATTTACTTGGTAATTATTTACCTAACTTACAATTCGGATTTAAGAAAGGACATTCTACTGTGGACGCTCTTTTGAAATTCCAAAATGACGTTATTTGTAATTTAAGACAAGGTTCTTGTACAGTAGCTGTTTCACTTGATGTTGAAAAGGCTTTTGACAGAGCCATTCATAGTGGAATACTTTTTAAAATGCATTTGATAGGATTTGATCTTCACATAATTAAACTATTCAAAAGCTATTTCAAAAATAGGCGTTTTTGTGTTCAATTAAATAATTCTTTATCTGATTTTGGTCAAGTTTGTTGTGGAGTTCCACAAGGATCAATTTTAGCTCCTCATTTATATAATATTTTCATCTTCGATTTCCCTCATAATTTTTCAAATTCAATTGGTTTACTTTATGCTGATGATTCCTTACTTTATGCTCACCACGAATCTCCTTTAGAAGCTCTTAAAATTGTGTCTAGTCATTTAAGGAAAGTTAAAGATTTTTATGATTTCTGGGGAATTAAAATTAATACTTCAAAAAGTGAAGCAATTTGTTTAAGAAATGCCTCTGGTAAATGTGCTTATTTTGTTGTCCCTCAGAGCAAAACTCTAAAACTTTTCTTAGATGGAATCGAAATTCCCTTCAGAGATAAATTTAAATACCTTGGTATTATTTTCAATAAACTTTTTAAATTTAACGAACACGGCAAAGTCATTTTAAACAAAGTTTACCAAGTGAGTCATTGTTTAGGTAGAATTTTAACTCATAAATCTCTTCCTGTGAAAACAAAACTTTTAATTTATAAAACGTGTTTAAGACCAGTGTTATTATATGGATTTCCAATTTGGTTTTTTATCTCACCTTCTTTAATGAATAAATTTGAAATTTTTGAGAGAAAAGTGCTACGTGCTTGCATTGGTAAAAATTTTATTTCAAGGAATAAAAGATACTCAAACTCGGTTATTTATACAGAATCTGATATTGTTCCTTTGTGCATTTATGTATTCCAATTAATTAAGAAATTTATTATCAGGTTGTCTTTTCATGATAATGACTCTATTAAAGAAATAATTAATTCTCAAAGCAGCTATAGCTGGACTAATACTGCGTATTTATCTCCGCTTGGTTTGCTGAACGAAGATATTGACTTCAATTTTGCTATTTCAATGCCGGATTTTTTTAAAAAATCTTTTCCTGGCTCACACAGAGGTTAATTGTTGTTTTTGTTTTAATTTCGTTTTTGTTTTCCTTTTTTATTTTATAAGTTTAGATTTAAGTTTATTCTTTTGTATTTGAGTTGTTTTACACTCACGTAACTGTTAGGCTCGGGAGCAAAGGCGTTTACATTTATTTATTTTCTTACTTGAAATTGTACAATTATTGTTAAGTATGATACTGTTTGTTTTCATCATATTTTTTTTTTAAGACATTACATTACAATCTTAAATTTGTCAAATTTGTTATTTTAAATTTTATTGTTTCCCCAATATTGTTATATTAAGGCTCAATAAATTAAACTTAAACTTAAACTTAAAATTCTTAATACAGATTACAATTATATAAGTCGAGCTGTACGGGGTCTTATAGCTCTAGGAGAATATGCTTTTCGTGAATTTTTACCATTCTTATATAAACTAAAAGCTGAAGATATACCCGAACCTCTGTGGAATAATTTTGCGGTGATTAAAATTTCGCTGAAATAAAACAAACTTTAACTATCCTTTATATTTATTTAGCTCTCAGCTGTATTCCTTCAAGGGTCCGATGACATCTTTCTCTACGAATGGTTGGATTATGTATGTGGTGGCGATAAATTACAACCATTTATGGTTTATCACGCTCAATATTATGAAAAATTCATAAATTTTCGGTATTTAAGACGCAAAGCAGCTACATTTAGGTTAAATCCTAAATTAGCTGTAAGACGTTTAGAATGGAGCACCTTAGCGGCAGCCATGTGTCATGGTGATGATCCTAACAAAGCTTTAAAGCCTAAACCATCTATTAATGAAGTATTTCCAGACTTGAAACCGGGAAACATTAATTTAAATCGTGCCGGCAGTATAAGATTTAAATTTGCTGGTTGCCGTCCGGTAATAATTAAAGCGAAAAATAAATTTGGTTTTCAAACTGGTGATAAAAGTCAGCATAATGAAAAGTCAACAAATAATTGTCAAAATGATATATTTATAGCAAAGAGACGATTGTTTAAACCCTTAACTAATGAAAAATCAATGATACCATTATGTAGTTATTATTATTTAAAAATATAATTAAATTACAAGAAAAAAACTGCGTTCTACAGAAGATAAAATTTTTATTTTGAGATTTTAAACAGAAAGAAATTTATTTCAAAATCAAGTCCAACTAACAAAATCACATTTTAACGCCTTAATAAAACTAAAAGTTTTTATTTTATTATATTTATTATAGTATTGATATAACTAAAACTTCCATTTTTATGGAAATCGTTAAATCGACTACCCAACCTAAAAGGATTTAGAATATGTATATTTAGTACACAAATTCAATTATGTATTTTATTATACAAATTCAAAACGGAATAACAATAGCCAGTGCTAGAGTGAGGGTACCTCAATGGGCTAATAGGTAGTTTGCTAGTCTATCAGTCCGGGGTTTTGTGTTCAATTATCACCAAACACTCTGGTATTGTTCACATGTTGGCAGGAAGATTCTTGGAAATAATCTGGGTGCCTACAAATGGTTAACTGCGTTAGTAGCAGATCTCAGAAACTTCAAGTTATATCTGCACAAGATAAAAATCTAGGTAAGACGATACTTGCAGACTGTGCCTGGAAAAGACTAAGATGGCAGAGCACCTTTTGAGTGAATGTCCAGCAGACTGGCTAACATAAAAGCTATGGACCACGGTTAGACACATATTGAATGTAGATGCTGTAGAGACAGCCTTATGCAAATGTTGGCAATTGCCATAAACTATGTATATGATTAGGAAGAATGTCGACATACGCCCGACTATTGACAGCACGTGATTCATTGAAAGTAATGTAGTTGAAAATTACCAGTCAGATACCGCAAACCATTGAGGAACGAATGGAATCAAAAAGGCACCACAATGTTAGTAGTCAGCTTCGGTATCTCTCCTACAAAATATACATATAATGCTAGAGTGACGTAAATCACTCGAAGGATGAGAAACAAGAACTGCCTGACTGCCAATGATGAAACTACGATTGCTGGCCAAATTTGTGTAACATAAATATAACGATATCAGAATGATACAAATATTCGTTCCTTTTAAAAACGAAAATACCCATCTTTTTGTTGAAAACTCAAATTTGGCAATCCTATTGGGAATAGAAAATGTTTGTTTACGTACATTATAAAGACAGCAGTGAGGTGATAAACACAAAAACAAAGAATTCCTTGACAAATTGATTGCAATAAGTGAAACAAAAAAATCACAAATATTAAAATGCAACACAGTTAAAGATAATATAAAATATATATACAATATTTTATATACTCTAAGTAAATATAAATTTATATAAAAATTTAAAATTATGAGTAACAGGTAAATAAAATACTTAAAAATATGTGCTAGAAATCATTTGGATATAAATTTGCTTAAATTTTTTGCAGAACCTTAGGTCCCTAATCAACTAACTAAACACGTTTTTATAATTTAATCAATCAAACAACAAGCAGACTATAAATAATTTAACATTAATGGAAAATGCTACCAGAATATGAACGATTAGATGCTTCAAAGGCTTCATTTAAAGTTGCCTTCTCTAAGTTGGCTATTGGTGCAGTAAGTTTAGCACTGAGTGCTTTCCTTTTTGCAATTTTGTGGACCTTATTGAATGATTTTGAACGAGCCACTTATACGCATTGCGATGTCCCAAATTATTTACCTTCTATATCAGCAGCTATAGGAAACTATGAGCCACAGAAAACAATTTGGAGGTTGGCTATAATATTACATTTGCCCATACGCTTGGCTGTAGCTCGAATTTATTTGAAGTATTATGGTGATCATATACGAAAAAATCGACGCATATTTGCTCATACCGCAGTAGCTTTAAATTTTGTAGAAAATTTTGCTTTATTAAGTTTGTCACTATGGACTTCATCGGATGATTATGAGATTCATAGAAATTCATTTATAACATTTATTGCTTGTAGTGAGCTGTATATGTTGATAACATATTTTTTACATAAACATGGCCGTAAATTACAGTTAACGCGGTTGGAGCGCAAATCGGTTAAATATAAATTTTTTCTTTTTTTGTTAAATTTGGTAGCCTTTGCATTGGCGGGCTATTTCTTCATACGCCACAATGCAAAATGTGAACCAGGAGGTGAGTGAAAAATTCTAATTATACACATAAATCGATTGAAAATTTTGTTTTTTTTTTTCAGTTTATACTTTCTTCGCCCTATTTGAGTATATAGTAGTTCTTACAAATATGGGTTATCATATGACTTCATATTGGGATTTCTTTGGTGTTAATATATGTTTTGATTGGGAAAATGGGTTGTATTTATCGCAATTATAGCTAATATTTTAAAATTTTTTGGTAAATTTTAAGATTTTGAGCATGAGAAAAAACAACAAATTCAATATGAAAGGATTCTGACAATTAGAAAAACTTGTTTTCCATATTAAAATTGTTATTTTTTTACATCATGGTCTGATTTTAAGTCAAACTTAAAATGTGAATTTAAAAATAACTGTGCTAAATTTAAAATTTATCATGGCTATAACTTTTGTAGTAGATTATCTTCCAAAAATATAAGATAGGTATATTTTAGCTGAATTTCATGTTCAAATTTTTGCCAGCTTCTTCAGGGAAATAATTATTTATAATTAAATTAAAATTATACATAAATAAATATTAATAATTTTTTACTTCAATAATCATTTTGCTAGCTTGTTTAATTGTAAACTAAAATTATTTAATAACTTTAAATATACTTATAATTATTTATATTAAAGGCTGCAAATTAAACTTAAACAAAATAATATAAATTACACTAATAAAAATTATGAAATAAATATACAAATTATTAAAATATAGAAATTATTTTAATCATAAATTATCTACGTTTTAATCTTATTAACCTATGCTTACGTTTTCTAAATTTATTAATAAAATTATAACATAAAAAATGTCAATAAAGATTAACATTAATATTAAAGTAGTATAAATAAAAAGCATCTATTTTTTTAAACTGAAATTTATTTTTTATTTTGCTCGACTTTGCTTTGAAAGTATTCCACGCCAATTGTAAGACTTACTTTTATAGTCAGTACTTCAGTTGTGGTTTACTTATTTACTTTATATAAAGGTCCCTGGATAAAATTCTAAAATTAATAATAGTTCTTAAAAGAGATATTTTTCGGAAAAACGTATCCTATATTGGAATCAGGATGCTAAGTTACCTTCTCATAAAATCGTGGTAAAATCCATCCAGTAGGTTTTACGTGATGCGAACGCAATAAGAAAGCAGACTACAGACAGACAGATGGAAATGAGTTTCTGTTTTACATATGTATAGATATAAGTAGATAACAGGCTTTTACTTTTTTCAGTTTATTTTCATTCGCATTTTACAGCTGTTGACAATGATGCAAATGCACCTAAAATCACAAAATAAAAATAATTTGAGAAAATAAGCAGCGTTAGTATTTCAAGATATTCAATTGTTGTTTTTTGCCTTCCAGCAAAATTGGACAACTTTGTCACATTCAGAGAGTAATTTTCTTTTTACTCTCAACAGTCCGGACTGTTTTGTTATGCACCTGGAACAGACCTATTACATAGCACCAGTGTTGCCATAAGTAGGGAAAAATCACTAGTTGTAGGTATTTTTACTAGCAATATAGAAAGCATAATATATAATATATTATAATAATAAAAGAATAAAAACTTTATAACAAAAAAAAAAATATTTATATATAAAAAGTTATGTGTTTGAAAAGGATATTAAAGATAATGTAAATTGAAGGAAATAAATTTAAGTGGAAATTTAATGCTTGCGGAAAAATATTAAATTGTGGAAAATCGGATTTAAACAAGCGTTGCAACGAAATTGCATAACAATAATATTACAAATGGCAATAAATTTAAACCACTAAACAAATATAATGTAAACAATTTACCCGATATCATTTAAAAAAAATTTAATTCTTTAACATTAACACTATAAACATGGGGCATTTGCAATATGATTGTGTAATAACTGATATTGTCCAATAAAATTGCTTATGTGTATATTATATTAGTAGGTGGCACAATATATTGGATAAAATCAAAAGTTTTTGATTTATATTGCATAAAGGAATATTTTGTAATGTGGACAACATTGTACAGTTATGATTTCCCACCATATATCTTTAATTTTTTAATTATATAACTTTAACTTTTATTAATCAAAAATAATTTTACAATTTGATTGAATAAAGTTATAAAGGTATGTATAGTTTTGTATACCTACAAATGACAGGAAAAATTGAGCCATTTTTTGCTTTAAAATATTGATTCACTTATTGAGTAGTGTGGAGCAAAACGACAATAATTAAAGCAATACATTACTTAATATCATTGTGTAGTTTGTGGGTACCTTAACAAGTATATATAAACAAACTTATTGTGGTATTTTATTTTTTCTATCAATGTGCTCCAAATAATAGCATACCTATCTAATGTACAATATTTTTCACAATGAATATAAACTTAATTTCACCAAAAAATATTGTGGAGAAACGAGTAGGGAAAACATTTTTGTAGGGAAAAAAAGGATTTCTTCTTAAACGTAGGTTATTTACATATTCCTCTACTGGCAACACTGCCTAGCAGTGTTGGAATTTGTAATACAATTGTACCAAATTTGGTACAAACGGCACATCAGTGGTACACTTCATGTACAATTTCATATCAAATTTATTCAGTAAATTTTTTAATTTATTATTTTTTGGAGTAATAAACATTTATAATAGAAAGCCAAGCCGGTGTGGATTATACCATAGAGGAGGAAACTTTATTAAGCGAAGCCGGTGTTGGTCACACCATAGAGGAGAAAATCATTGCGTACGGCCGAAAGTCGGGTATGCAAGAAAACTGCAGCAAGCGAAGCCGATTTGGGCTTTGCTTCTTAATGGGTTATATTAAAAAAAAATAGCACTATTTAATAGATATTTACAAAAGCTTTAAAATGATACCCATATTGACCCAATTTTTTAAAAAATGTAGTGTACAGTCACAGTTTTATATGAAAAGTTCAGAGGCCCATAACTCGGAAAATAAGGGCGACCGCCAATTTATTTAATTTACTTATTTTTATTACTTTTTAATTCTCTATCACCCTGTATAATTTTTTTTGATTGGTCAATCTTCACTAAACTAGATTTGTTCCCAATTGATGAATATTTGGTACAAATTTAGGATTGGAGAAGACAGGTACAATTAAAACATTGTCAGATCCCAACACTGTTTACTAGTTTTGAAGCAAAACTTATTTAGAATTTATACAAAAAAGAGTCAGGTCAGAACAAATAAATACATAGAAAGCAATAGAAAGTAAAGAAAAAATTAAAATAATATTTTGTCGTACAAAAAGTAATACCGACGTAAAAGAAATATCTGTTTATTTGCAAAATACGCGGAAAGTGTAAAATTTTCTCTATCTCTATATATTTTTAGTTTTCGTGATTTGTGAATAACTGCATTGTGACTGCACCATTTTATTTAAAAAAGTAAAAATGACAATTATTACAAAACCTTCAATTGAAAAGGCTTTTAAATTGCCTTTGCCCTTGGGTCTTGGAGGCATTGGTAAAGATCATTTGGAGAAATCGTTATTGGGGGTAAGTTCCAACAGAAAATTAATAAAATTCCTTGACTTTTTTGTCCTTGTATACATTTTTTATATTTATTATACAAGAGTTGGGTTGATTTATTAAGCGTAGCAGTGAGATCAATTCTACTTATTATTACGCTACACTTTTAATATTTTATATCCTTCTATCAGGTTCAGACAAGTGCATTTATTGATTTTTCCTTTAGGAAATTTTTTATTTACTACGTCGTCTTGAAAAAAATATTTTAAAGAGTACATACACATATAAATATGTATAGATACATACATCATACATATACATATGTATTTTTTGCTGTATATAAGAGTTTTTTTTATATAGTATGTATGTAAATATACACATAAATATGAATGTATGTTATTCCTGTAACCGTGACCCATATCATCAGTTATCCTGTTGATTTTTAAGTTTATATTTTATACCTTGACTTTGTTTTGATGTATATTGCTATATTTTGTTTACGTACATATGTTTATACCTAGTACCTTAAAATCTGTTTGTTGATGTTCATATGTACATCTATATCTACACATACATACTATGTATAATAAAACTGTAACTGGACCATTTCTGTACTTTAAATATTTTTTGACAATTTTGTTGCTGGATCAGAAATAATCGAAATGTAATACAAAACAGCAATTTTTGGAATTATCTCTCTGTCCGTCTGTATTCGCAACAACAGATGATACGAATAACATTTTGTGGGGTACCTTACTACCTATAACGGTTCATATAATATATTTTTGCAAAACTATGTTATTTTCAAGAGAAAATAGAGAAAAAGTGAAAGTACGCAATTTTACCGATACAATGGTACTGCATACTTTGCAGCAACTTTTATTTTTATCTGCGTAAATTTTATAGCACTATTTACAGTACTCTACAATAATTCAAAAATTTTATATAAAATTTAGAATTTTATATAAAAGAACAGACAAAACAATCTACACTCAACTTTACCATACCCAATGGAAACAGATATTTTTATGGATATAGGTATTACATAAAGGATAAAAGTTCAAAGAATATTGGGGTGTTAAGTAAACTACCCATTGTCCTTTCCCGATTACGCCCAAAATTTATACAGCTCTTCATCTTGATAAATCAAAGGGACATACTGAATTTCATATTGATATGTCATACAGTAAGACCTGTAGAGCGTTTACAAAATTTGGGAGTAAGTAAATTACCCTTTGCCCCTTCCCGATTATGCCCAAAATTTATACAGCTTTTAATCTCCATAAATCAAAGGCACTTACTGAATTTCGTTTTAATATGTCATACGGTATGACCTGTATACCGTTCACAAAATTTGGGGGTAAGGAAACTACCGCTTGCCCTCTCCCGATTATCCTCAAAAACTATACAGCTCATTTCATTTTGATATGTCAAACGGTATCTATGACCTGTACAAACTCCACAAAAATAGTGCCAGACACACCCACCCACCCACGGACCCACCCACAGACATCATCGCCATAAGAGTAAAAATGAATTCAGGAGACCTTAAAACGTATAAATCCGTCGAAATCCTCACCTCGATTTTTTTCATGATTACTATACTTTACATTATACTACGTATGGTAAAGTAATGAAATTAATAAAGACTAGTTTGTGCCTGTTCAATTATTTAAGGTGCGGCTTACTATAGAATTATAAGCGCCGAATATAATTTTAGTATTTAAGAAATGTTTTAAGATATTGAGAATATTTTAACTTTTTAATTTATTTTTAACCTCTCAATAATGTATGTAAGTCAATAATGACATATTTTGCTAGAAAATTATAGTTAGTATATAAACATATAAAAAGCTAATTTTATTTATCCGTGATTAAGTTTAAGTTTAAGTTTAATTTATTGAGCCTTAATATAACAATATTGGGGAAACAATAAAATTTAAAATAACAAATTTGACAAATTTAAGATTGTAATGTAATGTCTTAAAAAAAAAATATGATGAAAACAAACAGTATCATACTTAACAATAATTGTACAATTTCAAGTAAGAAAATAAATAAATAAATGTAAACGCCTTTGCTCCCGAGCCTAACAGTTACGTGAGTGTAAAACAACTCAAATACAAAAGAATAAACTTAAATCTAAACTTATAAAATAAAAAAGGAAAACAAAAATTAAAACAAAAACAACAATTAACCTCTGTGTGAGCCAGGAAAAGATTTTTTAAAAAAATCCGGCATTGAAATAGCAAAATTGAAGTCAATATCTTCGTTCAGCAAACCAAGCGGAGATAAATACGCAGTATTAGTCCAGCTATAGCTGCTTTGAGAATTAATTATTTCTTTAATAGAGTCATTATCATGAAAAGACAACCTGATAATAAATTTCTTAATTAATTGGAATACATAAATGCTCAAAGGAACAATATCAGATTCTGTATAAATAACCGAGTTTGAGTATCTTTTATTCCTTGAAATAAAATTTTTACCAATGCAAGCACGTAGCACTTTTCTCTCAAAAATTTCAAATTTATTCATTAAAGAAGGTGAGATAAAAAACCAAATTGGAAATCCATATAATAACACTGGTCTTAAACACGTTTTATAAATTAAAAGTTTTGTTTTCACAGGAAGAGATTTATGAGTTAAAATTCTACCTAAACAAAGACTCACTTGGTAAACTTTGTTTAAAATGACTTTGCCGTGTTCGTTAAATTTAAAAAGTTTATTGAAAATAATACCAAGGTATTTAAATTTATCTCTGAAGGGAATTTCGATTCCATCTAAGAAAAGTTTTAGAGTTTTGCTCTGAGGGACAACAAAATAAGCACATTTACCAGAGGCATTTCTTAAACAAATTGCTTCACTTTTTGAAGTATTAATTTTAATTCCCCAGAAATCATAAAAATCTTTAACTTTCCTTAAATGACTAGACACAATTTTAAGAGCTTCTAAAGGAGATTCGTGGTGAGCATAAAGTAAGGAATCATCAGCATAAAGTAAACCAATTGAATTTGAAAAATTATGAGGGAAATCGAAGATGAAAATATTATATAAATGAGGAGCTAAAATTGATCCTTGTGGAACTCCACAACAAACTTGACCAAAATCAGATAAAGAATTATTTAATTGAACACAAAAACGCCTATTTTTGAAATAGCTTTTGAATAGTTTAATTATGTGAAGATCAAATCCTATCAAATGCATTTTAAAAAGTATTCCACTATGAATGGCTCTGTCAAAAGCCTTTTCAACATCAAGTGAAACAGCTACTGTACAAGAACCTTGTCTTAAATTACAAATAACGTCATTTTGGAATTTCAAAAGAGCGTCCACAGTAGAATGTCCTTTCTTAAATCCGAATTGTAAGTTAGGTAAATAATTACCAACTAAATTATAATCCATTTTATTATGAATAACTTTTTCAAAAAATTTTCCTAAATTTGATAACAAAGAAATAGGCCTCAGGTTATTAATGTCAGTAGAGTTTGATTTCTTTTTAATCGGTACAATTTTGGAAATTTTCCAACTATCTGGAAAATATGCGTTGTTTAAACAGTTATTAAAAATAATAACTAAAAACTCAAAAGCTTTAATAGGAATTTTCTTTAATATAAAATTTGAGATTTTATCAATACCTGCAGATTTTTTGTTATTTAGCTCCTTGCAGAGAGAAATTAAATTGTCCATATTTATTAATCTTGTGCAATTTTGAATATTCAATGCAGAAAAATTATCATCAAAATTAAATAAAGTACCCTGTTCTAAAGAAGACAAGAAATTATCTATTTCCGAAGAGTCTCTATCTAAGGAACTACCACTATAAACTTCCGAAAAATGATTTTTTAAGCAATTTAATTTATTTACCTCATTTTCAATTACTACTCCATTAACTGATAAGTCACCAAAGCTTGTTTTTCTTTTAAAACCTAAAAAGTTAAAAATTTGTTTATGTGCTCGCGGACCAGGTTTAATTTGTTCAAATATCTTACTAAAATGTTGTGCGTTTTCCTTGCAAACTTGCTCTTTAATTAAAATACTTAAAAGCTGGATCTGCTTAGAAATAAGTTTGTATTGATCATTGTGCCTATTTAAAGTCCTATTATAAATTTGCTTTAATTTCTTTTGCCAACCGTATTTAACTTTAAAAAGTTTTTTAACAAAATCCGAAGGAACAAATTTTTTCGACTTTACTTGAACTTTATTAGAATGAGTATCACAGCACGAATTTAATGAAGATGTAAAGTAATTAATATGAAAATCAATTTCATTGTTCGTCAAGTTTCTTGAAGAAGATGGAAAATGATCTAATAATATTGAAGTTAAATCATTTTTAAAACAATCCCAACTGGTTTGCTTATATGAAGTATATGAAGGTGGAAAATTCAAAATAAAATCAAAGTCAAACAATTTTAAATTAATAAATAAAGGAAAATGATCTGAAAAGGAAGGAAGAGTTTTAATGTTATAATTCGGTTCAAAAATATCAATGCTGTTAGAACTTATAAGAAAATGATCTAAAAACGAGGAACCATTTGGAAAAGTAGGAACAACATCACAAAGTCTAACAAATGAATGTGAATAAAGATTTAACCAATTACTAAACGTGCATCCATTAAGATTGTTCAAATTATCACCCCAAGAAATATTTTTAGCATTAAAATCACCTCCAATTATCAACGCATCAAAATTTACGGCAAAATTTGCGATGTTCGACAAACCATTTTCAAACTGCGATGGATTGAAGTTACATGGAATATAAACAGAACCAACTAGCATTTTTTTGATGACGTTGTTCACAGTTACACGAATTTCAATAAAAATATGAGGAAATGTTAAATGGGGAATATCAATTTTTGAAAAGGAATAACTTTTTTTAATAGCGATTCCTACACCTTGTGAAGAGAAATCTCTAAGTAATATGTAATTATCTAAATACACTTTGTGAATCGATTTAAGATGAGTTTCTTGAATAAAAGCAAGGTCAATATTATTACAATTAAGTAAACTTGCCAAATCTATTCTTCTACTGGTTTCGACAAGAGATCTGACATTAAAAGTGATCATTTTGAGCAAATTATGGACCATAAGTTGAAAGAACTTCTTCAAAAAGACTTTTACACTCAGCAATTGCCTGAGATTTTGGCAAAGAACGAAAATTCTTCATAAAGTTCATTAACCTGATCTCTAATGAATCTGGTTCACACAGAACTTTAGCTAACTTTAAGAAATCATTCACAAACTTAGGTTTATTAGACTGTTCACTAACAAAATGGCTTGCAAAAGATCGGTTTTGGTCAATCAAATTTGATTTGAAAGCAAAAGAAACATTATTTAATGCCTGACTTTTCTTTTCCTTAGCTCTATTGGAGATATTTTTTTTCCAATCCAAATATTTTTTAAAAAAAGAGCAACCTCGCCAACTAGCTGGATGACCATAAGATTGGCAGTTAAAGCAAAAGGGTTTACTATTATCATCAGAAATAAACGAACATTGACCCGGTTCATGATTAGAGGAACACTTAACACAAGCAAAGGATCGGTTACAATTCTTAGCCATGTGTCCAAAATTCTGGCAACGATAACATTGAACTACCTTTTGATTTTTCTTAGGCTTTTCCCAAGTTACCACTTGATTTAAAACAAAACGAACACAAGTTAAGTCATTTAAACGTTTACCCTCTTTAAGAGTAACCAGAAAAAGACCAGTTTCTACATTATTTTTTTTAGAAAAAGAAGTTTTAAATTTAGAGACAGATTGAATTGTATCCGGAGCTAATTTATTTAAATCGGACTCGATATCAGAAATATTGGAATCATAATATAGGCCTCGCAATACTAACGATTGTCGCCTTAATTCCAAAGGAGTAAAAGAATAGGATTCAATATTTTTTTCTCTAAGAATTTGCATCATCTCAGAGTGAGCTGAAACATCTTGCAAATATAATTTACTTTTAAAATTATTTTTATTTACTATTTTAAAATCAAGTCCCTTAACCTTCAATTGATCTACCAAAGATTTAATGTTGACACCATATAAAAAAATAGGTGGACAATATTGTTTAACTTTTTTCTGCTTTTTCAATATCGGATTAGTTTTTACACTATTAAATGTATTTGACTCAACATTAAGATCTTCAAAAATTGCAAACCTATTTTGACTACCACTAGGTCTAACGTCAACATCAACAGAGCTTAGCTTGGAAAGATCTACCTTCAAATCCCCATCGGAATATCTTTTACATTTTTTATTTTTAACCACTTGAAAATCAATATCACCTGCAGTCTTCGTCATATCAGAAACATCATCTTGAGAAAGGAAAATCGAGTAATCATCAAGAGAAGACATAACAGACTGTGAATTCTGCCCAAAGTCTGCATCCATTTCCAAAACATTAACTTGCGTTGCATTAATAGAGGCATCAGAAACAAGCACAGATTTTTGATTGATGGAAGATGAACCATGACCAGATTTTTGAAGAGATTTAGCCTTGGAACAAACCAAAAGTTTATCAGGAGGTTTTTTCGGAATGTTCTTCGTAGAAACCACGGAGTTATCCATTATTGGATAAAATATGAACACAAAAAGGGTTTCTTTTTTATTTGAAAATTCAATTCAATAATAATTAATTAATATTTTGTAAATTTTTTCTATTTGAAGAAAAAACGTCTGCCTTCTACAACAGTTGAACAGCAACATTTACCGTGATTAAAAATATAAAAAGTTTAAATATTATTTTTATATTTTTATATCTTTTAAAATAATTCTTTGCATAATATAGCTTTTACGGTATCAGCAAATATTGTTTTTTCCGTTTACTTTAAATAATGAATTCAATCCAATGACTCATGTCGGTATTTACCCAGAAATACAGTCAGAGACTTAAGTGTAAATACACCTCAAAAATTGTATGTTTAAAGAAAAGTAAGCGTTCCAAAAAAACTTATAGTATGCAGTTTTATTTGTCCTAATAAATAAAAAAACAACTCAATACTTTGTTGGACCGCCATGGCTATCGATAACTGGCGTGGCGTATAAAGTACCAAGCTTGCTGTTTTAGAAGGCAACCAGATTTTTTAAGAGCTACTTTTAGCTACTCTGCTCGTTATTGAAATTTTTACTAATTCCCGCTTCATTAAGTCCCAAACATGCTCAATTGGGTTTAAGTCTGGTGATTAAGGTGTTTGGGAGTATAATAAACCAACCACTCTTTTACAGAAAGTGCGGTGTGCTTGGTATCGTTATCCTATTGAAAGATCCAACGGGATCCAAGGCCTAAGATGTCGACAGATACTTGAGAATTTTTTTCCAATATACTCTTGTAAATATGTTGATTATGTCATCAATAAACCCCGAATTCCCAAGACCGGCTGCCTCAATCGATCCCCAAACCATCACATTTCCACCTCCATGTTTTACCGTCGGAACCAAATTTTATGTTTGAAGGGTTTGCGCCTGACTTTTGCACGTACATCGATTCCAAATAAGTTAAATTTTCTCTCGTCTGTAAATAGAACTGTTCCTTAAAACAAAGTCTTTGTTTTTATACTTATTTGCAAACTCTAGTCTAAGTCTTGTGTTTTGTTCTCATATGAGTGGCTTCTTTCGGGGAACTCTGCTTTTATATATTCTTTTCTCGCAATGCGCTTTATTCAGTTCTTGGATGTACATACTTGTTGTAGTTATTGGCGATATCATCTGCAAGTTTTGGGGCACTGATTCCTGGATTCTTTTTCACTTCTCTTAAAATGTGGTTAACATCACAATTTGAAAGTTTTTTTTTGGTCGGCTGCTCTTGGGATATTTTCTACTGAATCAGTTTGCTTATATTTTCTAATTATATTTTAAATACTAGAAAATGGTACATTTAACAATTTTCCTATAAAATGTTTTTTTTTTCCTATAAATGTTTTTAAATGTTTTTATTATTAAATGTTTAACGCTAGACTCAATTTGTTGATCTTTATCCATAATTTTCAATAGAACTTCCAATGATGGCTATAAGAACGCTACTAATAACGTGTGGTGGCTTGCAAGAAAAGACTTTTATCTAAACATACATATGTATGAATGTAAAATATAACTGTACTTTGTTTTTGATAAATGAAAGGGAGTCTTTTTGTTTTACAAGATGTATTTAAACTTTTGTCCGCTGCATGTTGTTGTTATTGTTGGATTTACCGTTACGTTTGCAATGTAAAGATAATTTTTAGTTTTTGTTTTCTGTTATTTATGAAATAAAACAAATAACTGTATACTTAAGGTTTTTCTGAAACGTTTACTTTTCTTTAAACCAACAATTTTTCAGGTGAATTTAAACTTTAGTCTCTGACTGTATATTACATTATTCACATTCACTTATATATAAATAAAATCTTATTGATTTTCCAGCAATATCCCATTTCATCAAACAAAGCTCATTTAGTTATTAAGTTCAAAAATGCTTTTGTTACACATTTACGAGCCTGTAACTGGTGTTGGCTACCATCATTAAATTACATATGTATGTACATACATACTTATATTCAGCGTTGCCAAATGTGCAGATTTATTTGTTTTTCGCAGTTTTTCGAATCATTATCAGTTTTTTGTTAAAAAAAAGTTTTTCAAATATAACAGTACCTACCTTCCACAGTTTTAAGCAAGTCTGATTTCTGTGGGAGATTGATTTTTCGATAAGTACAAAGTACAGATTTTATTTTAAATCATATTAAAGAATAATATTGTTTTGGGAATTTAGTAAAATCCCATTTAAAGCAGTGGCATACTAGTCGTATGTTTCGTGTTTCATATTATTTTATACATGCATGTATATATGTAAATGTTCTTGGTAGTTTTCAAACAAACCCAATGGTAAAAAGAAGGAGTATCTAGGTAGGCCTTCTATAAGGCCTTTTTACTCCTTATTAAGTAGGCACAAAGTCTTCTAGTGGTATTCCATACTCATAACTTTTTTACACAGGTTGTCATTGCTGACTCTTCCACTCCCGGGACTTCCGGGAAACCGAAGGCCTTCGAAAATTGTCTACTAGAAAATGTCTTCCAATTTAATGTTTTGACAATATTATTTATTGTTTTTCTAATTTTATTAAACATTTTAAATATATTTTTTATTTTAATTTATAAAAATTTAATTTTAGTTGAACTATTTTTCAATGAATTAATATTTAATCTGGCTTAAGTTCTTTAGATACAAGAAAAATTAGACACTAGCAGAATGTAATAAAATCCAGCATAAATATTAATTATATGAATTTTATTTTAACTATTTTTAATTAATAAATTAATTATTTAGGCTTAAGTTCTTAATTATAAAGAGATAAAGAAAAATTAGATACCAGCAAAGCAGAATGCATTTTCTAGACAGCTACGTCCGTCATCAGTACTCTTCGTATCGATCTACCCGGTAGTTTCAATTGTTATTAATTTTCTATTTAAACAAACTTAAAGAAATAGAATATGAGAAATTTTTAATTTTACATTTATTTCATAGGAGATAGAGCTTTTTTTGAAATTGTTTTACACTTGTAAACTCTATTTTCTTTTTATATTATTTATACTACCAAGTAAACATTTTTCTTTATTTTTATTCTCTTTATATATTTTCTTTTATTTGAAAATGGTATATACGTATCTGAGGAGTACTGATGACGTACGTAGCTGTCTAGAAAATGCATTCTGCTTTGCTGGTATCTAATTTTTCTTTATCTCTTTATAATTAAGAACTTAAGCCTAAATAATTAATTTATTAATAAATATTAATTTATTTTAATTTAAATATTTGAATTATTTTTTATTTTTTTCTTAATCAAACGCAGAACTGATAGACTAGCACACTACCTATCAGTCCATCAAGGCATTTAAATGCAAGTAGCACTCATTTAAGTAAATGGTAATTAAATGAACTTTTTTTTTTATAAATGAGAGCCCTCGGGATCCCATTATACCATTATACCGAAAGCTGTTCCCGTACTGCAAGATTGGGTAAAAGAGTTTTGAGAGAATTGCACAAAACAGCCCAATTTTTTTTTGTAGATTGTGAAAATACAAAACAAAAAATTATATGTTAGTATATTCACAAAAATATTATTTAAAAGTTTTTTCTTAAAAGATTAGAAAATTAATCTTTCAAAATATGCTAAAAAATGTCATACATACAAAATATTCGTGTTTTTAATTTTTATTATGTGCCAATGCATGCAAAACACTTTGACATCACGTTTTGGGATATAAATCTGGTTTTTAGTGTTCCCGTACTTTTGAGCATTTTTATCTCTTAGGAGTTTATTTTTGTTTACTCTCATTTTACCGAATTTTTCACAAAAAGTACGAGATCGCAACTAATGTATCAAAAACAGTTGAAAATAAATATTTTATATTTATAATATTTTATATTATAAAATATTTCTTTAATAAATTTTCAAGGAATTATGCTCATGTTATTTTGTACAGTAAAACTTTATTAAATGCCTGAATTATTTTTAACCATTTTTTTTTTTTTTTAGCCAAAAGCTTATCTTCCCCAAAATGATGGTGATGTTGAATCTGTACATTACACTCAACCGCCAGCCTTAAATTGCATCAAAAATGGTTTAACTATTCTTCTCATCTTTATAACTATTTTGTTGGGTATGTTTGGTGGCTATTTCATTTATCGCTCTTTTGGCACAGACAATCCAACTAAATATCATTACCATACATTTTGCGATGTACCTTATGAGTTAAGTAGTAATTTGACGGTGCCACGTTTCTATCCACAACCAGATGAGTTTGATTTGAACTTCAATTGGTTGTTGCCACGCCTGACTGGCAAAAATATTTATGGTAATGGCAACAACGATGACGATTTTTTCCGCGAAGAAATCGAAATGGATATAAGCGATGATGAAAGTTATACAAAAATCGATGTACCTGATTTTAAAGATGGCCGTCATGGACGTTTTATGCATGACTTCAAAGAAAATCAATCGGCTATAATTGATACTACAGCCAATCGCTGTTTTATAATGCCTTTGGATCGTAATACTACTTTACCACCAAAGAGCTTTATCGATTTAATGGAGAAAATGAGTTCTGGATATTACAATATTGACACCGATCGCGTCAGACGTAACATGAGAGTGGTAATGCCTCCAATTACGGATTTGACTCTAATATCAGAACGTATAGCCAACGAGTGCTATGATATGAAGGTGTATATGTTGGAAAATTATGTATCAGGAGGTAAGTGAATTTTATTATTTTTATTAACACATTAAGAGATTGTTTTTTTTTCTGTAGTCTTCAAACGTGATGCTAAACCACTAGCTGATCAAGGAAAATTCGCAGAATACACCGGAAAAGGTATTGTAGAATTTGATATTGTTAATATTGGCGAGATAGAAGAGTACGAAAGGCAACATTTGAAATAAAAATACAAGAAATGAGCTGTTTAATATTAGAAATATTAAACACAGAAAATAAACTAAAACTATATATTTGTAATATTACATAAAGGAAACTAATGATCACGCCTTCAGCGAGAATCTTTTTCAAAACTTTTTGGTAGTGTGTAGTTTTTTTGATTGTATAATCTTGTAATATTTGCTAAATTTTAAAAATAAAAAATATATATAAATAAATGCTATTAAAGAAACGAAATTTAGTTTAAATTTAACAATAACGAATAAAAAAAAAATTTTAAATATGTACCAAAGTGTTTTGGGAAAAGGTTTTTTAAGATAATATTGTTGAGAATTTTTAATCAATCATTTCGCTTAAAGAGTATTACTGTCATATTTAATAGTTGCATACTTTCGTAAGTGAAGTCTTAAAACATTTTTTTTTATACATACATCTGTACTCTGAATGGACAACACATTCCCGTTTAAATTTAAAACATGCTAACTATAGCAAAAAAACTTTAAATCAAAATTAAAAAATACTTACAGGTACCTTAATTAAATTATATTTTTATAAATAATCTTGTTCTAAATTGTATCCACATTTAGGTACTATAAATGTTTATTAACGTATGTTTTTATTTAATAGAGGAGAGACACATGATTTCTTTATTTCAATAATTTGATTTTATGTTTTCAAAAAAAGAGAAAAAAAAAAATTATAAAAATTTTGTCTGAGTTTAGGACTCGAAAACATTTGGAAGGAAAACATTCAGTTTGGTAGCATGTTAAGGGTGGGGAAGAGAGCATATTTTTCTTTAGTCGGCGACAGGCTTTGTTGTCATTTACTTTATTGGCATTTGCTCATTAATAATAAAATGTTGCCGATATGTTCGCTTGTGTGAACGCTAAAGAAAACACAAAATAATTCAAAATGTTTTTCTTCCATATGTTGTAGTCCGTCTAAACTGGGACTTACTGATTTATTGAATTAATTGTAAAACTTATATCATGTTTGGTTATATTAATATAACAAAATAACAAATGTTTATATACATTTAAAAATCAGAATTTTATTAAATGTAATAAAAAAAAAATTAATAAAAATAAAATATAAAATCTAATGTGTATAAGAATTGTTTAATTAAATACTTATAAAAAAGACTTAGAATAAGAAATATTAATAAAAAATAATAAAATAAACTAGTACAACAGAGTTTTCTTACGATGCATAGAGGCGTATTTTGCCAATCTAGCCGGACATTAGGCTAAAAATTAAATTTGCTGGTGTCTAAAAATTTAATTTCCCCAATTTTTCTTTAATATTGGCTGACTTCATAAACGCAGTTTGCAAAGCAACACTTCAAACAGGTGGGCTAGCAAGTCATAGCAATATTGCACGTCAACACTGCTCTATCAAATTAAGCAACATATTTTTTAAACGTTTATGAGCACAAAATTGCTTTGTCGTAATTTTCGTTTGTTGTGTGTAAAAAAAATGTTGTGAAGTGGATCTTCACAACATGATAATTAATCTTCACAACATGAATAATTAATAAAATTTATTTTAAGAAAATACATTTCAACCGCTCATCTCACTACGCATCACAAATAAAAACAGTGCACAAATTTAGCGACTGATGCGCATTGAAAAGGATTGCACTGCAATAATGAACTCACGACATTGTAAAAAATAATGCTAAGGAGTTTGTGAACTATGTATATTGATTGCAGTATTACTTTGCAAACTGCGTTTATGAAGTCAGCCATTATCACCTAATTTGTAATTTAATTAATTCTTTCTTAGAGAGAATAAAAACGAACTTAGCTTTACTATAAATTTCATTGTATGTAATACATAAATAGTTCGATTAATTATAATTTCAAATTTAAGAAATGTAAAAATTAATAGATTTGATGCAGATTGATAGATTACAAAATTCCGCATCTTATAGTGAATTTTCAAGGCTTTTGCTTGAGATTTGTCGTTTTTGAACACTGTTAAAATCAGGAAAGTTGAGTAAATTACGGTTTTGAGAGGTTTGAAATATATTTTTCTATAGCTAAACGAATAACGATTTTATGTTGATTTTTCGGGTTCCGAACCCAAAGGGTAAAAACATAACCCTATTGTTTTCGCTACAATGTCTGTCCGTCTGTCAGCGCCTTTTATCTCTGGAACCGTAATAGGTAGACTCTTGAAATTTTCACAGATGATGTATAGCTGTTGCCGCATGCACGGGTCGCCGGCTCCATAGGGGCCGGTCCTTTTGGTCCCGTTGTGACGTCCAAAAGAGGCATGAGCAGGAAGATACCTGCTGATCCACACTTTAGGTTTGGTGCAAAAACCATCCAGAAAGCCGGATAAATGAATTTATCCTGTTAATATCGCAATCCGATAAGTCTGCAAGGTCTTGTAGTATCGGGCTGCGAAGCAGCGCCGCCCTTTCCGTAGATAGGGCCGAGGTGCTTCACTGTCTCTTCTTCCTCCTCGTCCTGACAACTTCTACAGATTTAATCTCCTAGCGTGTGCACCTATAGTGGAGTGCCCTGTCAGCACAGCCACTAGTGTGCCAATTTGTCCTGTCTTGTTTGCCCTAAATTGTACATTAAGGTTCCATGACAGCTTGTAATCTAGAATAACACCTAGATATTTCGCCCTATCAGATAACTTGAGCTCCACTCCGTTTAGGAGCGGTAGCGGAAAAGTAGGAAACTTGTTTCTTCTGGTGAATAATACAAGATCCATTTTCTGCGCATTAACACTTAGACCACTTTCGGTGCTCCACTTACTAATTTGTGTAAGCGATGTTTGCAGACGTTGCGATAGAGTGTCCAGGTGTCTTCCTATCAAAGCTACTGCAACGTCATATGCATATGCCACAATTGTGAACATCATGGAGTCCAGCACCGTAAGCAATGAATTTATGGCGAGGTTCCAAAGAAGAGGTGACAACCCCTCCCTGTGGCGTCCCTCGTCTAGCTGCCCTACAGACAGTAGCCCGCCCCAAATAAGATATGATGACTCTATAGGTCAGCAAATTCGTAATGAAGCTAATAATTGACTGATTTACATCCAGTCTCTCCAGAGCCCTAATGATGGTCTCCGGTTTCACGTTGTTGAACGCTCCCTCTATATCAAGGAACGCCACCAATGCATATTCCTTATGCTCTAGAGATTTTGTTAATGTATCCTACGAGCATATGCAGTGCCGTCTCAACCGATTTGCCTTTGGTATATGCGTGTTGAGATGTGGAGAGTCGGCTCGGATTAATTGTTGTTCTCATATGGAGATCAATTATCCGTTCCAGTGTTTTCAGAAAGAAGGATGACAGACTGATAGGTCTGAAATCCTTCGGTAGGTGTGCGATGTTTTTCCTCCTTTAGGGATGAAAACAACGGTCAACACCTGGTCCACAGTTCCGGAATATACGCCTATGACAGACATGATGTATATATTCGGGTTAGCCATGGTATTATAAGATCCACATTATGCTGAAGGTCAGCAGGTATACCGCCATCTAGACCAGGGGATTTGAACGGGTCGAAGCTCTTTTTTGTTCACAAAAGTCCTTCCTTGTTAATAGGGATTGGGGCTTGTGGGAAGCAATCTGAGCAGGTCAAGTGCTCCCCTGTTAGGGGAGTACAACGAGAGAAATGCGTGTCCATAAGTACCTCAAGGGTCTCATGTCCACTGGTAGTCCAGTTGCCACATGGATTCTTAATGAAACTCGGCACAACTTGCGACACTGATAAGATTTTACGAAGCCGGGTCGTCTCAGAAGCCCCTTCTACGCCGCTACAGAAGGATCTCCATGACGCCGTTTTCGCATTTCTTATCAGGTTTTTGAATCTGTTAACTGAGGACTTGAATTTTGACCAGATACCCAGTCTTTTTGCCTCATTGAAAAGTTTGCGGGAGGTTTTTCGAGCTTCCGCTATGTCAGAGTTCCACCAGGGTGGCTTGCTCCTACCACGGCAGATGTTATTCTGCATGATTCCGACGTCGCTAGTTCGAATGCATTTGTTAGGGAACCCACTGCAACATCGACACCCTGCCTATCATTAATAACCGGAGGGCTCGAAAGAAAGTCTGAGAGAATAGATCGCTGTAGCTCCCAGTTTGTTTTCCTTCTGTTACGCCGGGGTGTAACTCCTTTACCCTGAATGTCTATCTTGAATTCAATATACCTATGATCAGAGAAGGAGCAGTCATCTGAGACCCTCCCTTCTATTTATCACAACAAAAGTAGGTTCTGAACTACGTCTAATTTACTACAAAGGATAAAATCAAGTAGAAACTCACCCCTTGTATTATAGTCGGAGCTTCCCCATACGACATGATGTCCGTTGGCGTCCGCTAAAATAATAACCGGCAGGCCCAATCTGCTTGCCATTTCCACAACCTTGCGAACTGGAGACGATTATAATTGTTTTTGGTTTCCGTCTCCCAGGCGGCTGCTACCGCATCTTCATCACTGAAATCAGACAGAATGAAGATATTCAAGTCGCTTTTAGACACTACACGCTCTGATTTTACCTTGAACATTCGTGTGCAGAAGCTTAAAGCCTTTTGCATCAAGCCCGCAAACCCTGCCTTGGTGTAGCCAGGGTTCTTGGGCTAAAACAAGCTCCTCCCCCCTCTCTCTGCCAGGCGGAGGAGCAGTGCAGCCGAAGCTGCTTTAGAGTGATGAAGATTGACTTGCGTCACTTTCACCATCTCTTGTGGCAGGTACAATTGTGACGTTGACGTCCTCTTGATCAAAGTCCAAGAGGACTCAAAGAACTCACCCACGAACTCAGAGTTTGAGAGTGTGTCCTCATGAGAGCTTAAACTAGCAGTCCCATCGTTTGCCACGACTGAAGAAGGATCATCGTCTCCCTGAATCTGGTCCTCCCTGTCGTCCCCTCGGTAGACACGTAGGATGATCGTCTCAAACCATAGTAGATCCTCCCACGTCTCTCTGGAAGCGGTGCCAGGGACTCCCGATTTAACAAGAGCGTGATCCGTCTGGATGCCGCTATAGCAACAAATATTAAAACTTATAGGGTGTTCCGATAGAGAGGTTTTATTCACGAATAGTGTTTATTTCTTAAACTGTAGGAGGCATAGACTAAAGATTTACAAACAGTAATTAAAATTTAGTTCGCTATATAAACAAGCATAAAAAAGTAAACCTAAAAATTAAAGGGTATTTCGATAGTGGCGTGATTTGCATGTATAAGGCCTAGGTTTTCAACCATTATAGGTAGACGGAAGGTGTATAACTGAGGCCGCTATAGTAGCAAATACTAAAACTTATAGAGTGTTGCGATAGAGAGGTGTTATTCACGAGTATGTGTTTATTTCTTGAACTGTAGGAGGAATACACTAAAAATATGGAAGCAGTAATTAAAACTATTATACAATATTAAACCTAAAAATTAAAGATAGTAACGTTATTAATGGCATAAGTTTTGAACAATAAAAGTTTAAAGGGTTTTCCGACAGTGACGTGTTTTGCATGTATAACGACATATTTTTTGAATCGTAATACATAGGCGCATATATATTTTTATAGAAAGTGTATTACCATGGCCGCTATAACAACAATTACTAAAATTTAAAGGGTGTTCCAATTATGATTGAAAATTATTTAAAACATGTCATTTTTGCTCATAAAATACATCTTCTCTGAAAATGTCAAGACTCTTTTATGGTTCCAGATATAAAAGGGGCTGACAGACGGACAGACATTGTAGCGAAAACAATAGGGTTACGTTTTTACCCTTTGGGTACGGAACCCTAAAAACAAATCTCGCCTGCAGTTTATCAGTTTTTAACTATAAACACTTTTGAAGCTTCAGCCTGGTACTCTGTTCAGTTTTTCATGCGGAATGCTGTCAAATTACGTACGTATTACTTCTGCAACAATTTTTCATGACTTTTTCATACAAATTTTTTATGTATTTAGTTTGACAGCATTTCGCATGAAAAACTGAACAGAGTACCAGGCCTAAAATGGAAAAAGTATATACAAGATTGGAGTTATTCCAAATAGTGAAGGAATCTAATGCTAAGGCCGTTGGAGAGAAATTGCAATTTTTAGTTAAAAAATTGTGCGACATTTCAAAATGCAGCACAAAGGAGATGGTGATATATCAGCTGTAAAGGACTAGACTGTTTCAAGAATTTCTAAAAAAAATTTCAAATTATATTCACATTTCGCTTCAAGAAAAATGAACCGATTTTTAACCATGCATGCCACATGGCTGGAAGGAATAGTGACAATACCTATATTTGGCAGTTCGTCTTCAGAACGACTATAAAAGACCTTCGTCTTAAAAATCAGTTTAATGCTAAAATATTGATGCTGTCCAAACACAATTACAAACTTGTGGGAAAAAAGATGCCTCAAGTCTGCTTAAAGAAATTATGTGTTCTCCGACAAGAGCTACAAAACTTAAAAACATACAAAGCTGTCTGTGCAAGAGGATAAAGTAAAACACCTTTAAAGAAACAGGCAAAGAAGAACCCATCATCATCTTGATGCAAAGGCGAAGTTGTTTTAAATAATATAATTGTTATAATTTTAAATAAAAATTATCGTTACAATTATAAATTAGTTATTATTATGAATTATTTTCAGATAAATTAAATACTATAAAGTAATAAATTACAAAAAGCGGGGATTGGTTAGGCATTGGAAAGTTTAAAAATTAATATTTTTAGGGAATTGGCCAAAAATATTTTCACAGGGACGTTTTGGGGGTGGGATTTAAGGGATACCTCCCCCTGCCCATAAAAACTCAAAAAATTAATTTTTATGGCTTAAGGCGTATGTAATCCATTTCTTTTAATAATTAAATTATTTTTCAAATAATATTTTATTTCACCGCCCACAAAACCACACCGCATTTTAGAATCTCCTGGGTCCAACTTTAAGTTTTTGAAAATTCTCTAACCTTAAAAGTTGCAATTGCTAAACAAAATAACCGGAAAATTAAAAAAAAAACGAATTTTTCAGAGATAGCATTAGTTCCTCTAAAGGGATATTTTTCCTCTTTGGTCCAATTTTTGCTATTTTTCAAACTTTAACAGCCATAAGACATATTTTTGCAGTTTCATTGAGCTAGAGGCACTCAATAACTTTTTAGAGCCAATATAAAATAATAAAAAAAGTAATGTCTGGATAGATTGCCAAAATACCCCTATGTGCGATGTGTCGTGTGCTTGATGATAAACATATTTTTGACAAAAAAGTACAGCAGGTGCTCGCTACCAACTAATATTCCAACTCTCTGATTTGCTCAATAGGAAGAGCTTTTTTTTCTCAAAAAAATCGTAATATGTTCCATCTAGGAAATGTTAACTTTTTTGGTCTGAAAGTTTTTACATTTATAAATTAGACTCGTAAACATGATATTATGTATAGCTTGTCCTTTAATGGCTATTAGGCGATCAGATCAGACTATTTTTAGATAAATGATAATAAATCGTGAATTATATCCTATAGAAAATCAATAGGGGATTATAAAAAGATCAGTAGCTTAACGAAAATTCAACAACAAACTCATTTTAATGAAAATGATGCAGGTGGAATGGAAGGAACTAAGTTCAGCATAATGCGCTGAATTGTTCCAAACTATGACACAACGATGTGCTAAAGTGCTAGCGAATAGGGGCTTTTCAACTTAGTATTAAGTAATATAAGGTAAATAAAGGTAAAGTGTAATAAAAGAAAAATAAGTTGCTAGTTATGAAATGAATTAAAATTTATTTAATATTGTATTAAAGTTTTTTTGAAATCGTGAATAATATGTTTATTATATACAATCTTTGGTAAATCGATGTGAGTGATTTAATTATATGAGCATACTTATATAAAACATTTAGTTGAATTTTTTTATTTTCATACCTGTGTATGATGTGATCTCAAGGTAAATTCCTATTTATATTGTTATTTTGGTCCTGTTTGGGCATTATATTACGAAAAAATGAAATAAATAAAATAAAATGATTAAATAGGAAAGCTACGAAATGAAAACACAAAATATTAGTTTATTAATTTTTGGGGATATTTTTAATTTTTTTCTGAGACAATGAAAAAAAAATAAACTGGCAACACTGATTGGTTGACATTGGAGGTGGAATTCCAAGGCGAATTCATACCAGGTGTGAGCAGTAGGGCAACGACTACAACAAAACAATAACTTTGACATTAGACTAGCAGATATGAAACCAAGTCGAATTCATAATAGGTAAACCAAGGAGAGTTCATACCAGGTGTGAGCAGTAGAGCAACAACTACAACAAAACAACAGCTTTGACATTAGATTAGCAGATATGAAACAATGTGGCGAATTCATACCAGGTGTGAGCAGTAGAGCAACAACTACAACAAAACAACAACTTTGACATTAGATTAGCAGATATGAAACAATGTATTTTTGACAATACATTAGTAAAAAACGAGAGCGAAAAACAATCATCTGGGCTATCAACTCCACCTGGTATTAATTTGCCTTGAGGTAAACTCAAGAGCTGAGGTGACTATTTTTTGTCTCCACCTTAAAGTGTCAAAATGTACTAACATTTTGTGTTTTTACCTAAAATGATTTATACCAAGGCGAATTCATAACAGGTAAACTCGAGAGCTCAGCTGACTATTTGTTGTCACCATCTTACAGTGTCAAAAAGTACTAACATTTTTTATTTTGACAGCCAAAAATGATTTATACAACAACAAAATGTATGTATTTTTATTACAGAGTTGTACTCTTTTTTCGCCGCGAGTCTACCTTGTTGATTCTGCCATGATTTATACAAAAACAAAATGTACGTATTTTTATTACAGAGTTGTACTTTTTTTTGCCGCTTGTCTACCGTGTTTATTGTGCCATGTATTAAACATGGCAGAATCAACAAGGTAGACTCGCGGCGAAAAAAGAGTACAACTCTGTAATAAAAATACATACATTTTGTTGTTGTATAAATCATTTTTGGCTGTCAAAATAAAAAATGTTAGTACTTTTTGACACTGTAAGATGGTGACAACAAATAGTCAGCTGAGCTCTCGAGTTTACCTGTTATGAATTCGCCTTGGTATTAAACAATGTATTTTTGACAAGACCTTAGTTAAAAAAAGGAGAGCAAAAATCAGTCCGCTGGGATAATGCCTTTACCTGGTATTAATTCGCATTGCTACCTTACTGTCAAAACTCATATATATATCTACAGAGCTGTAAACGAAATATTCTTTTTTTGAATGTAACTGCAAATTTTTTTTGCAATAAACAGCGATTTTATGAATGCATTATTTTGCCCAAAATTTGAATTGAATTAAAACATGAAAGATTTGATAAGAAATTAAAAAAATGCATTCATTTCACCAAATAGATGAATAGAATTAAAATTTGGATGAAATCGTGAATTATAATTTGTTGAATGCAATCACTTTATCAAAGAAATTAATTAATTTAAGATTTAAATGCATTCATCATGAATTAAAAAGTTAATGCATTTCCATTATGAATAAAATATTTTTACCGAAAATATGAAATGAATTAAAAATTTAATACAATCAGCGAGGAATTAAAATAATGAATTGTATCATTTTCGAGAACGTAGGTTACATTTTCATTTTTTGTTTTTCATTGATTATTAATGATCGTAATGAAGAAAATACAATAACTACTTCATCCAAAAATCTTTCAGGAATTTTAACTCTTGTTAATTTTATGTCGATTTAACAATTATAACTTGATTGCCTTCAATAAAAAAACATGGTCACACAATTTATTTATTTTTGGTGCAATCAAAGCATTCGAGACTTATCAGTTCTTGGTGATTTTTTCATATTTTAATTCAATTTATATTTTGAGTTAAATAAATGCATTAACATTTCTGAATTCATGATGCATAAAAAATTAAATATAATTGACTCCTTTAAAGCTCTGTATACCTATTAGTTGTTTGTGTGTTTCAAAAAATAACACAAAAAAGTGTTAATTTGTTTTAAATTTTGAAATTGTTATAAAATGAAATGAGTGATCGTCGCAGAGGACGCGGTGGTCGTGGTGGTGGACATCCACCAGGGCTTAAAGGCAAAGATATAGGTTTATATTATCGCGATAAACAACGACAACGTAACAATGAAGAAGAAAGTAATGGGCGCATTAAACTTAACCCTTCAGTAGATATTCCTCCTGGCATACTTGCACAGGTAGAAAATTGCTTAAGTGAATTTGAGAACGACAATGAAGATGAACGGGTTTGCAATGAGTTTGCCAAACATTTTCACAATTTACTTGATATTAACTTTGACGAATTTCTAGAGAGATCTAAAATTTTAGTTAGAAATCCAATGGAGCATATAAATATAGATGCTTGCAACGAACGTTTAAAAACTTCCTTATTAGATAAAGAAAAAACGAATGAATTTTCCAAACTATATAACATTCGTCAACGTTTGCCCGCGATGAAGCAAAAAGATGATGTTTTAAAGGCGATACACGATAATCAAGTTATTCTCGTTGTTGGCAGTACAGGATGTGGTAAAACAACACAAGTGCCACAAATTTTGCTAGATGATTTTATTAGTAGTGGCCGTGGTGCTGAGTGTCGTATTATTTGTACGCAACCTAGAAGGATTTCAGCCATATCAGTGGCGGAACGGGTGGCCTATGAGAGAAATGAGGCACTGGGTTCATCGGTAGGCTATCAAATACGCTTAGAAAAGTGAGTTAAGAAGATACACCTATACAAAAAGTAACTTTCTATGTAAATTGGAGAACCTTAAAATCAGAATATAAAATTATTAACAACGTTCAGGTTTGTTTTTTTTCGCTAGCTTCTAAATTAGAGAAGTTAGGTGGTCATTTTTAAAGAAAAATATATAGTAAATGCACGGCATTCTACTAGTTTTTAAAATAAAATTTACAACATACATACATAGGTATTTACTTTAATTTGAAAAAATATTCTTTTTAATCTTATTGGGAAAGGGAAAATGAAGAACTTTAGGTTAATATTAATTACTTATAAAATTATTCCATTATTTTAGTCGCTTACCTCGAGATTATGGCTCAATTTTATACTGCACCAGTGGAATATTATTGCAAACAATGCAAACAAATCCTTTAGTGCTAGGTATAAATATTATAATATTAGACGAAATTCATGAACGTAGTGTGGAATCAGATCTATTAATGGCTTTACTTAAAAAGGTAAGGCATTTTTTTATTATACAATAAACTTTTCGTAAATAACATGGAAATGAAGTAAAAAGATACATTTTTTATATTAGATATTACCATATCGTAACGATCTTAAAGTAATATTAATGAGTGCCACTGTATCGGAAGAAACATTTTGTGAATATTTTAACAATTGTTTTACCCTGCACATCGAAGGGACACTTTTTCCTGTTAATGTTCTCTATATAGAGGATATTTTGCAAGAAACTGGTTTTACGGGATTTCAAAATCAATCTCTTAGTAAAACTTCTAGTTATCAATCTAGAAAACGAGCTGGTGGTGAAGCCGATCGAAACTGTCAATACAATAGCATGATATCAACTTACTTACCCTCCTTGCAAGGAAAATATGATCGCCAAGTAATCGATACTTTAAGAAAATACAGTGATAGTGAAGGGTGTGAAAATTTGCTATTTTTAGAGCATTTAATTTTCTATATATGTGAGAATAAACCACCAGGAGCTATTTTGGTATTTCTACCTGGTTTTGAAAGAATTTCTAAATTGACTACTCAACTACAAAGTCCATCAACTTCCAGGTATAAAGAATTGGCTAAACAGATAAAAGTTTATCCCTTACATTCAATGATGCCCACCGCAAATCAGAAGAGTATATTTCAACCAGCACCAAATGGTGCCCGTAAAATTATATTATCGACTATATTAGCTGAGACTTCGGTAACTATAGATGATGTGGTTTATGTTATAAATACAGGTAAAACCAAGTATAAAGATTATGATGTGTCTCAAAATATACAGACATTGGAAGAAAAATGGGTTAGTAAAGCCAACACACAACAACGTAAAGGACGGGCTGGGCGGGTTCAACCTGGTATATGTTACAATTTGTTTACTAGGTAATACAATTTAAAAACTTTAAAAAATGTGCCTATCCATAAGCATGTTTATTTTCAATAGAGTTCGAGAACGTATGATGCTTGAAGTGCCTATACCGGAAATATTGCGTACTAAATTGGAGTCTATTATATTGAATTTGAAACTTTTGCACATAACTGATCCCTATGTATTTTTTAAAAATCTTATTAGTGTACCAGATGAAAGAGCTATCAATCATGGCCTAACTTTACTAAAACGGTTAGTTTTTGTTGTTTTTGTTCATTAGGTATGTAATATTTTATTTTTTTTTATTTTTTAGCATTGAAGCTTTAGATAAAGACGAAAATTTGACTCCGCTTGGCGTGCATTTAGCTCGCTTACCTATAGATCCTCAAATGGGAAAAATGATTTTAATGTCTGCCTTCTTCCGTTGCCTGGATCCTATAACATCGGCTGCAGCTGGTTTGTCTTACAAAAGTCCTTTTTATACACCAATGGGCTTGGAGAAAAGAGTCGACGGTATTAAACGTGAATTGTCCAACAACTCCAGAAGTGACCACTTACTAATACACACTGTTATTCAGGGTTATCGTGATGCAAAAAGCAATGAGAGTAATATGAACTACTGCTATGATAATTTTCTTAGCCATATAACATTAACACAAATTGAAAATATGAAACAACAATTCGCCGATTTATTAAAGAATTCAAGTTTCCTAGAAACTTCAGATTGCCGAGACAAAAATTCAAATATTAATTCGTCTAATGTACCCCTGTTGAGGGCCGTGATTATGGCTGGTCTTTATCCGAATATAGCATTTTTAAGGTAAATAAAGGAAATCGATTTCTTAACATTTAAATTTAATTAATTATTAATTAGACAAGTAAAACAAAGGGGAAACAGATGTCATGCAATACATAAAATGTCAACTCCTGAAGATAAGCGTGTTAATTTTCATCCTTCATCCATCAACTGTGGCCAAACCTCTTTCGATTCTAAGTAAGAAGTTTTTGAGCTTATAAAAAGTTTTAAAACATTATTCTTTTAGCTACTTTGTTTATTTGCAAAAGCAAAGATCGAAAGGCGTGTATTTATTAGATGCTACTATGGTTTTTCCCATTTCATTGTTAATTTTTGGCGATGGTGTTAAACAGGGTAAAACTAACGAAAATCAATCTTACATAAGTGTGGCTAATAAATATTTGTAAGTGTTTCTTACTTATCTTATACAATATAAATGGTTTTGTTAAACAATTACTTTTTTATTAAGCTTTAAATGTGATGAAAACTCTTCCTTTTTTATATTAAAATTGCGTGAAAAACTTGGTATCTTGCTGCAGAAGAAGGCTTTGCATCCTTCGCCCATCAAAATCAACAGCA
The DNA here is from genome assembly GCA_949628195.1 of Phasia obesa. Lineage (NCBI taxonomy): Eukaryota > Metazoa > Arthropoda > Insecta > Diptera > Tachinidae > Phasia > Phasia obesa. The sequence continues at coordinate 32,596,134 of OX451216.1, forward strand.
AAGATGAAAAACTTATAAAGTAAGTTACAAATATGTTAACAAATCGCATTGATATCTTTAAAAACATATTTTTTACGATTCAAAAAACTACACTAAAGCTTCAATTTATTTTATTAGTAAATATTAAACTTTATCAGCTAACTTAACTTTTTTTTTACTGATTTCTTGACTTTAAATTAAAGATAATTTATTTTTTTACTAACAATTTTATTACTTGTTTGATTAAAGAATTTCTATTTCATTAGTAATATATTTAAAATGCAATTCAGTTTAAAATATTTTATTTTTAGGGCTATACAAATTTTACTATCTTTGGATGATGCGAGTGACAATGTGGAACAGTTTCTATCAACGGATGATGACGATGATATGTCTATCTCATAACACAGATGTAAGACCATTATATAATTGTATAAAAATTCACAAATCATAATAAAAAAATACTGTAATAAATGTATGCGTGTGTTATATATAGAATGTTTTCTTTTTTATATTTAAATTACAATTTCCAAAAAAAGTTTAATCATCTTCAAGTAATGCGAATGTATTACGTGATGTTGAAGGTGCTGCTAAAACGCGATTATTGATATCATCATCTTCATCGGCATTGGTTTCATCATTAGAACTGCTTAATCCATCCGTGTCATAAGCACCTTTAATATAAAAAAAAAACATACATCTATATATTTTTTAATTTAATATTTTAAGTACGTACTTTCGGAATTAACCGACGAAGTATCTTCATAATCTAATTTATTTTTGACGTCAGCCTTATCATTATCTTCATCGCTGGGCAAGTTTTGATATTTTTTGACCTCTTCTATATCGGCATGTTTTTTCCACATTTCAAGTTGTTCATTAAAGCCTGGTGGATAGAATTGTAGTACCAATTGCAATTGACCAGCCACACACGTTCGCAACAAATGATTTGCTGCTCTATAACGATCTGGCCTGCCCGACTTGGCTACAATGAAACCTCGCTTAAAAGCCCAGGCATCGGCTATAGCTACAGGTGACCATTCATCATAATCTTCGGGTAAATGGATTTTTAAAATTTTAGGCAAATCCAAGTGTTCAGCTATCAATTGTATAGAACGGTATGGAACTTGCAGTTGTGATATAGGAAAACTGCCCACCAAAACTTGCAAGTATTTTGAAGTTGATGACGGAAATACCAAACCGGGACAATCGCAGAGACGTACGAGATTTGTAAGGAAAATAGTTTGAAAGTGTTTAGTGTGACCCGGTGTACGACTAACACTTACAACTTTTCGTCCTTTAAGGGCATTAATCAGAGACGATTTACCTACATTTGGAAAACCGACGCAGCCTAAGGTCAAAATACCTTTGTAATATTTTTCACGTTTTTGGCCGTCACCATCGTACGGCATGGTACTTTCTACTTCATCTGTACACTTTTCAACTGTTTCGACTTCATTATCCAAACAAACATTATCGACATTCATATCCTCGAGAATTTTTTGCTCCCAGTTCGAAAGATCTACTTCTGATTGTACAATCTTTTGACATTCTTTAAAAATGTTGTAAACGCCCTCAATGCTGCGTTTATAATCTAACCGTCGACGTTGTTGCGTACCTTAAAAATTTCATTCATTAAAAATTTGTGAAGTTACAACAAATGCATACGAGTATGTAGTTATATTCCTATGATTCAAATATATCTGCTCGTTTAATTAATCACCTTTTTTAGCTTGATTCGGATTTGATGCAAATATAACCACTGGCAAACCTGGATAAGTTGATTTGAAGTATTCACGCCAAGCCAGTACTACTTCGGGCGCAACCAGATCTACTTTGTTTAGTATTAAAATGGCCCGTTTGTCTAACTTTTTTACAACATGATCGTATAAAGTAGGAGGAAACATTAAAGTCTATTACAAAAAAAAAAAAATAATAAATATATAGGTATATATATAATAGCTATCGTATTCTTACCGAATAACGAACATCTACAATAATCAACAAAATATCAGACAATTCTAGAACCCGCCACAGTTGGCGCCAAGTTTCCAAATTTAATTCAAACAAAGATAAATCTTTATTTTCTGATTTTTGTCTAACTTGCAATTTTTCAACGTATTCCTATTTAAAAAAAATGTTTTACTTATTTTTTTATAAAGAACTTTTTTGTGGTTTAAAACTTACGCGAAAATATTTATTTTCATTTCGATCAAGTGTAACCTTATCCATATCATAACTCCATTCTGGACGGATTGGGAAATCATAGCCTTCATAGAAGCTCGCATCAATTTCCCTTTGCTCAGGCGTGGCCGGATTATAGGGTTTTAGGCCTTCTAACTTTAAACGTTCTAATTCTTTTTTAGACTCCTGGTAAAAGCACAAATTGTAGCGGTTGACATTTTTATTGCGTCCTCCTTGTCCACCGCTTGGTTGAGAACGTATCATTAATTTACGTGCAATAATTTCATTATCTTCGGTAGTTTCTCCATCATCATTATCATTGTGTGTTCTTAAATACTTTTGTGAACCTGATGGCGTTTTAATTAAGAAAATAAATTAAAATCAAAAAAATTAATAATAAATTAAAATTAATTTTACGCGTTTTTGTGCTTTTTCTTCACTCATTATTTTGTATTAAAAAATTTACCTTTTAATTGTCGTTTTTGTAGTAATTGATCCTTCTTCTTTTTTCCGCTAAACGGAGTCTTGCGTTTGGTTTGTGGCATTTAAAAAATAAAAGATATATAAATATTTATATTAAAGTGTACATATATTTTCACTATTACTAATTTTATGTGGCAATAGTGTGAATCCGGCACAAAAAAAAAAAAAAAAAAACGAAACAAATTAAACAATAAACTCAGCTGTAGAAATCAGTGATGCCAGAAAATAAAACAGGATATGAGCAACAATATTATCTTGTACATGCTGTTATAAGTGGGTGCCGAAAAATTTTGTGTTTATGTTCTGATTGACCACAATTTTCTGTTTTCTATCACCGTTGTTTAAATATTTATGTCAAACTAAAATAAAAAACAACAACATTGTTATTTTAGTCTCAAGTTAGACGGGCGAACATTTGGAATAAGACTGTTTTGAATTCTCTTCTGCTTTCTTATTTGCGTTCAAATGAACGACATTAGGTCTGTTCAGTAACTTTCCTAGCAAAAACTAGCAACGAGAGAGTAAAACAGAAATTTACATAATTACTCTCCTAAATATGAATTTTTTTTTTTTTTTTTTTAATAAAAGTCTTTATTTACAAGTTTAAAATATAAAAGGTACAGAGGTATGAGATTTTACTATAAGTACTACAACAATAAGAGTCTTATAATTAAATTTACAAAACTAATAACAATAAATATACAGCCTTATATATATAGCTCACAATAACCTTTTTGATCTCTATGGAAGTTATAAAGAATTTTGTTTGGATAATCACTAATACATTCATTCTTAACGAACGAATCTTAGTGATTACCTTGTAAATTCCTTATTGATTCAAAGTTTGACAGTCTGCATTTTTCATTAAATGTCAGTGTCAGTTCTCTAGTGAAATCGTTTATCATCTTGTGTCCAAAGTTACTGTGAAGTAAATTTGTCGGATACCTACGAGGAAGATTATGAATTATTTTCAAATTCTTGTTTTGTATAATCTGAAGCTTTTTGGTATGAGTTTTCGCAGTTTTATGAAACCATACTTGACAGCTGTAACTCATAATTGGTCGAATGCACATTTTATATAACAATATTTTGTTTTTCATATTCAATTTAGATCTTCTGTTGAGTATGGGAAACAATGCCCGACCACACTTTATAGCTTTTTCACAAATTTGGTTGACATGTTGCTTAAATGTTAGTTTTTTATCCATTATAATGCCCAAATACTTGATTTCTGACTTTATAGGTATAACATTCCCACGGCACAACATAGATTGAGAAGGTATGCGTTTTGGCGACTTATTATATGGAAAAATAATGGCCTGTGTTTTATCATCATTGACTTTTATTTTCCATTTATTAAAATATTTTTGGCTTGAATTTAAGCTCTCTTGCATTTTCCTAACTAATGAATTAGATACCTTACCGCTGCAAATGAAAGCACTATCGTCTGCATAAAATGCTGCTTCCTGATCCCTGCGTAGAGTGATATTTGACGTGTATAACGAATAAAGCGTAGGTGACAAAACGGAACCTTGCGGTAGACCTGCGAGTATATGTTTTTCATCTGATGAGATGCGCTCCACGAAAACTACAAATGAACGTTGGTCTAAAAAGCTTTGTATAATTTTTTGTAAATATATAGGAAAACTAAAAGAGTTAAGTTTATACAATAGGCCATTATGCCATACTGTATCGAAAGCCTTTTCAATGTCAAGAAATATAATACCTGTACTTCTACGATTTCTTTTATTATTCTCAATAATATTAACCACTCGTTTGATTTGATGTACCGTAGAGTGCTCTCTTCGGAATCCAAACTGCTGCTGATGTATAATGTTATTCTGTTCTGAGAACTCTACGATTCTTTTGTGGATTATTTTTTCAAATACTTTATCCAACAAGCTCAAAATGCTTATTGGCCTATAGCTGGAAGGCAATTTTGGCAAATTTTCCAGTTTTGAAAATAGGTATAACCCTGGCCTTTTTAAATATCATGGGGAAATGACCATTTCTCAAGCAGTAATTAAATAGTTTGCTCAAAGTTTCAAAAAAGTAATCGGGCATATTTTTTAAAATAAGGCTGTTAATTCCGAAATATGAAAAATTAAATGAACGCTTTACTAGCAAAAATTAGCAAGTAGACTACGGTCGCGCCAGGAAGGACTTAAAACTTGTACCAAATTGACCATCAAATAGTTCCTTTGTGAACGTAATTGTACTTAAACATAAAGTAATTTACCGTTGTTAGCCAGAAAAGTTGATTTAAAGAAGTTCGAACTGGTAATAGTAATCTCAAGGAAATCATAGAAATAAATTAAACAACAATAACACAATAATTTAAATAAAATTATTATAATGTTGCATAGTTTTTGAAAGAGTTTATGATGCATTTAAGCTTTAGATGTCAATATTTTTGATTAGTCAGTGCTAATAAACATTCTTATTACAAAGAAATTTCTATTATATTAACATTAATAATATTCCAAAACAAAAATCAGAATTGTACCGAAAAAAGTAATATTGCAATAAATGATTTCTTTACTATTTATTATTTAAAAACAAAAAGACCTAAAATGAAACATAAATTTAAAATCGAAGAACTAAATTTTATCGTTTGATACACACGCGCAATTAAAGAAAAACAATACACCAAAAAAAATTTTATTTTATATTATTTTAACTACTAAATACTGATATTTTCCTTTATATTACAAAAATTTCTATTCCCATAAAATTTTTCGAAAAAAAAAAAAAATATTTTGAACACAAAATCCCGAACAGCTGATTGACGAATGTTTGCTAGTAAAAATTTTACTAGCAAAAACTTGCAAGTAATTTTGTTTCTCTCACATTTTTGTTATTTGAACACTTTTTCAGTAACAATTTGTACTAACTTTCAGTTACTGAAACATTTTATTTTTATTGAAGAAAATGTCAACAAAATGTGTCGCCGAGTGATGAGAGATTTTTTCTCATTCCGTAGAACAAAGATTCTTTCAAATTATTATGGGCATGGTATCAAAATGAGGAAAACATTTGTTTACGTGTAATTTTGCATCTCCCTCGAACTTATTAATTCTTTGGACTATAGAATATGTTTCTGTACTGCTCACTCTACTGTTCTTTACTAAACTATGCTGTAAAATTAATCTACTCAAACTAGATGAATATATCCCCCAAAACTTGATGCATAAACAGATTTAATACTTTTTTTTTATTATTTTAATATTTATTTCATTATAAAATTAAATACATATTGGCCTTTTGTAGCAAAAATAATGAACAATTTTTAGTAAGATTTTGCATAATTTGGCGATTCTTTTATGCAGTTCTTTAAAAAACGATTTTAATTCATATTAATGAGATATTATATTCTAGATAGGGAACAGTTAAAGCCCCGTCTCCACTAGTCATCGATTTGCGCAAGACATAAAAAAAACTATGTCAAGAAATTAATGCCGTTGCTTTGCCGGCATTGAATACTTGCAAGGTATATTTATCTTACTAGGTAGTGTCGTCCGCCCAGCTGATTTAGTAGTTCGACATGTCAAAAGTTGTATGTGTTCAGAAATTTTATAGTGTAGAAGTGAAAAGGCAATAAAACACATACAGGCCTTCTCAATTTTCTCCTATGTTTTTTGACATTTCGAACTACAAAGCAACAACAAAATGCCATGTTGTTCTTGTATTGTTGTGTTTGTTGTAGGGACGTCACTACCTAGTAAAATAAATATACCTTGAATACTTGTTTATGCCAATTTCTGTTTAAACACAATTTTCTTTTCAGTTTGTCTTAAAATAAGTCAAACTTCATGTAAAAAAACATTATTTTTAATACTGTGGGTTTATAGAACAGCTTTTATAATAACTGTGTTAACCCTTTCGGCAGTTATGCGGGAATTCCCGTCATTTACTATTCTGTAATTAAACTAATGACGGGAATTCCCACTGATATTGAAACAATTATTTTAACGGTTACAGCTGATTTGTGTTATTCTTTGTACAAAGTGAGAGTTGCTATTGTGGTAAAATATTTACTCAGACAAACAAAACTCAATTCAACACATTCTTATTGTGAAAATTGGCGTTCAATTTAACATGTAATTTTGATAATTTTGTAGAGTAAAAACGTCCTCATTACAACAAATTGCGGGGATTCCCGTCAAACGTCCATAAGCAATACATATACATATATAAAAGTAATTGAATTTCTGAGTCCAATCAGTTTTATAAACTTATTAACGGATAAACGGTTTTATAACGTAGTTAAAAAAAAAAATTGGCATATAAAAACTTCCAAAAATGGGTGGATGAAATTTTAGGAGATACTGAAGATGAAATTTCCTTGGGTGATGATTTTTCAGGATATCCAAGCTCTAACGACACCGGTGATGCAAATGGTGGGGACGGTGAATTAGCTAACTCTTCTCAAGAAGATTCTTGTCAAGAGGATGATGAATGTTCTCCAGATATTTAAATTAATGGAAATGTATCTGATGAAATTTGGCAAGAGAATACAAAGCCAATACCAATGTTTCCATTCAATGAATCCGCGGGCGTCTGCAACAAAATTGAAAAAGACGCCTCCCCTCTAATGGTTTTCCAAAAATTTTTTGATGAAGACATAATGAATTTGTTAGTTTCTTCGTCCAATATTCAAACCGTCGACAATTTTCCTGAAATATCAAAAGATGAAATGTTTAAATTTCTGGGCTTATGCTTGCTTCAAGGTCAGAATAGAAAACCATCCATAAAGAAAATGTTTTCGAAAAATAAACTATATTATCAACCCGTGTTTTCGACTGTGATGTCTGGAAGACGTTTCCAGCAAATTCTGAGATGCTTTAGTTGCCACGAGTCATATGAGCAAGTTAAATGGATTGGAAATCTGGAAAAAGTAATGCGCTGCGTCATTTAGTTTTGACAAATTTTAGAAAAAACTTTAAACCTAATAAGGAATTGTCCTTAGATGAGTCTCTAATGCTTTTTAAAGGAAGATTATCCTTTAAGCAAAACAATAAAAGAAAACGAGCTAAGTACGGTATCAAATTTTACGAACTTATGTACCTGAAGTAATGGCTATATTTTAAATGCTGATATATATGCCGGGCAAGATATTGGAGATACGTCAGGATCAAAAACAAATAAGGTAGTCTTGAAACTTATGGATCCATTCCTTAACCGCTGTCACCATTTATATATGGATAACTATTATAACAGCGTTGATTTGTCTCAAACGCTACTTAATTACCAAACCCACACAACAGGTACCCTACGTTTTAATCGCAAGCCCAATCCTAAATGTATAACTGCTAAAAAAAGGAGAAATGGTTTGGCGAAGAATAGGAAATGTTTACGTTACAAAATGGAAAGACAAACGTGATGTTTTATCCGTAACTACGGCACATTACCCACGTCTTATCGAAGTGTCCAATAAAAAAGGCCAGAAGAAGATGAAGCGAATAGACGTTGTCGCGTATAATGAAAATATGGGAGGAATTGATCGATCCGACCAGTTATTATCATATTATTCTAGTCTTCGAAAAACCATTAGATGGTATAAAAAGGTCCTGTTTCATATCCTGGATAACGCTGTGTGGAATGCTTTTTTTATTTATAAAATCTTTCATCCTAAAACCACATATTGGGACTTTAGAGATGAATTGATATCAAGTTTTTTGAAAATACCGGATCATATAGCTGAAGGCAAGGATCTAGTAACCTATATACCATCTAAAGGACGGCCCGTAAAAGCTCAAGGAGAATCTTGTTCGGTGGATTTGAGCATTCAGCACTTCCTCGAAAAAATTCCTTTCCCACAGCAACATGGACGTTCAGGCAAAAATAAAAGTCATCAAAAAAGATGAAAGAATTGTGCTAAAAACTGAAGAAGAAAAGAAACAAGCTATCAATGCAAAAACTGTTTTGATAAACAGGCATTATGCTCAGATGTCTGTTTTGAAACATATCATACAACTATATTTTTAGCATAAAATTGTACTTTTAGCATAAAATTATATGTTTAGTAAAATATAACAGTTTTATTTTTAAAATAACTTATTTGTTTTTCTTCAAATCCTTCAGGAGTTCCCGCCATTTGTTTATTGCGTTTATTAATGAAAAACTTATTGCGTGAACTCCCGTCATCGCGGGAATTCCCGTCATTTGACTCACATTTAAAAAAACATGATTTAACGATAAAAAGGCGGATATACCCGCTCTTCATTTTTGTATGGAAAAAATAAGTGATTCTCTTGGTAGCAACAGCTAAATTTAAGTGCGGCCGAAATGGTTAACAGTCTACACTGAACCCCCTGTCTACATTAGTCATAAATTTGTCATGACATGTTGATGGCTAATATTAGACGAGAGGTAATACAAACGTGATGTTAGTGTTAATGCTTATCACTTTATGTCTAATGAAGACGAGTGTTAACAGCCCGTTCAGGCTGCTACGAAATTAAGTAATTTGAGCTGAAATTACGAACGAAATCTAAAGTCTTCATACTGGGCCTTTTAAATATTTGAGTTAATTTCGCAAACAGCTAATCACGTTTATTGACATTTTCCTTTGCAAAAAGCTTTCGCACAACACTTTTGTATTAATTTAAAATATACACGGATATTAAAAACAACACTACAACAAAATTAATGTACAATTATTTATATACATACATATATCCATTATTTCATTTGGCTTTTAAATTTTTTCTGACAAAAGCGTACTTTCAAGGTGCGCTGTCTATCATAATTTCAAGTTAATTTCGTCGAAATAAAGTAGAATGAGTTAATTTGGGCAATGGTAGAATGTATGCGAAATTACGTACTTTCAAGTAGATTTTGGGCGAAATCACGAAATGACTTAATTTCGTGGCAGCTTAAACGGGCTATAAAAAAACGCTTATTAATACTTTGCTAATCATTATTTAAAAACCAAATGAAAACCGAAACCGTAAAATAAAAATTCTCCAATTTTGGCAATTGGCAAATTTGGTTGGGTTAGTATGGCTGTTCACAGCCTTGGTTGAATAAAAAACTCGACTTATTTTTTTATTTCATAAAATTTTACATATTTATTTTTTTCTAAATATTTAATATTATTTTTTTTTTATTTTATGTACTTATGTATAATTATTTTTTTTGTTAAATTAACTATGTAGAAATGGTTAAAAATTTTTTGGTTTTCTTTATTATTTTTTTTGGTAAAAAAGAGATATAGTGGGGAGAAATAAAAAGAATGAAATGCTTTATTTTTTATACGTATGTAAATAAAATATGTAGTATGTACTTAATAAACCACATTAGGTTTAAACTTTTTTTATTCGATCTGATTTTGACTTGCAGTGTATGTCGCACAGTGATTGACCAATTTAGATTCATTAATTTTTAAATGTGAAATGTGAAACACCCTGGTACTTAATTTGTTTTTTTATTTTGAATTATATATGGAACCAAATGTGAGCATCGTAGGGAGCGATATTTACGTTGGAATTTTATTAATTATCTATGTTTGGGTGTATGGAGAACGACATCAGCATCTTTACTTATGGTTCTTATATGAATGATAAAGCAGGAGCAGGTGTATACTCAGCTAAACTTGTCCTGTAGTCTCCGTTTGGGGGAGTACGTCTCCGTTTACCAGGTATAATTGCTTGGGCTGCTGCATGCGTTGCATGCTGCATGGGAGAAAGGCAGGGGGGAAATTGCACTTGACAATCAGTCGGTTATAAAGCGTATGAAGCAGGTGAAGGTGTACTCCAAACAAGTGCTGGAATGTGTTTTAAAACTTAAAGATGGGCCTCGGTTAATAAGGTAACATTGATTTGGGTTAAGGAACAGGTGGGAAGCAGATCAACTAGCAAAAGGGGGATCTGCTGTGAATTTCTGTGGACTAGAACCCAGAGTAGCGCTAGGCAATGGCATAATACGAGCTAAGGTCCTACAATGGGTAGATTCATTAAACCTGAAAAGGTGGAGGGAGACCACTACGTGTAGGCAGACTTGAATGGTGCTCAAAGAGCCCATGGGATGGAAGTTCAGTAACAATAACTGTACTCTAAACTGGATAACTGCATTGGCGAGGTCATGGAAACTTCAAGTATCACCTAGCCAAGATGAAAATCGAAGAACATGATACTTGCAGACTATGCCTGGAAGAGGCTGAGACGGTATCGCACATTGTGTGTAAATGTCCGGCACTGGCTAGCATAAGACTTAGAACTACTGGTATAAGCTTGTTAAATGTGGAAGCCTTGAACATACGCTAGCAATTTCCAGCGACTGCGTGATGAGAAAGTAGACCGACAGTTACCAGTCGACAGTCTGAAATCACTAAAGTCAAGATTAAGGGCTTGTTGTAGCACTTGAACTCTATGAGGGTAAGGTTGCCGTAATAACATTTCGGTTGTCTATAATCATAGAGGACGGATGGGGGTCGAAAAGGGACCCGTTAAGGAAGTGGTCTGCTTCGATATTCCCCCTACGTTAATGATATGCATTGTTCTTAAAAAAAAATTTATGTTCAGGCAATTGTTTTGTAACGGAATTCCTGTGTTGATATAATGTTATTGTGTACAATATACAATAAAATTTTAAAAACCCGACTACATGATTTTTATTTCTACAAACAACCACATGATGAATTTTACTCTTATAGAAATAAAGGCAAAAAATCAAAACTGAAATTTCATAGAGCTGCGTACTGGGCTTTAAGTAGGAAAAACAAAAAATTACATTAAAACACAAAAATAAAATTTATATAATCTAAAAAAGGCGAAAATATCCAAAACACACCTTCTTGACGAGCAATTATTGTGTTCGTTTCTGTGAGCTGAAAACGTGTCGATGTTTATGTTCCGTCTAAACAAAATTTTCACACATGTTGGAAAAATGCTGCATGAACATGAACATGATATCGTCAACGTTGGCCTGTACGAGACATTTTAATGTGCGCACATGAAATTGCTAAATTTTTGAACAAGTCAATGGATCGTGTAAAAATACAGACATATTTTTTACCTGAATACCTATTTTTTTTGAATAAGAGCAACAAAAATGAACAAATTTTTCTTATGATCGTCTTTAACATTTTAAGAATATTTAACTAATCAAAATGATAAAAAGCGGACGAAGAGAAAAAAAATTATATAAAAAAACTTATTTTTTTTTACAGAAATTATTTTGTTCTGGCTCATTTAGCGTTTACAACATCGCAATGATGCAACAGAAACAATAAGTACTAAGTATTCACAATCAAATAGTGCATTTCTGTACAAAATGTACAATACAAATGTGATGGTAAATTAAACAAATAACACAAAATTTATTATTGACAAATATGTTCTATCAAGCTTCTTTTTACTTTATATGGCATTTACTCTAACTAAATTGGCCGTCCACTGTGCAACACAAATTTGTGCTTATGAAATTAAAATTAAATTTTATAAAGTGTTCATTTTCTAAACACAAATATTACACAAATGTGTAATACTTATATGAATTGTTTTTCTTAATTAATTTTCGTTACAATACTTGTTTGTTTTTTAGTGTTTTCATTTTCATAAATATATATTTTTGGTTTGAGTATATAAATTAACAAAATTTATGACAATTTTTTTATGTATAATTTCCTTTTGCACTAAAATATGCAATTCTTTTATATAATTTATGTATTCCTTAACATTTAATTAATACATTTCTTTAATACATTTATTGGTTTTTTACTCTATATATAATTTTAAAGATAACTAATATCTTAATGATAAGTTTTTTCCATAAATTTCTTTATATAATATTTCCGTTTAGGTATTTAATTTAACTACTTATTTAAATATTGTTTATGAAACTAAAATTTATTTTTTTACTAGTTTTATAAACAAAAATTTAACAAAAAAAAAAAAAAAATGATTTAATATTAACACAACTTTCAATTATTTATAAAATATAATTCTACTATTAAAATTAATATTTAAACTTTAAAAGTTTTCTTTTTATTTGGTAACAAAAATTTATTTTATAAATAATATACAAGTATATGCTTAAAAACTCAACAACTTTCTGAAGTATTTTTAAAGTTTTTTTAAAGACTATTTTACAAGGGTTTTTGTTTAATTTTCTAATTTTTTTATATAGATCTATTGAAAAGAAATAATAAATTAAAAAAGATAAAACTTATTGGTAGTTGTAACGTAGTAGGTTTTTTGCTTTTATAAAGGTACAAAGATACTGACAGTGTAGGTTTTTACGCGTATTTTTTGTTCGATTATAAATACTATTTTTTACTTTGAAGTGCTATTTAAATTTTTACTAAGTATTAAAAAACTTCATGCACAGTGGAAAGGAAATTAATAGATTGTTTAAAAAAAATGCAAATGAAGTAATCATGGAAATGTGTAATACTTCATTTAAAGGTAAAATGCGTATAAGTAATATTTTAAATAAAAATACTTTATACGCAACATTATACAAATCTGTTAAGGATAAAATACACGGTCAAACATTATGGTGGTATAAATGGAAATATAGGGTGATTAAAGTAGAGATACTTTTTTCAATAGCCTTTTTTTGACAGATCACGTGTGAGTCGTGTCATGTTGTCATGTTATTTTTGTTTAGTATTCTTTGGCATTTCATAATGGAAAGACTTATGCCAGAATCGCTTAGATCTATAGTCTCTTGAAAAGTTTCAAGAAGATCCGACGTTTTCGAGGCAAATTTTGTTTAGCGATGAGGCCCATTTCTGGCTCAATGGGTATGTAAACAAACAAAATTGCCGCATTTGAGACGAAGAGCAACCTGAAGAGATTCAAGAGCTGCCAGAATCTCTCAGAAAAAAGCGGTTTGGTGTGGTTTGTGGGCCGGTGGAATCATTGGTCCATACAGTGAACTCGCACAAACGTGAACATCCAGTAACATGAACATCCAGAAACATGAACTTATAAATTACAGTATTAGAATCATATAGGCTAGATTGCAAAAGATGTTAACATAAAAAAAATTACGATTTTCTTTGTTTAAAGCTTAATTTCTTTTAATTTCCCAATATAAATATTTTTTAACTATTATAAAACTAATATTTTTATAAAAAATGTTCATTACCTTTCTAATAACATTAATCAAAAATAGTTAAGCTTCACTTTATATGAAAAAAAGACAATCTGAAACGTGAACAAACTCGAGAACGTGAACACCCTTGGTAAAATTTAGTTCACGTTTATGCGAGTTCACTGTATTTCTTTAAAAATGATGCCGGTGCGAACGTAACCGTCCATTGCGACCGTTATCGTGTCATGATAACCGACTATTTTATGCCTGAAATTGAAGCTCGTGATCTCGGCGACATATGGTTTCAGCAAGACGGCGCCACTTCACACACTTCGCATCAATCAATGGATTTATTGAGAGAACATTTCGGTGAGCACATAATTTCACGTTTTGGGCCGGAAGGTTGGCCACTATTTTATGAAACAGAAAATATTGCGTATAAGTAATATTAAAATAATAAAAAAATAATACGTAACAGAACTTCATAAATTAAAAAAGAGATTTTTTAATTAAATGCAAAACTGTCAAAAAATGAAAAACAACAATAGGCAACAACACACCTCTCAAGGATATAGCAGGATGCCTTGACATTTTAAGGTATGGTCACTTTATAAACGAATTGTTAAGATAAGTCTTCAGTTCGTTTATACTAGAATTGCGCCGGTCATGTACGACCTAGTTCAATTGAACGATTCCCGTAACCAAACGATTCTGACTCGGTCAGTGTTTTCTATTTTATCGTTCATCGTTCGTTGCGTTTTTTTTTCTTCAGGTACTTGACATTTTGCTCTATAAATGTTCATAAAAAAATTATCAACTGTTCAAATGCTTTTTTTTAATAATGAAGGAGATATTATTGCTTGATATTTAATGCAATAATCCTTAACGTTTTATGTATTAATATTTAATTTTTTAAATACTCTTATAATTCCACAAAACATACATATATCAATTGTTTGTTAAAACTATTCAGAACGTTACTAATACCCTTTATTTTACATTAAAATCTGTCCTAAAATAAAAATATCAATTTTTATGCTTTAATTAAGATACCTGATAAAACAGAAATAAATAAATAATAAGTTAAAAATTATTTATATAGATATATGTATGTGTATTTACTTCTTGCCTGTGAATTTTGTACATTTGTTTACGATTGTGAAGTGTTGCCAGAATGAACTGATGTGTTTGATCAGAATTACGTTGAGAACGATGAACGTAACGAACGACCTAGTTCATTAAATCTCGCTGTACGATCTGAACGATTCAGCGAAATGAACTATTATGCCCAACTCTAGTTTATACTACTAATAGGATTAAAAGAATATTTTTTACAAATTACCTAATAAATTTTAAAGAAAATTGAAAAAAATTTATTGGCCAACTTCTATTAACATTAACAAATCGTGCGCCTAACAAGCACGAGATTTACTCGGAATACATAAGAACAGCAAAGCTTAAAGTAAGTGTGGAATACCATCGAAATGCTACACAGTTTTATAACAATTTTTAAATTATGCCTCTCAAATTATAAACCAAACCAAATACTGGTTACGCTTTACTCTGATGTGGTTTAATATATTAGAGTCATTCATAACCGAACACTCAGTTAAGCCTGGTACTCTGTTCGAATTTGTGAAAAATGTTGAGCAACATTTATTATTTCACAAGGAAAATTTGACATTTAAAATGTGGTGTCTATCTCGCGATTTGAAAGAATTTTACAATATTATTGCTTTTAAGCATACCATATTGTTTTACAAAATTTTCCACAAAAAATTTTACAAAAAATTCCACATGAAATAATACCCATTTGCTTTATTTCACAGCTTTGCTAAAATGTTGCCAGAAACATTTCAATATTTTATTGCAACATTTTTTCATACAAATTTTTTATGAATGTAGTTTGAAAATATTCCGCATAAAAAATGAACGGAATACTGGGCTTTAGAACAAACATGTTTTCTATGCTTATCTTTAGCGAAATGATTCTCTGTTTGAAATTAAAAAATATTGTTACGACAATATTAATTCAGTCTGACGATCAGGGGTCAAGGTCTTTTGTTTTGTCTCTATTAGCAAGGGCAACAAAGATTTTTGTCACCTTATGAGAAATTAGGAAAAATTCTGCATATACCGGCACTGCATATAAATGTGCAAGTTGAAATTTCCGGTAATGAAGGCCGGAAACATAGTGGAACATTTGCGTATACTTCGTTCTCTTTAAGAATAACTCCTACATTAGAAAATCTGAATATTTGATAACCTATTTTTCGCCAGCGACTTGTGGAACCACCAGACTTGGTGTTACAAAGTAATAGAGCTAGTTTGGTTTACGGAAAACAACAGAATAAATGACGACACAGATTCTAATATCTTTAGCCAAAACTTTTGAAGAGCAGTTTTCGTGGGTATTCCGAACGATATTTTAGGCAATGTTTGAGAAGTCAGGTGAGGGGTATAGAAATTTACCTAGTGTCAGATAGCCAACCTACGCTATAAGTTTCATTTGAGCAAATATCTGCTTTAGCCATGGAGTGAGTGATATTTCTGAATTATTTAAAAATCATGGCGGATAATAGGACGAAAAATTTTATATGACCTAATTACTGGTAAGGAGTTCCTGTTCCTATTGCAAATCAGACATTCCCCAATTGCACAATGGGACTTTAGGCACCTTTTTTAAATTGTGGTGAAAAAAATAAAGATTTTTTGGATATAGACAATAATTATTTATTAAAAAAATTTCAAGAAAAATAATTATTTTCTTACTCTTAATATAAAATTGTTTTTAGAACTACCAAACCACTGTGCATATAAGTTTATTTTTCTATTCTATTCAATTTAATTTAATTTTTATTTATTTATAACTTTTTTACCTAAATTAATGGAGTACTTAGTACTGGAAAACTTATTTTTTTCTATTTTACCAATTAAACTATTAAAATATGTATGTATATGTACGAATAAATACACTAAGATCTAACTTAATTTTAACTACATGCTAAACGAAGACGTTTTAAATTTACAATTTTCTTCAAAAAACTTTGTTTCGCATGTAACTAACATGCTTAAGAGATGCAAAACAAAGTTCGAAATTTTGTCTTCATTTTCAATTTGTTACTTATAAACGAATTTTAGTAGAACATTACGCTATATCGATTTTTGGAGGAGGTTTTTTTTAATAAATATAAATTTACAAATTAGCTAAAAAAATTTTTAACTATGATTTTCGGTTTTATTTAAAAATCTATATTTTTTTTAATAATTATATTTAATTTTTATTTTAATTTTTGTTTTATTTATATTTTTGTTTTAACTATATTTACAACATGTATTCCCTTTTGTTTATATTTAAGTGTAATAATTTCCCTTTTTATTTACTTCTTTTTTTATAGTTTGTAAAATTTCAAATAATTTTTTTTTCTAGTTTTAAATAAGATTAAATTATATTAACTATTTTGGTATATATAAAAACTAACTTTTCACTCTAAATTAAACTTAAAATATAGTTTTCACTTAAAGTTTGATATGTTTTACATTTTTTGTCTATTTTTATTTTATTTTTTAAGTTGTGTTTTTTGAAATAAAATGGAACCCAGGAAAATTTGAAGAATCTGCTCTAAAATTAAAAGTTCTAAAACGTATGCACAAAAACCTACCCTAGATTCTTGAGTAAATATACTTATAAATTCATTCTTGCGGAGAACATATTAATATTCAATAGTCTAAATCAATTCTTTAGATCATTTAAATCATAAATGTTTCAAAGCACACTTCGTTCTGCAACTGGTGCAACAAAAATAACGGATGTCCCAACGAGAGCACACATTACAAAACTGATGAAAGTTTTTCGAAGACTATTTGCTAATTTCGTCATATTTGCAGTCGCATTAATGCGCCAAATTAAGCACCAGTGATGCGTTTAATTACAAAATTTTAGACAGAATTTATGCTGATCGTTCAGAAGATCATTGCGCCGGTTTTACATTTTATCGCCATTTTGCTAATACAGTAATTACACCATATGAATCGAGAGTGAACCATTTAATTATAAAATGTAAAACCAAATTTCCCCTAATGAATCGGAAGATCATTACTTGTCATCATTATTCTCGGTCACTCGAAAATATAAAAACAGACTCCAAGAACATCATACAACGAATTTTAACAAAATATCTGCATTTGCACGCGTACAAGGGACCATTCGCAGTGCCGTGGATTTTCTGATTGATTGTGGGAACATCATCAAATTAATACAGATTTTTCGAAGAAAAACATTTTTTTCCAGGAAGTCTCACTTCTATTTTTAGCGATGGACTTTTTTCTTTACAAAAAAACTATCAAAAACTAAAACCAGCGAAAACATGGCAATCATAAAAGAATAAAACTTACATTAAAAAGAAAAGTAAGTAAGCTCCAATAGCTTATCGAACACTTTCGCCTTAACATACATCTGAAAGCTGAAAATGTTTCCGATAATATCCAACCCTTAGCTTTTGTTTGTTTTTTTTTGGTATGGAAACCGGATAAATACGAAGGATGTTGAAAAAGGTTATAGTGTTCCAAAAATTTCATTACATTTTGCAAGTGCCTAAATTTACTTTAAATGTTCTCTTAAAAAATGTTCACATAATTTGAAAGAAAACAAGAAAAAATAATAATTAGAGAAATAAACCTAAGCCTAATTAAAAATGATATATTTGATTGCAATATAATGTTGGAATATTACAGCAAAGGAGTATTTGAGGTAAGATTTAATAGGAAACTTCACAAGTCTTCACAAGTCTTCGACGTGTGTTTGTTAAACGTTAGCCAGCCATTTTATATTAAATTCAAGCAATATTAGATCTTGTCGCTATTTGTGCTATAAGATTTTGAAAACCGAATTCAAAAAAGAATTCTTTGCCAAATTTTGGCCTTCCCACGACAGTTGGATCTTCGCTCCAGTCAGCCACAGCTGTATCAACCGAAAGTTTTTCTCCCAGGAAAGAACTTCCAAATTTTGGATTTTATAAAAACACATTATTTTGTATGTAAAAAACCAGGGACTCGCAGCATCGATTAGATTAAAAACTGTTTTACTGAGTTCCGTTGTACGTGAGGTTGCCAGATGAATTTAAGAAAATTTCCCGAAAAAAATTAAAAAATCGTCAAAAAAATAGGACAACTAAAAAAGTATTTCTTTAACTATTTTTTGCTAAAAAGCAATCAAAAAAATCATAAAGTTAACTTAAAGTGCTTTTACACGACGTGTGTTTGTCATATGACTTGTCAAAATAGGCATTTTACATACGGTTTATAATTTTTGCTTTCAAACGTACATGTGTAATTACATCTGACATAACCTATAATATATAATTTTTCCGCCACACAGTTTTGTATTGCCAACCACAGCTGATGCTTTTTCCACGCTTTTAGTGCTTTTGGTACTACAAAAAACCTAAAATAGCAAAATATTAAGTTGGCATTACAGGATGTCAGATGCTTTGTCACATCAAAATAGAAAACGTCCTAAATGCAAAATGTCATATGTATTGTACACATGGAAAATACACATGTTATGTGTAAAAGGGTTTACACGACGTGTTTAGAATTTACACACGTGACAAAAAAGTCACAAGTCATATGACAAATACACGTCGTGTAAAACCACTTTTAGACATACACAACTAAAACAAGTATAGGTTAGCGTGCATGCGCTTAAGAACTACCTGTGGATAAGTATGACTTTCCTGGGTGTTGTTGTTATTTCTGGCAAAGTGTTAATAAAATTATTACAAAATACAAATAAAATACAAGCTTTAATATATTTTTCTTGCTATTATTGTTGAGTGTTATAGTTTTTGGTTATAGTTTTATTTTCTTTGGTCCAAGCTTTTTTTTTTGTAAAAGTAAAAAAAAAATATTATTGAGTTTTGTATAAAGAGAAAGTGTACGTGTTTTAAAAAACTATACTGATTGTGTTAAGTATATTAATGTGCGTATTTTTTCTTTGGTGTATAGAGTTTTACAGAAATACTTCATAATGAAACCAGGTTTATAAAAGATTGGAAGTTTATAATCGGCATGAAATGAAAATTATTTTTTACTTCTTAAACAGAAAAGATTTTTATTTAGAAATGTAAATAAGTCGATCAAATATTATCAAACTAAACACTACAATTAAAATATTTCGAAAAGTGAGAGGGGCCGTTTATATTAGGCTTCTAATATTTAAAATATATAGAGTATGAGTATATTGATATACTTCGTACATGTGTTGTAACGCAAACATCTGTTTGCTTATATCAAGGCTCAGTTAAACCTTAGCTTTTGCATCAAGTGATTGGCTTGCTGCTTTCAATTGCTTCATCAATTGGTTCCATTAAAGAGGGAATATGAATGCATTACCTGTTAATTTGCTGTCGCAGAAACCTTTCCAATCTGTCAAAGACAGAACTAAAAGAATTAATCTCTTCGTTAGTAGTAGTAACTAGTCCCAGAAAGAAACTATAACACATATTATTAAATGTTATACTTGTTATTTTTCACCTATCAATTCTCAATAGCTCCTGTTTTCTTCTTTCATCCACATTGTTTCTTTAATATCCGAGTCTCTTCCCTATATCTCTTGAAGTAATCGAAGTTAGAACCTAATTATATCTTCTTCACCTTATACTTCCGCGCTACTTACTTAAAATTAAATATGGAAATTATTCATTTGAAAATTAGGAATGAAAAGCGTAAAAAATAACGTCTTTTATAATTTGAAAATTGGGGTATAAAATTAAATTAAACTATTTGATAACTGTTTGATTATTATGATTATAATCATTGTTGTTCAATAAAAAAGGCAATTCGTGTATGTTTTTTTATTCCTCAAAAGACTATATTTTTTCTAAAATTTTGGACAGAAATAGGATGAATATGGGTAAATACCCGAGTACCAAAATGCACACTCACTGCTCAATTGTGTACATTTTAGTTTTTTTCTGCTTTTCTTCACATATGTGTGAGAGACTAGAAAGTATATCCTTCTTTTATGTGTGAGATGATATATTTTTTCACATGTTTTCAAAAGCGAATAAATGAGAAAATATTTTGTTTTTCACGCAAATGCTCATTGATGAGCATTTACAATTTTCATAACTTTTTATAAATGACAAGATCGCAAAAAATTTTTCTCATTGAGCATTCGTATAAATGTATGTATATAAACATATTTTGTAATGTGCAACTGCTAGCGTATGCAGTTATAAAGGGTTTTAAAAATCTGATTTATGAGAAATTTTACAAATGAACACTCGTAAATGAAAACGATCTTAAATTGAAAAAATATGCAAATCTTTCTGTAAAAGAGCATTAATGAGAGTGAGCTTATTCATTACTTATCACATAAGAATTATACGGATATTCTTTGTTTTTCACCGTTCATGTATGTATGCTTAAAAAATAAAACAAAACAACACTAATTGATGCGTGATCGTAGGCAGACCATTTTTTGTTGTTCATTTATGACCGTGAAACAAATATAATGTTTTAGAAATACTCTTTTATGAGATATATCATTATGTAATTTTACATAAATTAAAAATTCTGAATCCTGGTAAATACTTTAACTTTGAAGGTATTAAAAAATCAAAGCATACTTTCAGGCGCCAGATTTATCTATTTTATTTTTATATGAATTGCTTACTTAGAAAAAATCAATATCAGACAGCATCAAATTTAAACCAAAAAATCTGACAAAATTCTGTCAACTAAATAAAGCCTTTCAAAATGGTTTTTCAAGTGCCATACTATTTTACAAAAAGAAGATGTGCAAGGACAAAACATGGAGAAAAATATTTTGTAAATTTTCCCATAAGATTTTCAAATGTGCACTGTCATATTTTTTTAACACAGATCTATCCTGCTTAATAGTCTCAAAAATATTGTAATTTTTCTTAATTCCTCGTCTTTGAGCTTAATACTACAAACACAACTGGGACAAGCGATGTATTTTTTTTTGCCGAATATTCGCCGAGAGAAATAGAGTATATTTGTATGTATTTGAAAATAAGCACAATCAATGTGACTGCCATAATACGTTGAGCGTAAAGAACGACGACTAAAAAACTGTTTTTTAGTAAATATAGTTATTTATGTTTATAATTGTTTCTTTGTTTTTTAATAATTATGGTTAACAGTAAAATGATCATCAAGGAAGTTACAAAAATCAATTAAAACCTAATATCCCAATATCAGTAAAAATAAGAATATCTACAACTCTCTCGAACATCACATTTATAATTACAATATTCTCTACAAGCTTTTATTTTTGGAATGTTTGTTTAAATAAATCCCAAATAATTTCAAATGCCGCTAACTGTTTTTCTCGCCCTATAATCGATGATTTTAAGCAACGAAATTTTGCAAATGTGCTGTGCGAAGATCGTTGTCCGTCTCAGTTGTGATTATACCATTAAGTATTCTGTTCTGTTTTTCTCTAAAATAATTACAATTGAGATATAAAAATTAATATTAAAAGAAAAAAAAAATATTTTATGCAGATTGTATTTCGTTCGTTTAAAAAGCTTGTGCGTGTTTTAGTTTTTAAGAAGCTTGTTCAAATAACTTTCATTTCATAAAACGTTTGAGAGATTTTTTTTTATATTTTAATAACCAATATAATAGAAATTCCAATTTTGGTTTTGTGTTGTAATTGGGAAAAAAATATCAAAAATTCGTTAGATGTACATACATATTCTTTCCTTATTGTTATTTATTAAGATTTTGTTTTGTTGCCTTAAATTTAAACATTTTTTCCTTCAATGTACATTTCCTAAAATTTATTCATTAAATCTAATGCCAAAAATGTATTTATACGTATATAAGTATGCATACATAAATTTTTTTTACCTAAAATACAAAATACCATAATGGTTTTAATGTCCAGACTTGTTGAGATCACCCAAGTGATCTCTTATTAAAAATAAAAAAAAATATATATATTAACAATACAGTTCAATTTAAAAATATAATAGTTAGAAAAAACTGCTGCTAAAAAACAACCTTATTTTAATGAGTCTAAATACCCACGTACGATTAACTAGAGGTACAATTGTAAGGATCTTCAGCACGAAAATTCGGATGATCTTCGTAAGGCTTAACACCGGCGACTTTCTTTTCATCACGCACTTTTTCAACTTGCTGCATAACGCGTAAAAAATTTCCACCTGCCAATTTAGTTAAATCTTCAATTGACCAGCCGACACCTAATAGCTCTGCGAATAAAGTGGGATAGGAGGAGACATCTTCAAGACCTTTTGGTGTGCTGGAAATAAAGAAATACACAATTACTCTAAGAGCTTAATAGAAACATGAAATTAAAAATGAATATAGCAATTTGTTATATGTAAATAAAAATACACTTGTATTTTGTTGACTTCTTTACTTCTTTTATGTGCTTAATATAATTTATTTAATACTTAACTTATAGCAAATGTTGTTTGCTTAAAAGAAAGCCTATTTAACATTACTAAAACCATGCTATAAATTTTCGACAAAGTGTCAATCTGTTTTAACATTTTCACATGTCAACCTACTGAAGCACCATATACCATATGAGTACATATTCAAACACTTTCACAACAAAAAATAAAAAAAAAAAAATACTCATACATACTATTCAACCAACTGGAAATATTTGTGCTTGTGTTTTTAGCCTAGAAATACCCTCATTCAGTTTCGCTACCGTTTGCATGAAGGACATGACACCATTCTCATTTTACATACACTTCAACTTTGTTTACCTAACATTTTTGGTTACACAGATCTGTCCAATATGATTGATGTTTTTTTCCCTTTATTTTTCATACAAGTTGATTGGTAAAACATTAGCTTGGTAAATATTGAATATTACAATACATATGTATGTATACTATTTATTAAAAGCAAATGATATTTTTGAATAAAATATTAAAAATAATTTTATAATTTTAATAAAAATCTCTGATTTAAATGGAGTATATTTAAGTTGGTTATCTTCCCAAGTGGGCGCTATATGTTGAAATATTTTTTGATATTTAAAAAGGAAAATCTAAAGTGAAGAGTATAAGCATAAACGTAACGAAAAGAAAATTGAATTTTAAAAAATAAATTATTATAAGGGAATAAATAGATTAAGTGGCAGTTTTCTACGTACAAGCTATCAAGTAGAATCAACCAAGTAGAATAGAGCACTTCAGTCGCCCATAGTTAACAGTACTTGATTTGATTTTCTGACACACTGATATATCTACTACTACACGCAAAAACAAATAGTTGAGGTAAACATAATAAAAGATCTACATGTTAGGGTTAAATTATATGGTTATAGTCAATCCATATTATCTTTAAGCACAATAACAATATTGTTATGTTAGAACCATAGTATTGTCAACTCTCACAATGACATTGTTGAAATAACCAAAATTTTTTAGATATAAATGCATGAATAAGAAAAATTTATTATATTGTGATAAAATACATATACATTAAATGATTGTAATATGATTTAAATCTATGTAATGTCATATGGGATAGATTCGTTTATATATAACGGTTTCATTAATAAATAAAATAACAAACATTAAATATCACTTTATATTATAATTAGTAATTAAATTTATAATTATAATAAAATAGTAACTTATTTCCTGTCTGTCTATCTTTTTTGTGAACGCATCACGTAAAAACTACTGGATGGATTTTAACAAAATTTTGTGAGGAGGTACCTTAGTATCCTAATTGCGACAAAGTGGAGAAAGTAAGCCGATTTTTTTTGAAAGTGGGATATTTTAAACACGTCTGCGCAACAGACGGCGCTATTTTAAAATAATAATAACTCATTTCCTGTCTGTCTTTTACAGAGCTTTACAATAATTTTTAGAATTTTATATAAATTTTAGAATTTTTTATACAAAATAAATACGTAAGAGTCTTAAAATTTGGTGTGGTTTACTTTCAAAGCAAAATCGAACAAAATATTGTCAGAACTCATACAACGTGTTCGGGCACAGCTGGTATGAATATAAATTCACAAAACAATAGTTTACAAATTTGTTATTATTATTTTCTTTTTTTTCAGAAATACAAACCAGTAAAATCTTATGACTAAAAAGCAATAATGTTTATTTTTTGGTCATTCTTTGGTTACGTTCGTATATATTTAACATGTACTGTTTATTATTAATATATTATGATTAAAAATAACATATTATTTAAGAATACTTATAAAACTGTGGCTTGAAGTTTAGCAAAAATTGTATAGTTAGTATCAACCATTTAATGATTAAATTTTATCCAAAACTTGTTTATCGTGACCAAAGTGACCAAAGTGACCAAACAACTAAATTTTTTTATTTCAACCAAATATTGTTACAGACAACATAACGTGGTTCTTGTGACTATTCCACAAAAATGGTTTTTATTTGCGTCTATTAAATCTGATGAAGCCTCTATTGCGTTCTGAAATTTGTATATTGAAGAATTAAGTACTGGAATTCGCATGTATATTGCATAGAAGTTAACACTTCCAACAGCCTATACATGCGCTTCTTGTTCCTTTTCACCAATAGAGACGAAAACTTTTGAATATAACGACCTTGTAACTGTTAAGCATCTTACTTCAAATCTCTGCAGGTAATACCTAAAAACGCTTTTCCTAATAATAGTTCATCTAAACACAGGTATCATATGTTATTTTGACACTGATTTCTTTTGTCTTATATATTGATTTTCATTTAGTATCATGCCTCCGGGTACCGAAAAGAGTCGCTTTACGATTCGTTAAGGGTCCTCAGTTGGAGGCATACAGAAAGCTTTAATCGGTCATTGCCGAGAAGCCAATTTGTCTACAAAGATTGTTAAGGATTTTAGGGTGGTGGCAATATTGGATATTTTATTTTCGAAAATGTTGCTGGAAACGCCATTTCAGCTATGATTAGAAACCTTTTATTGCCTGAAATGGAAGATATGAACTTGGATAATCTTTGTGTTATGCAGCTCATTTAACAATTACTATTAATTCTTTTTGGAAATATTTTTTATTTCTAATAAAGCCTGAATCTACCTAACTAAATTAAGTTTCATTTATTTGGTATTTGGATCAGCCAGTAGTGCGAAACAAAAGTCCATCCGTCTGTTAATGTCTTACCTACAAACTTAATTAATTACTCTGCCGTCGTCGTAGCCGGTCTTCACTGAAAGATGTGGCAACATATTTACTGGGGGAATAAATCCAATAAACTTAATAACACTAGTCACTTCTAAACAAATGTACCATTAACAGCTTGTAACGATGGTCTCAATAGAAGGGTTTGACAAGTAATTATTTTAGATTAGAAGTTTTTTTCTCTTTGAAATTTCCTGTTTTTCATCAATTTCATTCTATAATTGTATTCATTATCCCCAACTGGGACACTAATGGTCATTGCCGACACATTCTTTGACGTAGCACTCCAGACCTCTGGCTGCTTTGAATCTTGAATCTGGAAGAACAGGTCTGTGTATATAAGGTGGTCCGACCAGTGTCCAAACAACTGATACCACGGGAACCGGTTGCCCCACAGAGAGCTGCACATCTCTGTCACCGGTTATTGGTAGAACCCTTACGGGTTACACGTGGTCTTAACCACATCTACCACAGAAATGGTGCAATGCTGGTAAATGTGCTGTTGCATACTCAACAAATAACACCAATTGGTGTTCGAAAGTTGGATGGCCTCTTCGTTGCTACGCCATTGGTAAGCGCATTATATTTCTCTCAGTTTTAAACCCACCATCGTGTAAGAGCTATCATGCTAAGTACTAGAGTATCCATTTAATCGGACTTTAATTTTATTCGAGCAAATAATTAATCGATTTTGTAATTTGAATTTACGACGATTAATCGATTAAGGTTTTTAAATTACTCGAATATTTCGAATTAATCGGGTATATATAAACAGTTTGTATACAATGAAAAAAGACAAGCATACGAAATTGATTAATAATATATTTTATATTTGAAAAATTGTAGATGATTTTTAAAAATGTTTTTATTAATTTGTTTATTTTAGTAAGACTTTAATCGACCTAAAAGTTTATAATTAATCCAGCGATGATTGTCGAGTGGATACTCTACTAAGTACTGACGTACGAGTAAATCTCGAACACATTTGTATTCATAATATAATTTTAATTAATTAAATTTGTATATACAACATCTACGTTATAGTCATCTACAACTCTTCTCATCAAAAAATATATGTTGTTCTTATCAACAAGTCAAGTTGTTTCAAAGAAATAGGTTTAAAAATTCTACTGGAAAAAAACCAAACATTGCTAAATTACGAGTAAAATGAATAATGGCTAAATTCACTTTTCTTAATGGCTAAATATGATGAGAAATTTTTTGCATAATTGCAACTATGAATCTGACTTACATACATATATTTTAACAAGTTACAAAACTATAAAAAAGCTATTGAATGATACATACATGTTTAACAAATAGCATTACTTTATCTCTAAAAAAATTAAATTGGCTATTATTTATTGAAAAATGAAACATTTTTCAAGTCAAGTTTACTCTTAGTAAGATTAACAATTTACCTTTAGTTTCGTGTTCAAGTTCGGTCATGCTTGCATTGCAGTTGCTACTACATTCTCGTTTGCAAAATAGACATTTTTGTTAAGAGTATTTTTTTGTTGGGTTTTGTAAATGAAATATAACATAAAATCTTATTCCAGGTCAAATCATATTGACACTTCGATTTATTTTTGTGTTGTTTACTTTCATCATGATTCTTATACATTTATACAATCATTGTATATTAACAAAGAGCTGAACCAAACATACACACAGTTTCAATCTCTCATCCTCAAGCACTCCATAGCCTACTTTATTCACTTACATTCGATACAAATAAACCTTTCAATTTCTATTTGTTATTTTGTTATTTTTTATATTTTTTTTACTGTTGTATTAATATTGAATGAAGTATTTTACTGCAATCATCATGTTGGCCTTAAACAGAAAGCAAAAAAAAAAGAAGTAAAAAGAAAAAAAAAAAAACTGCAGGCGAAAGTAGTAGAGCAATAAATAAAAGTAAAAGCAATTTGTTGCTTGTGTTAACGATTTCAGCACTTGAAAGCTCAAACAGAAAACAAGCAAAAAATCGAAACACATCATCAGTCACATCATTTGTTAGCATGTTCCGATTTATCCAGACCCATTCACAATTTTGATTTTTTCTTCAACTTCTTCTTTAAATATTATATGGAGGCTTTTCAATCATTTATCTTGTTAGACATTATTGGGAGTTTTTTGTTTTTGATGTTGCTATTGCAGTGTAGGTTTAGCACTGTTTGACATATTTGTTTGCCACATACTCAATGATGGCATTTAGCAATAAATGGGTAAATTGGCTGGACATGTTTCTACTTAAACATTTATCGAAAAAAGATAATCTCAACACACAATGGTATGTATTTGTTCGAGGACAGTTTTATAAAACTTTTTACAAACCACTAACTACAGAGTGATTTTCGAAAGTTATTTCTAAAAAAATTAAGCATGTTCTCAAATCCAGTTTAGATACGAGGGTAAGTCACATGTTGTATCTTGAATTCAAAATTTATACCTTGCCGCACATGCTTAAATGATAAAACTCGTTTATCCCGTTCACGAACAATCAATATCTAATGGCTGAGTACATTTAATTCTGCAGAAGGAATTGAAAAATAAAAAGCTATTGACCATAGATTTCAAACGGGAATACATGCAATAGTGGCTTCACTAGGGGGAATGGAACTGATACATCACATTAGAAAAGTTCTCATTGCACTTTACAGTCAGTTGGCTATAAAACACTTGAGGAAGGTGAACGTGTCCTCTAATCTAGTGTTGGCATGTGTTTTAAAACATAACAGGTGTGCCGGTTAATGAGGTTACGTTTATATGGGTTAAAGGACACATAGGCACTACTAGAAATAAAGCAGTAGACCAACTAATAAATTTTTTTTTGGACCAGAACGCCGAGTAGCACTGGGAAATGGCCTAAATGAAGGACCAACATAGGCTCACTAGTCACTAAACCTGAAAAGGTGAAGATAGGCTACTATATGTAAACAGGCTCGAATAGTACTGTAGGTACTTCTACCTACTACTTTGCAAATTCTACTTTAAATTTTAAAAATATTTTAAATCAATATTTCATTTTTTATGATTTTAAAAATTTTCATATAAATTGAGAGATATTCAGTTTTTTTCTTGTAGTTAATATTCAAGTATTCTTTAAAATAAAATTGTTTTTAATTTTTTATATATAAATGCGTTTTCATTTATAGTACTCAAAGCCCTCCTTGGCAGGAAGGCCATTATGGTGCTCAGATATAATAGCACCTTAAGCCTTAAGCTGTTAAGCATTCGTGACAGGTCATGGAAACTTCAAGTATAATCTAGCGAAGATGAAAATCTAAGATGATACTTGCGGACTGTACCTGGAAGAGGCTGAAACGGTAGTGCACATTATGTGTGAATATCCAGCACTAGCTATTATAAGACTTTGAACCACGGGCAGAAACTTGTTACATGTGGATGCCATGGGGGAACTAAGCCTTGGATAAATGCTAGCAATTACTAAAGTCTCCGTGACGAGAAAACGGACAGTTACCAGTCGATAGTCTGAAATCATTTAAATTAAGACGAGAGGCTGCTTGTAGCACGTGAATCAAAGAAAGTAAGGTTGCCGTAAATTACAAGTCGGTTGCCTATAATCATTGAGGACGGAAGGGGATCGAAAAGGGATCCATTAAGGAAGTGGTCTGCTTCGATATTCCCCCTACAGTAACACATGACCTGTCACCAGTTCTTAAGTGATAGGGAGCGTTTTGAGTTTTAACACTTTCTATGAAAGAGATTTGTTTGCCTAGGAGTGGGTCAATTGTAACTGATACGATACCTTGTGATAGCTGTTGGATCTTACTTTAACAAGCTTGTTTAGTTTCTCAAGTTTTGTAACACTTTTAAATCAGTTACGTGACCATTTGCCAGCTATGATTCATAACTTGTGGTATTACTTGTAATTTAACAAGTATGGGATGAGTACAATTGGAATAAATATCACCAATTTTTCGCAGGGTTGTCTAGAGTTTTTCTATTGTGATAAGGTATTTTAAAAAGTTGAGTTCCGAATCACAGATTTTTTAAACGGAAATTCAGAGATTTAAGTAAGAAAATAAAATCTGTAATTATACCTCATATTCACCTCATATGGAAAGAAAGCTTATATAAGTAGTCAATCCATCTGTCCATGTTAAGGTTGTTACAGATTTCTTAAGACTGGAATTTTAAAATCACTGTTGCTATTGAAATTAAGCAAAATCAGTCTTCAAATTTTTAATCATATTGAAAACCGAAAATTCACAATAAACCAAATTACAAATAACTCAAAAGTATACATTTTTTAAAATTATCTACATTTCACCTACAATTTTAAATTTCACCAAAGATTGCTTGTCGAGCTCTATGACATAAAGCGCTAAACGCCTTTTAAAACAAATATGTTTTCAGTAAATAAAGAAACGTTGTGTTGGCCTTTTTAGTAGATTCATAATAAAATGGCAAACCAACTGAGGACAATAGAGTTGTCAGTTGAGAAAATCTGTATGACAGTTTTTAGAAGGTTGTAACCCCTAAGAGGATATTGATTATTAAGACAAGCGAACTTTAAAACAAGTGCATAATATCATAGCGTTTTTGTGAAATCCAACAACAAAATACCTGTTGTTTTTGTTAAATTTGAATAATAAACAAATAATAAATAAAAAACAACAAATAAATTGCATTTTTATTATAAAACGTTATGGGTAATTAGCATAATATTAAATAATTAATATTCAAATTCCCAAAAATTTTATTAATAACGCATTTACATTTTCGAAAGATTATTTGCATCAAAGGATAGTATATATTTGTATTTATTTAGTTTTTTCAAATTTATTTCTACCAGTTTTTTAATGAATTTCTAAATATTACTTTCGTTTGTAAATATTGTTTAGATATTTTATAATTGAAATTTTATCCAGATAATAATTTAAATATTTTGTGGTTTTATTTCTTTCTTCCTTTGACATATTTTTGCCAACTTTGGCACTGAAAGTAAAAACAATAAAAAATTATTGTTTTTTCTTGGGATCTCAAGACTGAAAATTTATTTTACTGCTTAAGCCTGTTAACAAAATGTATGTACTTTTGTGGTTTTTAGTAAAAACAACAAAAATATTTGCTTAAATTAGCCATTCTATACATAAATCTGCAGTCCATTTAGGAGCACTCAAAGAAAAACTAAATAAAATTGAGAATGTAAGTTTTAAATTTGAAAAATGTTTTTTATTTAAATATTTCGAGGAGACTATGTTAAAGAATGCACTTCTTAATATAGTCTTTTTCTGGCTCAAAACACTTCATACAGCTCTTTTGGGGACTTCGCTTCGAAAGGCACTTTTTACAGAACTCCTCTATTTTAGTATTAAAACTGCACAGGCGTGCACTTCAACATAACCTCGATGGAATATCATTTTTTTAAATGCAGGTGTCTTCTTGTTTTCTTAAAAATTATTTCCTGTTTATTTTTTTTCCAAGTAGTCGATAGCCCTAATCAGTCGATTTTAATCTTTAGACGGATCTATCTGGTAACATTTCTTGCATTGAGTTTTGTTTCATTGCTGGTGTATAGTAGTAAATCCATAAATAGTTATATAAAGGCGAATAAATTTTTACATATACATCTCAAAGTCAAGTTACTTACAGTGTACTTTAAAATTACATAAGATCAATATTTGATATTTCTAAAATTTAATATTCACCAAGATTTTTCTTGAGTGCATAATAATTTTCTTGTGGTATTCTAACCTCAAAAAGGATATACATCTGTATATCCAAGAACACAAGCTGTCCAAATACATCATATACATTTGCTGTTGCCAATAAAAAATGCAGACAGAAGTTGTAAAAAAATAAGAAAAGTATTTAAAACCAAATTTGGTCAAGACATTTAAATATTTACTTGAAGTTAGAAGTTTGAAAACACTAGCAGTGCACAGTGGGGCAGAAACAAAATATTTTGGATATAACTCAGCCACCTCGCTCGCTCCTGCAAATTATTTTAGAGCTTGGCATTTCTTAAGATTTTGTTTGATTTATCGCAAAAAAATCTGCAACATTAAGGTAAAGGATATCCCACATATGGAGTAGGGGTCATGAGATACTTTCAGCAATAGTTAGGAGTATATATAGCTTTAAGCTTTATAACGGCAGTATTTTTATTCCGATCCCAGATATGAGATTTTAAAACATATAGGCTTAAGTCAAAATTTCAATGTAAAATAGGTCAAATTGAAGGATCTCCATTTTCTATAAGGTTGATCAATTTAACACGAAATTTGGTTTCAACGTACGTACATATTGTTAGCTTACACAAAGATATACAATTTTTATATATTCCTTAACAAAATTTGTTTCTATTAAAAAATTAGATTGTCGGCCAGTTTTAGGCTAAAATACACAAAAATGGAATAATCTTAGAATTTTTAAATTGAAAATAGTCTAGTTTTTAACTCAGAAAAGGTATAATCTTGAAATTTTTCCACAAAATTTAAAATTTTGCTCATCACCAATTGTGGGAAAAAATTTTAAAAAATTTGTTAAAAATTGTTTAAAATATTTTGAAAAAACTGGATCAAGGTATCGAAAAATCAAAAATTTTAATTTTAAAATGCTTATAACGCACTTATTTTAAAACATAATTTACAGACGGATCATGTATGAATCGGCCTAGCCCTTTACAAATGGCTGAGTTATTTCCAAAATATTTTGATTCTGCGTCACTATGCAATGCAATGTATAAACTCGTTGCTTTTGGCACTTAATATAGCTATTAAGCTATATATACCTTAATCTAAGACTAAAGGAGAGCCGGTGGAAGTGATAAGGCAGTGCCAAGCATAAATAATTCAGCCGACGTAGAATTTCTATAAAATGTTCCTAAGCCCTTAAAAGCAGAAGATTCTTATGTTGAACTAATTTTCGTGTTTGTCGAACTGACGATTTTCCTCAACCAATGCATTGTGTAATTCTATAAACATAATTGAGACGAACGACGAATTTTTCGTTGCGAATATTCGTCGAAAAAAAAAAAAATATAAAGTACATTTATTTATATGGAAATACACGCAATGAGTGCATCGGCGAAATTCGTAGTGCACAACGAACTCTGCGATAGATTTATTTCTATTTCTTATGCCGACGAACGACAACGAAATTGGTGCAAGTGCCCGTATTTCTTTTCAATATTTTAAGTATTTTAGTAAATAAAATTAGTTTTTATTTATGAAATAGTTTTCTTCTATATTTATAGCAAACAATTAAAATGCAAAATTGTTTAATTCTATCATTTTGTTTTCAATGATTTTTTTGTTATTATTTTTTTTC
This sequence comes from Phasia obesa, assembly GCA_949628195.1. Lineage (NCBI taxonomy): Eukaryota > Metazoa > Arthropoda > Insecta > Diptera > Tachinidae > Phasia > Phasia obesa. The sequence goes on from OX451216.1 coordinate 32,629,303, forward strand.
TTTAATTTGTTCATTTTTCTGTTGAATTATGCTGAATGTAAACAAAAATTTACGTATAAATTAACTAATTTATACAATTTGATTTATTTTTTATCATAATTTAAATAAAAATGCATACCAGTGAAACGTGTTATCGAAGAAGTAAAAAAAACAAATGTTTATACATATAATCTGGTACCAAAGAATATAAAAATATCCAGAGAAAAACGGAGATTTGGTAAAGTATTGGTACTTCATGAAATTTTGTTCGTCCTCGTTGTGTTATAGTCGAGAAATATACGGAACGACTCTTTGTTCACGAATTCGTCGTACTCTGCGAAGTTTGTCGATCGTCCCATTTGTGCATGTGTACGAAGTAAACTAACTGTTAAACCTGGTATACTTAGAGGTCAATTTGGAATAAAAAATGTTTTTAAGTGATTTATTTGTCTACCATTGTGGACACATAGTTCCTTAAGGAATACGATACTGTAAATTCGGAATCGTAAATTCTTTCCATCTTTGCCATGCAGCTATTGATAATAATGCTTTGAAATCATTTAATCAATGGGTAATGATAATGATTTTGTGTTTATAAATAACAACTAATGAGTGTTTCATTTAAAATAATTATCATTATGGAAAATGGAAAAATTATTAGCCTTATTTAGAAATAAATGCTAACGAAATAAGCAATAGTTAGTCAATATAATGAATAAATTAATCCCATGTATGGCAGAAATAGACCGATAACGTTGTGTGTGAGTTTCTAACATTGGCTGTCTTTTCTGTGAAAACCGCAGGATCTTATAAATATGTCAGTGCTATGTCGGACCATAGCATAAGTTGAGAGGTAGGAGTTGACAAATATCAGATTGAAATCATCAATTATCTGTGACTAAAGGTACAGTTACATTAGGCAAATATTTGCCTGAAATCGTCAAATATTTGTTTGCCATAGTCTGACGACAAAATAAAATTGATAGGCAAACAACAAAACAGCTGATTCTTGGCAAACAAAATTATTTGCCGGCAAATCAAAATGTTGCCAATGTGACCACTCATCGGCAAATATTTTTTTATTTTTTGGGAAAATAATTATATGTTCTTACAAATTTTTTGTAATCACAAACAGGGACAAACAACAGTTGATTCCAGCAGAGTTTTTTTGCTTTTAAAACTTTATTATTAGCAAATAAAATAAAGTTACACATGATAACACACTGGGAGACCAACACGTTTAGACAGGCTCGAGTGGTGCTCAAGGAACCCATGGGAAGGCCACTAAGGTACTCAGATACAATAGAAATACCTTAAGCTAGATAGCTGCGTTGGTGACAGGTTATGGAAACTTCAAGTATCATCTAGCCAAGATGAAAATCGAAGAATATGATACCTGCAGACTGTGCCTGGAAATTTCGTTATATTTCGTTATAATAGCTTTATGACTATTTTTATGTTGCTTAAAACCATTAGAATCACGTTCTTAAAAACTGTTTTTGACTCTCCTGAATTTTGAGGTGTGACTATTTCTGATTTTGTGTGCGATATGTATGTGCCTGTACAAATGCAACATCTTCATACAATCTTTTCTTTAAGCTTTTTTAAATTTTCTTTTATATAAATTTTTATTTATGTATATTTTTTATGTGCATACATATGTATAAACATATGTATTTTGGGGTAATAAATTTATATTTTTTGACAATTCAATCAAATATTTTTCTTAGTCAAATATTTTCTCTAGTCTGACCACACAGCAAACATGTTTTCCCAAATATCTATTTGCTATTGTTTGAACAAACAAAAATGAGCAAATAAATGTAAGTGGTGTGACCACAAAACAAATTTGAAAATGTTTTAAGAAAATTTAAATCAAACACGAACAAACAATTTTGTGGCAAACATTTGCCTAGTGTGACCTTACCTTAACTTTTGTAAAAAAGAGAAAATAAATTAGTCGTCTTATTTTAAGTTAAAATTAATCAATTTTCCGTCTCTCTGTGTTTGTCATATTTTAGAGTATTTGCGTGGTGTGATTGTTTCTTAGCTTCAGCTGGTTGTTCCCTGCTTGGTAATTATATCTCCGTTAGAAGTTTGTTTTTTGTAGACTTCCATGTTATCGAGAATGTCTAGTCTTCGAATTTTTTGGTAGAATGTAGTAATGTTATACCCTTGGTATGTGTCTTTGAGTGTCAAAGTGTTGAAGTCCTCTATTTGATTGTGGTTTTAAAATTATATAGTTGAAACCAACCGTGTTGAATTTTTTGAGTATAGTAACCATTTAATAATTAAAATGGTGCAAAACCATAATTGTCATAACTATAGTAAGGATTAAAACCACTATAAGTTGTTAATCGCAACCATATATTTATCTTTACCAAAAACATAAGATGGTTCTTGTGACCATATATCATAACCATGTTTTTTCTCTGCGTTATATTAGGTTTTCTTATTAGTGATTAAGATTGCGGAAGTGACGTTTCCCATGCCGAGTCCATCAGGAAGTTAATAAAAGATTTTTTTAATGAATCAAAAGTAGTTGTTTTAATATCGTCTTTGCCTCTATTTGCCTATATTTCGTTGGTATTATGGTTGTCGAATAAGTCGATCAGTGTATTATGTAGAATAATTAGGATTTATCGTCTATGTATTGAGGTATACAGGTCAAAGGATACGAGTTGCGTGTTTTTGCTAACCTCGATGCCTTTAAGATTGTGTATGAGTATTCAGTGTATTCAGTATCGTCTATGTATTTTGTAAATTTATTTAATCTTATTTAGGACGGTGAGTTGTTTAGCGAAGTTATATGCTGGTGCAGGTCTATAATTTACAGTAGGTCTCATTGAGGTATTTTCTTCGTTTATTTTTCGTTGTGCTGAGTTCATGTTCAGGTATTTGTTTATTTTTCGGTCACTGAATGTTTTGCATGGTTTTAGTTTGGTCCATTTTGAATTTTATGCTCTTAGGGTGTTGTATAAATTATAGTTTTTTTTAATCTATATAGAGTTTATTGTACATACATTACTACACTTGTGTTTCCTTTGTCAGCTTTAATAAGTAGTGGATCATTATTTCATATATTTGTCTTAAAATGTCTGTCAGTAGTTTTTTGTTATTCAGGGTTTATTTGAGATTTAGTGATTTAGTGGTTAGATTTGGTAATATGAAATATGTTTATTTTCTCAAGACAAAATTTGCCACATAAAAACCATACCTAATTTAAGCAGTTTAGTAAGAGGGAGCCTTACTCTCTATCTCTCTCCTATAAATCTAGGATGTTTTTGAAAACAAGATCTAATAAATTTACGAAATTTGATTTAATATTATGCTGTTTAATAGTATTTTGGTGTTAGAAAATATTTTATATTTTACATCCTCAGACATCACCTTCTTCACCTTGCATATAATAAATTTTGGCCATACTTTAGGTCTGACACCAACCAGACTTGTGTTAGTTTTAAATAATGTGAATAAATTTATATTGGCATTAGACCACAAAATTTCTATTTGTACCATAAATAATTTATATTGTCTTTATTTGTTCTTTACTACATTCATGTTGATAATAATAAATTGTAAACACAAAATTCTTAACTTATTTATGATCCTTTTTTGGTATTTCTTGTTCACGTTAGTAATTCTTGTTCATTATTTTCTTGGTTGTACCATTTGCCACATCTGCCATTACCATTACCACTACCACTACTGCTACCATCAGCATCACCCTCTTTTCGCCTACTGTCAATCTGAGACTGTTTATTATCTCATAGCAGCCATTATGCAATTTTTTTCTTTAGGCCTGTTGTTAAATGAGCTGCTAAAAAGTAAGCGTTTCTATATACATAAGTGGGAAGAAGGTGTTCTGTGTATTGTAGTATTTCTTGTCTAATATATCTCTTTTTTTGTTTTTACAGGTTTTGACATGAGTTTGGAATATTTTCACTATTATTTCGCACATAAAATATTCATTATTTCATTAATATTATTTATTATCAATAAAATGAAATTATTAATAAAATGAAAGGTCTTAAATATAGTATATATGTACATAAATATAAAATATGTACTTCCATATAAATGTTTGTATGTCTCCTTCGCAGGAAAGGCAGGATGCTTTAATAGAAATTTATTAAATCTATTGCTAAGATTATCAAATTGCTACATAATAGATTTTTTGCTTTTGTTATATTTTTATTTTATATATATATTTTTTTTTATTTCATTAAATGGAACAAATAAATATTTATATATGTCTGTCCCCCGATAGTAGGTAGTATGCTAACCGATTAAGCTGGAGGGGGTTGGGGGTTTGATTCTCATTAGAGAATGTGGGTGTTTCACAACAACTCGTGAAGGTCTTTGTTGAATTGGGGGATATAAACAACAGTTTGTAAATAATTACACATGTAATTACGCAATTATATTTAATTGTAATTGAGATATTTTTCAATTACTTGTAATTTTTAATTAAAAAATTCCAATTGCAATTTACATGTAATTGTAATTGAAAAATGCAATTATAATTACATGTAATGTAATATTGTTAAGAATATAATTGAACAAATAAATTGCATTTTTATTATAAAATATTACAGGTAATTAGCATAATATTAAATAATTAATATTTAAATTCCCAAAAATTTTATAAATAACTAAAAATGCAATTGCTTGTGCAAACTTTTTGGCAACACTTGTTATTTTTCAATTCTCTTTCAAAAAGAAAATTAAATTGTGAATTTATTTCATTACACCTTACGTCTGCATTAAGTGATGGTGCAAAACCATCCAATAGTTTGTTGGTGTTTTGTTGAAGCTTTAATATTACAGAATATTAAAGCTTATTATTCTATTAACATACTTCTCATTGTGTTTGTTTTAACTTTATAACTTATACAGTATTTTTTTGGCTTCTCTTAAATTAGGAAAAAGGCTTCCTGATGGTCTGACCTAAGCAACCAGTGAAATACGTATAGGAACTAGCTCTCCCCCCAACAAATATATTAAATTTTTATTGTAAAATGTTATGAGTAATTACACAGTGCAACACGGAAAAAATAACCATATACGGACACCACTACGTGATAAAAGACCAAAAAAAAGATCCCTGTCTCCCAGTTTTTCCCAAAGTCCTCCAGGTTTTTTTTTTTCAAGGGCCCTCAAAGGTGTGGGGCTTCGATGTCATTTTTGCAAAAAAAATTATCATTTACTCAAGCTCATATTTTGCAAACCGTTTGGAATTTTGATATACTCTCTGAGGCAAAGTTGTAGCTCTTGTCATAAAGAACAAAAATTGTTAACATATAAAATCAAAAAAACTTCAAAAAATTCAAATTTTTGTACCTTTTTTCCCCTGTTCAGGTCCATAGGTAGCAAACAGTTCAAAATTCAAGGAAACAATCAACTACAAAAATGAACCTAAGATCTCAATAAACAACTTTCTAGAACATATGAACTTCCTAGGAATGATTCTTAACACCGTTTAGGTAGCGCTTAGGTAGCCGCAAAAGTTTTTCACTTTTGCCACAAAAGTTTTTCACTGGTCTTTTATGACGTAGTGGTGTCCGTATATGGTTATTTTGTCATGACTTAAAAAATTACACAGTGTGTTATCATAATATTAAATAATTATAATTGAATTTTGTTTAATTTCAAGTATTGGCATGGAAAGGCCATTCTGGGGATGCAATGCCCTCTCCAGACTTGCTGTTGCCCACCCCTTCCCCAGAAATTTTAAAAAATTGTACTACATATTTATTTTAAGAATATTATTCTCCAATAAACATCGATTTACCCCCTCCCCCCTAGAAAATTTGACCACCTACGCTAATGATTTTAAGTAATGATTATTGCCTAATTCCAATTACATGTAATTTGTAATTGAAAATTTCCACATACAATTACAGTCGAATTCGGTTAAGCGCACACCGGTTAAAAGAAGAAATCGCTTTATTGAAATTAAAAATTTTTAACTTTTAATTTCATGAATTTTTAAACCTTTACATTCGCTTAAAGTGAAATTCGCTTGACTGAAAAATCTGTTAATTGACACCAAATTTGTCTGCAAAGGCACATATTTAAATGAAGCGAACACCGCTTAAAAGAAAAATAATATTTTAAAGATAATGATGAAGCTTCAAGTAAAATAAATGATCTGGAATAAATATTGTGTCAACCACATTTAAATAAAAAAAAAAAAAAAAAAATAAAAGACTATTTCCACGCAACCGTTTAATAGAAAATAGAGAAAAAATAGTGAAAGTACGCAATTTTACCGAGTTAAAGGTACTGCGAAATTGGCAGCACCTTTTATTTTTGACAGCGGGATGTTTTAAGAACTATTTACAGAACTCCACAATAATTTTTGAATTTTATACAAATTTTAGAATTTTATGCAGGGATGGGTACCTCTCTATATAAATAAAATACATAAACCATAACTGAAGCGCTATATAAGAGTCTTAAAATTTGGTGTAGATTACTTTTAAAGCAAAATTGAACAAAATATTGTCAGGACGCCTATGACGTGGCGGGCATAGCACAGTAGTTCATAAATTTAATCTGAGTTGAAATTTAATATACTTCAGTTTTGTATTTAATGTCAAGTGCTCACTTCGTTTAAAAGAAATGCATTAATCCGAAATTCTCATAATTGAAAACTCCGGATAAGTGAAAAATAAATCGTGAAATTTTTCATTTGCGCTTAACCGAATTCGAGTGTGCATGTAATTAAAATTTTTCATTTACAAATTACAAGTAGTTGTAATTGACTTTAGTCCCTTATTAAAATTACAATTACTTGTAATATATTGAGAATATTCCTTCATGTCTGGAATATGATTTGTTGTATTGTAACACTTAATAAATACGTCTAAATAAAATAAATATGTAGAAACGTAAAATGACTTCTTCTATGTGGCATCTCATTTTATATTTTTACTACTTTTTATTGTAGCGGGCATGGGCATGTTCACACTCTCTGTAAATTTTAGGCGTCTGCTTATTACGCTACAAAAGATATGCACCAAAATCATATTTTTTGGGGGAAACTTTAATATACGTCAAAGTATGTCACCCATAGGGACATTCTTCACTTTTTATACTCCTTGTTAGGGACTCTGTGTTGTTGTCTATAACATTTTAAAATATAAGGCTTATGCATCAAATTACATCGCTTAAAGGGACACATCACCTATGATTTTAAATTGTATACTTGTTGATATAGTAGACATAGTAAAACACTGACTATAGAAAATCTACCTGTAATGATTCACAAGAATAGGTCATATAATTTAAATTAAGCCTAGTACTCTGTTGGAATTTGTAAAAAATGCTGAGCAACATTTAAAATTTCATAAGGAAAATTTTACTTTTAAAATGTGCGACTTGGAAGAATTTTACGATTTTATTGTTTTAAGTATACCACATTGTTTTACTATATGAATAAGGAAAATTAATTTTATTTATAAATCAAAAATAATTTTATGAAAATGGCCGTTACAAATAGTAAAGTAGTAAAAATATCTCTAAATTTAGGTAACGTTAAAGTTTGATATCGCAAATGACAAAATGCAAAAGTGATAGCAAAACAAAAGCTCTTATTTCTTACTGCATATAAATGACGAGCGAAAAATAAATCCCTTGATAAAAGTTTGGTAGAATAATTTTCAACAACAATCAAAAGTTGATTTCAATATCAACTGCATACGTGGTCAAACGTTTGGTCGGGTAATGGATAAATTAGATTTCACTGTTTGTAAAATTAGCAAAACAAAATCCATTAGATAGATGTTTTAAAACATTTTACCTTCAACGGTGGTTATGGATTTGTGTAATAGTGGAAAAGTAAATTTGTGCGTGGGTAAGGTAATATCTGGAAGACAAAATGTTTCATGACAAGCAGCAACAAATCCGTGTTACTAAGCTGCAGGCCACACGCATTTAGTAGGACGTTCCTACTATTCGTCAATGTTTCCAATGAAACTAATTTACATTAACTGCTAATGGAAATTGGAGATGTTGAAAAATTCAATGAAAATCGGATTAAAATTTATGTAGCAATTCTAGAAAAGGCAAACACAAAAAAAAATATTAAAATAGTAAGACGCGTTTCAAATTTAAACTGAAAATTTAAAAGAAAGTAATCTGAAACATTATTTAAAAAAAATCCAAGATCATGTCTTATCTGGATCTTATCTTTTATCTTTTTACATCTTTTGTAAATTTCTTATTACTTTTTAAAAGATTAGCCCCTTACACCAAATACGTCATTTTACTTGCTGTAATTGCGAATAGAAGATAAAGCAATATTAGTCAAATTAAACCACCTATGAGGACATCCTTTAACTTCAACATATACCTACACGCAGAGAAAAAATATGATTAAGGTATGGTCACAAGAACATCCTATGTTCTCTGCAACAATATATGGTTGCGATGAACAACTTATAGTTGTTTTAATCATTACTATGGTCACGATAAACAACTTGTTGTTACCATTTGATAATTAAACGGTTACTACATCAAAAACATGTAACATGGTTGGTATGAACTATACAATTTTCAAGCTCCAACCAAAGTTTTATGAGTATTTTAAAATCATATTGTATTATAAACAAATTATAATAAGTTTGCTAGTATGTAACCACAGTATGACTAAAAACAAACAAATAATGTTTGTTTTTTTTGGAGTTTTGTATTTATATTTGTAAAATTATTATAATCTTATATCTCAACCTTATTTTAAAATATAATAATTTAGAATTAATTCGTTTTCCATATTCAATACTTAAAAAGTAAACTAATAAATAATTCTATGTTTTATTAAAAAGTATGAATTTATATTTTTATATCTCACTATATTTATTTTATTTTTTTCATAATAAAATTTCATATTTTACAATGTTATTTTTAAGACTATTACCTATCTTAAAAAATAACATTGTAAAATATAAAATAAAAAATATGGTTCTAACATAACAATATTATGATTATGTTAATAATATTATGGTGTAACTACAACCATATAATTTAATCATAATATGCTGCTCTTAGTTGTTTCAACCATTTTTTTTTCTTTACGTGTATGGGTATTCCCTTTAACTTCTAATTTTGAATTATATTCTTGCTGTTATAATGGACATATAACACATACCTTGTGTTTATTTAGGCTTGTGTAAATTAATCAGTTGTGTGAGTTTCTAAAAATAATATGCCTCACACAAAAATCACGCATCATACTTTACCATGTTTTAACTGTTGCTTGATGTGCTGCCAAATTTTAAGTGTCAACTAACCACAAAATTGACTACCCGTCGGTCGGTTTTAATATGACACAATAATGTTGCATCTAAAAATATTATCTTCATGTTAATTCGCTCGCCATAAAATCTATGGCATGAAAATTGTTGTCCTCTACAAAATATGTAGATATACAAGCTGGTTGACTTATTGTTAGTTTACATTGTTATTATATAGAAATTTTCGCAAACCTTATCGCATATTTTTAGTGCATGTTCTAAAAATAATATTTTCTTTTTCGTTTATTAAATTTGTTTAATTTTCATATTAAAGTATTTTTTTCTGCTGAGTTTAAACATTTTGACTTGATGGTGAAACTTATTCTTAAAGTGGTTTTGACAAATGTTTTGTTCGGTGCTTTGTAAGAGAAAGGCATGTTTTGAAAGATATATTGAAATTCTTAGCTAAATAAACAGAATAGAAAAACATACGAAAAAATAATATTTCAAATTATTATGACGTGAAGCTTTACAACGCACAGTGGTTGATAAATTTTTTACTTTAAAAATTGTCTTTAGCCAACGAAAAAGATAAAACGGATTTAAACCCAAAAAAAAAACCCAATGTTTTTTTGAACCGAGATGCTAAGTTACCTTCCTACAAAATTTTATCAAAATCCAAACAGTAACTTTTATGTGATGTGAACACAGAAATTCGAAAAATTGGGGTTTTGTATTCCATATCGATTAATATGGTGCAGAAAAGCAACAAAGTTTTTAAAAATTATTTTATATACAGAATCGGTCATGTTACAGTTTTATTGTACATAAGTATAGATTAGTACTAAAAATTAACGACTTTTTATTTTTAGAAGGTTTTAAACTTAAAAAAAAACATCGAAATTGCCTGAAAATATCTTTCTTAATAGAGAGCATAGAAACACAACAAAAAAATCCATCAATCCTTTGTAGTCCAAACCTCTTCTACACTTCTATATCCCGATAGGTTCCGCTCGTATAAAACAAAACAATTTTTCTGAACCAAGGTCAGATATATTGTAAACAATTTGTGAATAAAAAGTTTGCCAAAAACTTTTCGAGTGTTTCTGGTCATATAAAACCAGGTATAGATTCGTACCAAGCTTTTAAAAAGCCGCATGTTTTCTATCTTTGCTTTATTTAAAGGTAGGTTTAAATTCTTATGAACTTTTGAATTTTTATTATACTAGGGATCGGCTGTGATCATTCATAGAATCTTATTTTGATGTTTTTGAAATCCTACTAAGTTTAAAGCAGTGATCCACAAATAAATCCTATAAAATCATATTGCTTTAGTATCAAATTATAAAGTAGAAGTTTTTAACCAAAGCTAAGGTTATAATGTATACTTCTGGATTAAGGGCATCATTTTTATTTCATATATTCTTTTATTTTATTATATTTTATTTTATTTTCATATAAAATTCAAGCGTTTGTAAACGTTAAGTTTAACCAAATTAGCTCCTAAAATGTTTAAATTTTTTTTATTAATAGTTTCACTATAAATTAAAAAAAAGAGTAAGGGTAGGCATGTACAATAATTTTATTCAAATCAAGTATTTTTTAAAAAAAGTATAGTACAGTGGGAATTGTTTTTCTTTATTGTCTAAAGCAGAATAAAAAAATGAAAAATCTTGCCCAATTTTGTCCTACTGTACCGCCATACATGGCTTATTCGGAGCTCTTTGCAGACTATATATTATCTGCTATTTCATTGTTGTTGTTTACAAATTATATATTAAGTGGCATTTATTTTGTTATCTTTCTCATTGTGTAAAAAAAAAATAATAATAATACTACGATAGGTTTGTTGCATATATACATAAGTTTTATAAGTTTATATTTTTACGCTGAAGTAAAAACATTGAACAAATAAAAAAGTTAAAAATTTGATTCAATCTGCATTTAAAATTTTGTCAGTAAGAGGCACCTTAATTCTACCCTATTTTTTACATTTCTAGTGACCATCTTTGCAAACTGCCTACCCTATCTACTCTTTTGCAGATGATAGCAGCATTCATATTCATTAAATAATAGGCCGACCAAGTTGGAGATTGAAGCCAAGAGACAAAACGTGAATAAAGCGCTCAATCATGATATTGTCACAATTTCTGAATGGATCGTGCGATTAGATTAGAATTTCATTCTAATAAGACTCAATGCAGTATGTTTACGCATAAACTGGCGTTAGAAAATAATGCCATCTGTAGCTATGGGTGATGTAGGTATTAAGGTATCAGAAACTCTTCTATTTCAACTATATCCGGCCTAAATGGAATATAGCTCTCATATAGGAGAGGGCGAAGAAGCTCATCGGTCACAGTAGGGTATCCAACTCCAATAACTCAATGGAGCATCGACGCCATGCGGTATGTGTTTCGTTCACAGAAAAAATTTTTTACTCCTATTAACAGTTGTAATTAGTTTCAGATAGGAGAAAAAATTTTTTATCTGTGCAGTTTTAACGTTACTACAATGGAATGTGTTTTAATTAAATCAGGGAACTTGTATCCGATACACACACATTTTTGCGTACAACACGCTTCTCATTAAGAGTCCATCCATTTGTGGTCGATTTGCAGTACGGATTTCAGGGAAAATTCGTTTTATACCCGAACAGTTCGTATGTAGAAGAAACTTCCTGCGGATGTCTTTTTTGCTAACATTAAAATGAGAAACGTCCTTACATAACCAAATTTCTTAGTTCTGGCACAATGCATGCACGAGTAGGGGGTCAACCTCTGATTACTGGTTCAAATAAGAAAAACTTGCATTTTACTTCTTAAGAATGATCTGCTAATACTTCTTTAATGATTATTAACCAAAACTACTCACAACTTTTCATTGATATTAAATGTTCACTGTATTTTTGGTTTAAATTTTAGTTTATCGCTCTCGCACAGTGTTTTATAACTATAAATATAAATAACTTATTTAAAACTAATAATATTTTTGACCAAATTTAATAATAACAGTAACTCCACTTATACAACAATTTTGTTTTGCTAATAAAAGTGAGAAATTGAACAGGTGTTTTTGCTTTTCATCCACTTTCACCATCAGTGCAACAAACATTAAATATATATTCTCTTTCAGTGTAAATAATAAGGGCTAATATTAGCATTTCAATTAAAATTTGGCAATTTAAAATGCACATTTAATTATTGCACGGCTACGTAAAACAAGATTACCAAATTAATATTCATTTAGTAGAGTAAAATTTGTTAAATTTGTCTTTAAACAACTGGTGGCAGGTTGGTTATTTAATTTTATTCTTTTAGTCAAATTATTCACACTCTAACATCAATGACACGCGTAAAGGCAACTAAAATGCATGAAGCCATAACAAAATAAAATGAAAAAACAAAAAAATTTAAAAGCAAAAATAAATTCCTTTTAAACCTATAAAAATTTACAAACATTATTTAATGTTTACGGATTTGGGTAAATATTTTCCAATATTTAAATTTATGGAACACAACACGAATACTACTAGTCCATCATGTCAATTACAATTTATTTCCTCTATGTTTGCACATTTTTGTAGCTATTTTTTGTTGTTGTGAATATTTTGGTGATAAAAACAATGTAAAACATTTTTGCGCGTGTTACTTTTGTGAAAAAAAAGGAAAAACAGACATGGAAATTGACATTTTCGAAGGTTATTTCTAAAAATATGTTGTTTTTCTTTACTACAACTACTGAATATGACATCAACATCCAATGTGCGTATGTAAATATAATTATATGAATGTTGGCAGGGGTTTAGGCTTTAGAGTTGGATAATTTTGTAAAATTTAAAACATTGGTATTTAAATGCCTTAAGGGAAAACACATTTACAGGGAATATACTTGGGAATGTACTAATTAATGTATTTTAAAATTATTCTAAAAAACAAACACGCTCTAAACTTAAGTTATGGCAATATCAGTTTAAAGTTTTCTTAAGTTTAAGCATCCTTTAACTAATGATAAATCAGACATAGGAAGATTCAATTACATTTCAATTACAATTATAATTACAGGTAATATGTAATCGCCAATAATTGTAATTAGGAACTAAAGTCAATTACAACTACATACTTTTAATTACGCAATAATCATTACTTTCAATTAAACAAAATTCTGTTCTATTCCTTAAAATTTTCCGTTAAATATATTTATAATTGATTTTTTTCAATTATAATTACGTGTAATTTGTAATTGAAAATTTCCAAAGCCACAAGACCAGATACGTCCAAATAATCCACATTAACCTAAATACCCACAAGAGAATCTTGAGATACTGACCCGTCCACTCCTTCCGAGGTTTTTAAAGGGATTAACCTATTCACCTCTAACAAGGCTTTATTGTTCATTCCTATTGGAATTTCACGGGTTTCACGGGTTTCACGAACGTTTCAGAGTGGGACAGAATCGAAACATTTTGGAAATAACTAAGCCATTTATAAAGGGCTAGGCCGATTGATCCAAAACTTGTTATGAGCATATCAGAGGAGTATCTGAGCTTAAGTTTTGACGGCGGGAAATTTTACACGAAATTTCGTTTAAGCGTATGTAAATATTGTTAGCTTATAACGAGTGATTTTTTAAGAGCTTGAGAACTTTTTTTTTTAAAAAAACGCATAAAATTTGCAAAATCTCATCGGTTCTTTATTTGAAACGTTAGATTGGTCCATGACATTTACTTTTTGAAGATAATTTCATTTAAATGTTGACCGCGGCTGCGTCTTAGGTGGTCCATTCGGAAAGTCCAATTTTGGGCAACTTTTTCGAGCATTTCGGCCGGAATAGCCCGAATTTCTTCGGAAATGTTATCTTCCAAAGCTGGAATAGTTGCTGGCTTATTTCTGTAGACTTTAGACTTGACGTAGCCCCACAAAAAATAGTCTAAAGGCGTCAAATCGCATGATCTTGGTGGCCAACTTACCGGTCCATTTCTTGAGATGAATTGTTCTCCGAAGTTTTCCCTCAAAATGGCCATAGAATCGCGAGCTGTGTGGCATGTAGCGCCATCTTGTTGAAACCACATGTCAACCAAGTTCAGTTGTTCCATTTTTGGCAACAAAAAGTTTGTTAGCATCGAACGATAGCGATCGCCATTCACCGTAACGTTGCGTCCAACAGCATCTTTGAAAAAATACGGTCCAATGATTCCACCAGCGTACAAACCACACCAAACAGTGCATTTTTCGGGATGCATGGGCAGTTCTTGAACGGCTTCTGGTTGCTCTTCACTCCAAATGCGGCAATTTTGCTTATTTACGTAGCCATTCAACCAGAAATGAGCCTCATCGCTGAACAAAATTTGTCACATTTGAACATTTCGAACCGAACACTGATTTTGGTAATAAAATTCAATGATTTGCAAGCGTTGCTCGTTAGTAAGTCTATTCATGATGAAATGTCAAAGCATACTGAGCATCTTTCTCTTTGGCACCATGTCTGAAATCTCACGTGATCTGTCAAATACTAATGCATGAAAATCCTAACCTCAAAAAAATCACCCATTACAAAGATATACAATTTTTATATATTCCATAAGAAAATTGTTACTATTTTTAATAGAAAAATTTTCTATTTCAATTAAGTTTAATAATTTTGTAATATTTAGTTTTTAACTCAGAAAAGATATAATCTTGAAATTTTTCCACAATATTTTAAAATTTGCTCACTAACTATGGAAAACAATTTAAACAATTTTGCTGAAAATAGTTTAAAATATTTCGAAAAAACGGGACCTGGACTGATTATTACTCGCTCATTTTAAAACATAATTAACAATTTAAGCCATCATTATATAGGTGTTAACTAGACCTTTATGACCATGTGAAATTTTTAAAAATCAAACACAAATTGAAGAAATGTCAATCACTAAAAGAATTTGCAGGGGCGAGGTACCCAACTTTGGGACCACATAGCGCCAGTTCTGGTAAGTGGATGGTTCCCACTGTCATAACTTAAGCTCTGATGGTCCTCTGCTATGCTCATGTCCGATTTTTGGATCAATCGGCCTAGCCTTTTACAAATGTCTGAGTTATTTGCAAAATGTTTTGATTCTGCCCCACTGTTCGTTATAAGAAGTTACTTAAGAAGTTTAAGATTTAAATACTTCAAATACTTTAAGATTTAAATACCGCAAAATACGAAAGCCGAAATGAAAGTATACCTAAAGGTTGCATAGGTATGCCTTTATTTCCCCTCTAAGTGATTATTATGTTATTTATATGAATAATTACTCTTTAACAATTATTATTGTAAATAGAAACCCCCTGAAGCTGACAATCTTGCATTAAATTAAATTTTACGGAACTTAATGCAAATTTGCTAAAGTTTGAACTCTTATCGCTTTATTTTATTACACGATACAATTTAACGTTAAATCTATTTAACCTTAATGATGGGTTGCTGATGGTCTTTTATGTGGATACTATCTGACTCTTTCAATATTGTTACAGTTTATCTGGCTACCTCATACACTATTTAAAAATTCGATAATCAGTTTGGTGTTTTGTTCTTAATATTTTTCTGACAAGGTAAACATTTATTCGAAAATTTTGATTAATTCCATTATGAGAAATTAGAAAAGTGTGTGTGTGTAAAATTTCTTTGCAGTAGTTGTATGTTTGCCTATTAAGTAGAAAACGTTCTATTCTGACTTGTATGTACATAAATTCTATTATTTGAAGTGGTTATTGGAAATTGTTGTTTTGTATGAACTGTTGTTGTTTCTGTATTGATGTTATTATTTTTGGCCATTTCTTGCTATTATTGGTATTATGATTCGGAAATATTTGATTGGTTTCGCATTCTGTTCGGTCAGTTCGAACAAACAATATGCTATTCTACTTAGCTTTTAATGACGTTCTTTGTTTGTTCTATTATTAAATCGTAAGTATATACAAATTGTTTAAAATATTGTTGACATGACAAGAAAATTAGATTTCAAGGCAAGGCATATTGAAGCAGGTAAACTAAATAGCAAAGTATATTTATTTGAAGTACATGCAAGTCTACAACAGTCTAGCAAGTCTACGCAGGGATGGAAAAGTGGGTGCAATTGTACTCTTTTGTAATTATAAAACTTAATATCAATTCTGATAAATAATATTAAAAAAAAATCATAATAATCAGTCTGAATTAAAACAAGAATTTAAAATCATTTTTAAAACTCATATCTCTCATACAATTTTTTGGAGAAAAGTATACAAAATATTAAATTTCGAGAAGATTTTTAAATTTTGACGCAAAAGCATCCTCAAAGTTGCCATGTTGTTGCATTTTTTGTCTAGGAATGCCCCATGTATACTAATGCAGTATATTATTGAGCTTATTTTTTGGCTTAATTAATTCACTTAAATTGCCTAGGAGTCCGCAAACTGGCATTCTTTTTGCTTTGGTAAAACATATTGCCTAATTTATTTAAGGAGAATTTAAAATATAAAATTATATATTCTATAAAAAGATTTTAATCACTTTATAATTGTTTATTATTAAGCATTTTTTATTAGCACGTTTTTCCTATCAATCAAAAATTACTCAGTTTAATTTGCTATTGTCAATAATGTGCTTGAAAAAAATTAATGAAAAAATGCCATGTAATTTTTACAATCATACATACATACATATCTGTTTCTGCCTTACAACATTTTTAAAATAAATAAATATTTTCCAACAAAATTAATTTATTTAACACGCGTTAAAATTTTAAGATGAACTACAGTCCTGAGCATCGTTAATGTCCTTGCAATCTCAAGAGAATGTGACCAGCAACTGATTGAAAATATTTTATACACAATTTCAACACAGAAATTAATTCAGTACAAATGAAATGACAGACATTACATTACAGCAAACTTACACAAAAGACAAAACAGAAAGATAATAAATTAAATATTAACAACAATTAAAATAATTTTAAATAAAATGTCAAGGGAAATCGATTTGATTTTACATCCTTATTTATAGTAGACCATTAAAAGTGAATGATGAAACAGAAAATGAAATCACTTAAAAATGGAAAAGGGATAAAATGTACAAGCACACGAAGTCGTGTGTTTGAATAAAAATACAGACTACAGACAAAGATCTCTCAATGTCTGAGTGTCTAACTGTGAATCTGTCTCTATGGCTGTTGGTTCACTAGGGAACACGAGACGTTTGAAAAAATGAAATTGAAATTGAAATTCAACTAAGTAATATTTTTGTTAATATACGTATTTATATATGTATGTATGTACCTACATCATGCCAGTATAAGTATGAGTAGAAGTATAAAGAAATTTCATTTACTTACAAATTGATTCCATCGTATCCAGCACCCAAGCCCACATGATCAATGCCAGCGACACGCTTAATGTGATTTATATGAGCTGCAACGAAGGCAATGATGTTCAATAAACCAAGAAATAAATATTCCAATCCGCCACCCAACAAACACCCCAATAAAAATTGGCAGAAAAATTATATCATTCCATTAAGCAATTCAGCAGCACAGCAGTAAACCAAAAACCAGACAAACATCGTTGACACAAAACCAGAAAAAGTGTTGTGTGAAAGTAGGCAAGCAAAGCGTCAGTCCAGCGTAACCAATCAGCAATCGTAGTTGTAGCAGTTTTTATTTAATATCATCAGTAACATTGCAGCAAGTCGATTGTTATGCATTCAAGATGAATCAGCAACAGCAAATTTGCATAATGCAATTGAATATTTTCATTTTTTTTTTATCGTTGAAGATTTATCGTAAGAAAATTGGGAGCAAAATTAAATTAAGTTCAATGTACCATTAGTAAATTCAGGTTTTTTTTATTGGTGTTGGCAAAATAGCGTGAAGAAAAATAGGATGCATAGACATGAAAATAGAAAAAGTTAAGAGACAATATTTATAGTATTTTATTTGGCACTTAAAACTAAAAACGGTTATCGTAATCACATTTTTTTTAGATTATTTAAATTATCAACTGTTAATTGAAAGGATTGTTTGCTTTTAACAAAGATATGATGAGACAATTAAACAAAGGGTTATTAAAATTTAAGCAGTATAATTTTAGTTCAGCTGGATATATGAGGTCCCTTATCTTATCATATAATAATGGCGCAGAAAATTTTTAAGACTTGAAAAAATGTCGATTGTTTTTGCAAAATATTTATTTTCTTGTCGTTTGGAAGAAGCTCCGGCTTCTGCTGTCAAAACGGAATCACTGGATTCTACTTGAAAGCTTGTGCGGAGCAAGCTGCCATGTAAAACGGCCTATGTACACAGTATGTATCTTACACGAAACCTTTTACTCATGCTTGTTCAATGCCAGTTATCTATTTTTAACACTTTTAAATCAGCAGTATTATTTCTTGTAAAACTTCTAATAGGAAAACTCAAGAGAGATTTACTCACTGACTGACTGGCTGGCTTTCTGAGTCTATGGGACACTTTCACTATATATAAAGAGTTCAAATTTGATATACAAGTAGGTCTCATTGAGTAAGTTACCAGAAAGATCTACAAACGAGAAATTTTGATTCAGTCCGTGCTTTTAGAGATGGCACTTCCGACCGTAAACTTTAACTTAAAATAAATACAAATAAACTTTGGAAAAAGATGTCTGATCCTTACAAAAACATAAATGTGAAACAAAGCCCAAGTTCCTCTCCAAAAATTATGGCCGTTAAAAGTATTCAGTTGAAAATGAGAAACTTCATGGAAACTTCAAGTATCATCTAGTCAAGATGAAAATCGAAGAATCACTAATACTTGCAGACTGCGTATTATTAAAATATTCTGTATATCTTCTAACGTTCCCCCCGGGGGTACTAACTGTTACTGCAGGATTTGCAAAAGCTTTAACAAAGTGCTCTTGGGGAAAATGAGGTCACCGGACGCCAGGGTTCCTAGAACCTGAAGCTGGAAGAACAGGTCTGAATTATTATAGGTCCTCTTTGAGGCCCGACCAGTGTCCAAAGGAGTGGTACCATGGGAACCAGTTGCCGAGTGTTAGTGAGGTCCCCGGGGGTACAAGAGGCTGTGGTTTGGATCAAGATATGCATTTGGTGCATGGTTGATCAAGTGTGCTGTTGCACTCTTAACAGCAGCACTTGCATTGTCAACAACCCCTAAATAAGAGGTGACAACATGGGTTTAGGCTGCTATGTTCTATAAATTGCTACTGATAGCGTACTTATTGTGCACTGTGCGATATTGTGCGATGATGGGACAATGACATTTAAAGGTAGTGCTATTGTCACTTCATTGCGCTTATATTGTGCTGGTTAACACATTCAAAATTCATCCGGTGGTAAGAACACCGTCAGATAAGAGCCAATACGGGTAGATGATGACGTTAATCTTGATTACGAATACCTTTTAACACACATGCGGTAATTGCAGAAAGCAGGATTAGCAGATACACTGCTAATCCTGCTTTTCTAATTAAAAAACTTTTTGCCGAACCTTTAAAACTGATGTAATTTTCCTTTGGTTGTGCAAATGGATATTGAGTAGCACAGTGGGCCATCATGTGAAAATATTTTTCCTTCAACCGCATTTATGTTTATATTGAATTGTTTAAGTATTTTTTATGGTTTTATGGTTCCCATGTTTTTAAATAATTTATTTTTATCTTATTAGAGATTTTGTAAAGAATATATTTTACTGATGTAGTTTAACAAATATCTTGGTCTGCTTTAATAAAAACTTTAGGCATGACAAGTCGTAACTTTTCCAAGAGAGAGCCGTGTTCTCTTACTTAGTATAGGATCAAATTATGTTAGGTTGGATTTATAAGTAGAGGAGTATATAATTGATAATATATTTTTTAAGAAGGATTAAAAATATATTGTAAGCATCGTAAAATATTGATTGTATTTTATATGCGGCTTTTAAATTTTGGCTTTTCATCTAATTTAAACGCTGAATTTTTTTTCCTTCACAAAGTGTATGTCTTCACAGAAAATTTTTTTTGCACCTATTAAAGGTTTTAATTAGTTTCAGATACAGTTTTAATTAATTTTTTAATTGATACAATTACATAATTAATTAAGAGATAACAAAATAAAATTCTTGTTAAATAAATAATTGAATTAATTAAATATTAAATTAAATTTATATCTGAAACTAATTAAAACCTTAAATTGGAGCAATAAATTTTTTCTTTATTGATTGAGAAAGAGATTCAGATTATAAAATGTTTTTTTATTACTGCTAGAAAATTTTATTACTATATATTTTTTTAATTAAAAACCACTTTTGTTATTCCATTTTCCAAGTTTGTTAAAAGTTTTGTTATTTTTTGAATCATGGCCTACTTTTTTTAGCTCAGCACTACATAATAAGACTGCATGCGCTGTTTATTTATGTTTAATATAACGAGTGATTTTTTAAGAGCTTGAGAACTTTTTTTTAAAAAAAAACGCATAAAATTTGCAAAATCTCATCGGTTCTTTATTTGAAACGTTAGATTGGTCCATGACATTTACTTTTTGAAGATAATTTCATTTAAATGTTGACCGCGGCTGCGTCTTAGGTGGTCCATTCGGAAAGTCCAATTTTGGGCAACTTTTTCGAGCATTTCGGCCGGAATAGCCCGAATTTCTTCGGAAATGTTGTCTTCCAAAGCTGGAATAGTTGCTGGCTTATTTCTGTAGACTTTAGACTTGACGTAGCCCCACAAAAAATAGTCTAAAGGCGTCAAATCGCATGATCTTGGTGGCCAACTTACCGGTCCATTTCTTGAGATGAATTGTTCTCCGAAGTTTTCCCTCAAAATGGCCATAGAATCGCGAGCTGTGTGGCATGTAGCGCCATCTTGTTGAAACCACATGTCAACCAAGTTCAGTTGTTCCATTTTTGGCAACAAAAAGTTTGTTAGCATCGAACGATAGCGATCGCCATTCACCGTAACGTTGCGTCCAACAGCATCTTTGAAAAAATACGGTCCAATGATTCCACCAGCGTACAAACCACACCAAACAGTGCATTTTTCGGGATGCATGGGCAGTTCTTGAACGGCTTCTGGTTGCTCTTCACTCCAAATGCGGCAATTTTGCTTATTTACGTAGCCATTCAACCAGAAATGAGCCTCATCGCTGAACAAAATTTGTCACATTTGAACATTTCGAACCGAACACTGATTTTGGTAATAAAATTCAATGATTTGCAAGCGTTGCTCGTTAGTAAGTCTATTCATGATGAAATGTCAAAGCATACTGAGCATCTTTCTCTTTGGCACTATGTCTGAAATCTCACGTGATCTGTCAAATACTAATGCATGAAAATCCTAACCTCAAAAAAAATCACCCATTATAAAAGAAAGTGTAACACTCAAGACTAATCTCTGGTGAACGCCATTTTAAAGACTACAATAATTCGAAAATTTATTTCTAATTATTCATCGAAATTGTTTTCTGTGTAGGAAATTAGAAATAATATGCTGTTATCTTTCCTATTAAGCCTGTTAAGTTAAGGATTTTAACTAGAATTTTATTACAAACACTGTCGTATGGTTTTTGGATGTCCAATAAAATATAAAAAATAAATCTCTTTAAAGAGACATTTTCTATTATTTCTGAATGTAGTATGACAAGAATGTAGTATCAATTGATCTCCTATATTCCCTATCCACTATCGCAAATATATGCTATGACTAAGATTGGAGCTGGCGCAAAAATTTTGTGTATAGTAATTTATAAAAACTCGACGATTTTTTAAAACACAATTAATTAAACATTTTGTCTACATCCATGTAAATAAAATCAAATATCGTTCGTTGTTAATGGCATCACTTAAGAAAGGCTGCACCGGTTTGGCCAGTTTTATTTTTTAAATCTTCATCATAACTCAACTTCGTTTTTTACAAAAAGTAAAATTGACCACGCCCACTTTTTAGGTATTGCACCAGTAACTCCCCTATTAATATGCATAGTTGAGAGAAACATATGCTGGATTCGAATAGCGGGTGTGGTACCTCTCATAGAATGTGAACTTTTATTATCCTCTACTTGAAGATCTGCAAGTAACACTCATACGTGTAACCACCAATACAAAGTGAAAAATTATCATCGTGTACCTAGAGAACTATAATAGGTATAGTCTTGAAACTTTGGGCAAGTTACCCTTATACTAATGTGCATAGTCTTGCAAAATATGTACTGGACAGTGAGTGTGGTACCTCCCATACATTGGTAAAAATTATTATCGTGCACCTAGAGAACTGAAATATGTAGAGTTTTGAAACTTTGCACAATTAACTCTCATACTAATGTGCATAATTTAGCAAAATATGACTGGAATGTGATAGTGTACCACTACCTTCCATAAAAAGTAAAATATTATTATCGTGTTATTACGCAAAAAACAGATTGTATGGGAACAGTGGGCGTCGTACCTTGCATATAGCCAGCACCATAAATAAATAAATGCTGTCAAAATTCCATTTAATTCAATCTAAAATATCTTAAACTTTACAATTACTTTTGGAGATATGCCATCCTTTTACATTCATATTGAGTTAGTGGCATTAACACTTTTAAATTAATTACATTCTCTGTATTCTCTCTTACAATCATCGTTGTCCTCATTATTAACATTAACAAAATTTTTCAATTTTTAACAGTTTTCTTTTTTTGCATTTTAATTTTCATTACTCACCCACTGCATCGTGTACCGTAGAATTTTCACTGCACGACAGAAATCTTGAATAAAAATTAACCATAATAATGCCACCATTCTTGGCCAGCGCTTGCAGCATATTATCCTGTACATTACGGCTCGAATTGCACAATTCGTAGGCAGAAGAATGTGAAAATATTACCGGTGCTTCACTTACTTCTAAAGCGTCTCGCATTGTACCTGTCGATACGTGTGACAAATCCACCATCATGCCCAAGCGATTCATTTCGCGTATGATTGTCTGTAAATATACAATACAATAGAAAAGAAAATTAGTAAAATAGAGGGAGTAAATGAATGAATGAGTGGCTAGTTGATGCGGTATCGTTATTGTTGTAGAAGTGCATTTAAAAATAAAAGAATGAATAGAAGTTAATTAGTGTTTGATTGTTTCACACGTAATGATGTTGGGATGAAGAGTGAGCAAGTAGAGTGGCAATAATAGAAAATGAATGTAAGTAACCACGAATGGTACGAGCACAATTGCTTTTAATTATAATTGATGGCTTATATTTCCCAACCAAACAACCAGAGATGAAAGGCTGGACTTTTAACACAGAACGCAATACAAATAATACCCTCAAATATAATTACACGAGTATTATTCTTGAATACAAAAGGTTTTTTTTAAATTTTTCATTTTATCATGTTAAAAGTTTTCTTGGTATGTTTGCATTTGCTTTACTCAATATTTAAGCTAAAGTGTATTGTGTATAAATCGTTCAGGGTTTAAATTTATTTTATTTAATTTTTTATTTCATATAAAAATTTTTGATTTGAATCATAAATCTTCTAAATTCTACTTTTTCACAAGCAAGGCACTTGTAAAGATTTGTCAAACAAATTGCATTTCTGTTATATTGAAATATTAATTTTAAGGATTTGCAATTTGTTTTTATTAGATTTGCATTTTAGAATTTTGTTTTAAATAAAACTGAAACAATTCATTTTAACTATCTGCATTTTTATATAAATCATTTTAAATTGTTTAAATGAAGATAAATGTGCAGATGTTATTTTTCAGATCTAATGAACAAGTAACAGAACTATATTCGGCAGATTCGAATTTTGTATTCCCTTTGCAATAGAGATTTAAATTATTAACTTGTCCTCTTATGTTTTTCCATTACATTTGTGCAATTTTAACATAAAATAAATTAGTCAGGTGCGAGTTAGACTCACACACGTAGGGTTCCGTACTATGTTCAGTATAATTTAAAAATTCCAGTTGTTTCTTTCTTTATATCTTATGGGACACCCTTAAATTTTAAAATTAAAGTAATATTCGCGAAAATTGCACCATAATTGGAACACCCTTTAAATTTTAGTATGTAATTGATTTTATAGCGGTCATGGTAATACACTTTCTATTAAAAGTTAAAAAATAAGGTAATATTCGTGAAAAACACGTCACTAATGAACACACTTCAATTTTAAGTATTTGTTATAGCGGCCGAAGTAACACATCTACTGTAAACATTTCAAGAGGGTATCTTTTACGGTTTATAAAATCATGTCACTGTCGGAACACCCTTTAATTTTATTATTCATTATACTGGCCATGGCAACTTCCTTTCTATAAATATATTAAGAGTCTACTTATTACGATTAAAAAATAAGTCACTATAAGTGAAAAACATGTCACTGTCGGGACACCCTTTAATTTTTAGTAATTGTCATATCGGCCGTGGCAACACATCTTCTGTACAAAATTTCAAGAGTCTACCTGTTACGGTCCAAGAAATAAGTCTTTGTCATGCAAATCACGTCACTGGCGGAAAACCCTTCAATTTTTACTATTTATTACAGTGACCATAGTTATACACCTCCTGTAAAAATTTCTTGATTCCACCTATTCATTCAAAACTTGGGCTATATACATGCAAATCACGTCACTATTGGAACACCCTTTAATATTTAAGTTCAATTTTGTATACTTGTTTATAAAGCAAACATAGTTTTAATTACTGTCTGCAAATTGTAAGTGGTTGCCTCTTACAGCTCAAAAAAAAGACATAAACGTAAATAACACGTCACTTTTGTAACACCCTACATTTTAGTATTTTTTGCTATAGTGGCCGCACTTTTGGTAAAATCTTCAAGAGTCTACCTATTATGGTTCAAAACTTCCAAAAATACAAAACACACCACTATCGGAACACCCTTTAATTTTTAGGTTTGTTTTTTTAGACTTGTTTATAAAGCGAACTAAGTTTTAATTACTGTTTGTAAATTTTTAGTGTATGCCTCCTACAGTTCAAGAAATAAACACATATTCGTAAATAACACCTCTCTATCGGAACACGCTATAAGTTTTAGTATTTGTTGCTAATAGCGGCAACAGCTATACAGCATCTGTGAAAATTTCAAGATTCTACCTATTACGGTTCCAGAGATAAAAGGCGCTGACAGACTGACAGACGGACAGACATTGTAGCGAAAACAATAGGGTTACGTTTTTACACTTTGTGTACGGAACCCTAAAAATACCGAGTTAAAGTTAACATAGCAGAATTTTCAAACTTCTGGTGAAATTACGAAATTTCGATTCTTTTATTACATTTCAGACTTTTTTTGGATAAAATCTCACTTACATAAATTTTTTTTTTGTGAAACGCGATTTTTTATAATGTCTTAAATTTTCTTTAGATAAATATCGATATATTTATTTTTGGATTTGGATAAGGGTACTCCAATAAGGTGGTATGCCTCCAAGATATTTTTCCAGACATGCAATTCTTCAGGGTTCTCTTAGCCGTTTTGTTTCTTCTTTTCGTATGGTTTACAGTTGAGGAGATCTTTGTGATTGCCACTAACTTTGAACTATTCTTTTTCAATTAAGAGCCGTTTGATATCAGCAGAGTAAATTCGATTGTATTATGTTTGTTATCGGGTTGCATGTCTACCACTTATGTTTGTGTTATGTTGAGTTTTTTATATATTATATTGTTTTATATATAATATTGTTTTATATATAGATATTTTCCATAGTTTTCTATAATTAAACGTTCAAGACAAAAAGACTATTTATTTAACATTAATTTTCCGACGTTTCGTTGGCAGTTTTTTTACTTTACCATATGTAGTATAAGGTAAAGTATCGTAATCATGAAAAAATCGAGATCGGGATTTCGACGGATTTATACGTTTTGAGGTGTCCTGAATCTATTTGGATTGTGGGTGGAATTTGTACCGGTCATATCGTTTGATATATCAACACGAAATTAAATATGTGCCTTTAGTTTGGTATAGGAGATGAAGGGCTGTGTAGTTTTTGGTCATAAGTGGGAGAGAGTTAGGGGTAGTTTTCGTACCCCCTAATTGTGTGAACGCTCTACAGGTCATATCGTATGACATATTAAAACGAAATGTAGTACGTGCCTTTTGTATATGAAGATGAGGAGTTGTATAAACTTTGGGCATAATCGGGAAGGGGCAAGGGGTATTTTACTTAACACCCCAAACTAAAAATAATTAATTTTTGTTTCGAATATACGTTGAACTTTTATTCTTTATGTAATATATCCATAAAAATGTCTGCTTCCATTGGGTTTGGTAAAGTTGAATGTAGGCCACTCCAGTTTTTTTTTTCAACATATTTAGGGAAATTTTATTAAATCTGGCATCATTTTAAATACAAAAGAAAATTTTTTAGTTAAACTATGCATATAATAAAGCAGTAATTCGTTTCCATCTGTCTGGCTGTTGTTTTTGCGTTCGCAGCACGTAAAAACTACTAGATGTATTTTAACAAAATTTTGGAAGGAGGTACATTATTATAATATAGGATACTTTTTTCCGCAATAATATCTCATTTCCAAGAGAAACTGGAGAATAAGCACTAATAGTACGCAATTTCCGGTGTAAAGGTAATGAAATTTTCGGTTTAAAGCTGGGATATGTTAAACACGGTTGCGAAACTTTTATTTTTAAAAGTGGGATATTTTAAACACTGTTACGCAATATATGGCTCCAATTGAATATAATTTTTATTTGATTTGTATTTCAACTTTGTAGAATTACAATGTTATATAAATATTTTTAAAATATTTTTAACAGAGCTTAACAATAGTTTTTTTTTTTTAAGAGAAGTACCACTCAGGCATTTAATGCCTATATTAACTGTGGTACTTCCTTTGGAAAGGGATAGTAGTAGATAAGACAGATGGTTAGTGTGATAGTAAAGCTTCGATTCTGGCAACACTGCAATTGCAAGTTATGATTATTTTTAGAACAGTATTGCAGCGCCTCTGGTGTTATTTAGGTGAATTATTTTGAAGCTAGCATAGCCAATTTATAATTATTTTACTTCGCCGGCGATTTAGTGCTATGTGGTAATACCGGCGAAGGAGGGCGCTGTGATATGCATTGTTATAAAGAAAAATTAATACATATCAAAAAAATTGATGTTGCCATGGCTGAGTATTGAACTCGTGACCATTGCTTAGTAGTCAACGTGCTAACCACTTAAGCTACAGCATACATAAACCATAATTGAAGCACCATAAAAGCAAGAGTCTTACAATGGGAGTGGAATACTTTCATAGCAAAATCGAGCCAAATATTATCAGGACGCCCACAACGTGGCGGGCTCAGCTAGTTTATACATATAATAAAACAGTAACTCATTTCCTGTCCGTCTGTCTTTCTGTCTGTGTCCGCATCACGTAAAATTTTTTAACAAAACAAAAATATTTTAACAAACATTTGTTAAATTTTTTTTGGGAAGGCACCTAAGTATCCTGATTTCAATATAGGAAACTTTTTTCCGCAAAAATATCTTATTTCCAAGAGAAAGTGGTGAAAAAGCAGTGAAAGTACGTCGATTTTTTCCCCCCGATTTTAAAGTACTGCCTACTTTAAAGCATTTATTTTTGAAAGCAGAAATAGCCAATTGAATAAAATTTGTACTTGAATTGTATTTTACTTTGGGGGTTACATTGTTATTAAAATATTTTAAATACCTTTTACAGAGCTTTACAATAATTTTTAGAATTTTAGAATATTATACAAATTTTAGAATTTTATAATGGGTACTTTTATTTAAAGTACTTTACTTTACTTTCAAGGAAAAATATTATCAGGACGCACACAACAAGTGTGGGCACCCATAGTCACAACTATAATCTGAATTTTAAATAAGTACATGTACTCTTTTCTTTGTTAAATAAACATCATTTTAAAAACTTCTTTTAGGATTACTTCACAATTACAGGAAATCTTATATAAAATATACTTTCCAAATTTAATTTAAATTTGTTTGGTTCTTTAAAGAATTTAAAATAAGTACTTATAAATTTGAATATATAAAATAATTAAATTATTTATAAAGTACATAAATATATCCTTTTAAATAGGTTTTATGTTTTTTCATTTGTTTAAAAAAAAGAATTCAACTGTTTTATTTCTATCAAAGTCTTTAAATGTGACAAAAAATTGCTTTTAGTAATATTATTGACATGTTGTTTGAATATCCAATATATGATATTAAATATTTGCCAAAATTTTAATTAACAAATATGTAAAACTAAGTACATATGTAAACCAAAATATATGTTTTATATAAAACTAATGTATTATTTCAATCCACAATATTAATTAAAATTTGGCAGCAGTATATTCATGAACTTTATACAGAAATAACAAATGGCTTGTATATTAAAATACAGAAATATAAATATTTTCTTGTTTAAATATCATAATATTTGTGCCAATATGTCAATTCTAAGCATTAGGTAATAACTGAAAGAAACCACGAGGGCAATTTGATAATTAAGTGAATTTTTGGAAAGAGAGTTACATTTTCTTTTTACTCCCACCATATTATAAGGTTTCTTGTCGTCGTAGTAGTAGTAGTCGTTTATTTTAATAACAATATTTTGTTCGACTTTGCTTTTAAAGTATTCTACAACAAATTTTGAGGCTCTTACGTATTTACTTTATATAAAGATACCCATCACTAGAAAAAAATTCTAAAATATATCTATATAAAATTCTAAATATTATTGTAAAGCTCTGGAAAAAAGTGCTTAAAATATTTTAATAACATTGTAATTCCACAAAGCACATATAAAAATCAAATACAAATTTTGTTTAATTGGCTATTTGGCAGTAAATAAATCACATTTTTGATTATTTAAAAAAAGCGCCATCTATTGTGCAAAACGCTTTCAATTCACTTTGTCATTAATTTAAAACAGCGCCTTATGTTGCGCAACCGTGTTTAAAATATACCGCTTTCAAAAATAAAAGATGCCTTAAAGTATGCAGTACCTTTAAATCGGTAATAAATATCGGCTTACTTTCACCGCTTTTTCTCCACTTTCTCTTGGAAATAAGATGTTTTTGCGTGAAAAAAGTTTCCTATATTGGAATCAGGATACTAAGATATCTCCTCACAACATTTTGTTAAAGTCCATCCAGTATTTTTTACGTGATTTGATACAAATCTCCTTAACACTCAACCATTCTTTTATAATTTTATGAAATCTAATAGATAACAGTTAGTAGGAGCAGTATTAAATTAAAATTTACTGCACTAAAAATACAAACAGTCACGAAATTATAAATCTGACCTCGTGTATGTAAAGGATTCTTTTATAGGGATTGATATATTCTAAAAGGTAATAGAGGTCATGTTGTTTTATTTTTTTCGACAATAAAAACAAATTTCCATAGAAAGTAGTAAAATTATATTAGCAAAAATTACTCGAACTTTTCTTTCCATGCAACCTAAGGATTTGCCTAACTGCCAACACTTGCATATGAACAAAGTTCAACATTTCTCAAAAATATTGAAGGTATCCAAAAAATTTTACAAGAAGTCGACGATTTTCAAAAACCACATTGTATCATAAATGTAGTTGCAAATAATACAACTTTTTAATATCTATGAGGATTTATTGGAAAACCCTTTATTTTTTTCAATTCACATATAATTTTAATTTACTCAAAATTTTCAATTTGTCTTGCAGCTTTATTTTCAATCAAGAAAGTCAAACACTCACAATCCTTACATTTGCTTTTTTAAGAAGAAAAATTAAAAAGACACTTTAAATAATAAAATATTAAAAATAAAAAAGAAAAGTAAATAAATTTAGAAATAAAACTTGTATTCATCATTGAACTTATTTTCTGTAGAAAATAGTTAAGAAAAAAGATGACAGAAGCTGAATAAATTATTGCTTAAGTAAGTTGGCAGATATTTTGATAAAAATTAATTTAAATAAAAAAAATTCAAATAATTCAAACAATCACACCTTACGTCTGCATTCAGTGATGGCAAAAAACCATCCAATTGTAGAAGGACAGTAAGGAAAAATAAAAACGTGGTTTGTTGGTGTTTTGTTGAAGCTTTAATATTCTGTAATATTATTCTATTAATATGCATAATTCTCATTGTGTTTTGTGGAATTTTATTACTTATAGAGTATTTTTGGCTTCTCTAAAATTAGGAAAAAGGTTTCCTGATGATCTGGCCTGAGCAACCAGTGAAATACGTATAGGGACTAGCTCTTTCCCCCAACAAATAAATTGCATTTTTATTATAAAACGTTATGGGCAATTAGCATAATATTAAATAATTAATATTTGAATTCCCAAAAATTTTATTAATAATAAAAATCAAACAATTTTTTATTTACGGGGTTTTTTTTAGTTGCATGAGAATACAAGACAGAAATATTGTTGGAATGATTTTTTTTCATTATAATCTGGTCGATAATTTCGTGGCATTTATTTGTTAAATATGATTTCCGGCATATGTTTGCCGCGGTTAAAAGATATATGGTCTATTCGATCAGTTCTAGTTTTTACGACTTTTTCCAATAAGTCTGGCCGTACACAGTGGGGCAGAATCAAAATATTTTGGAAAAAATTAAAAAAATTGAGGAAAATTGTTTAAAATATTAAAAAAAAAAAAAAAAAAAACTGGATCAGACTGTTAAAAAATCAAGAATTTTAATTATAAAATGTATATATATAACTCACTCATTTTAAAGCATAATTTACAGATTAAACCACAATTTTATAGGTATGAAGTAGACCTTTAAGTCCGTGTAAGCCCTAAAAAATTTGTAGGGGCGAGGTACCAAAATTTGAGACCACATACCGCCACCCCTGGAAAGTGGTTGGTGCTGCTATGCTCATGCCAAATTTTGGATCTATCGGCCTAGCCCTTTACTAATGGCTGAGTTATTTCCAAAATATTTTGATTTTGGCCCACTGTGCGTGTGGCGTCAATGATGGTTAAAACATTGGCTATCAATCCTTCAATAGTTTTTGGTTTGTCGGCATACACCAATGTAATCCAGAGGCGTTAAAGCGCACGAACGAGAGAACCAGTGAACACTTTTAAAAATAAAGTAGTCATTAAATTAATTTTGCAATAAATAGAGCGCCATTTTCGCCGTCTTGTTGAAACCAGTAGTGCAATTCACTAACTTTTACCGATCTAACACTTGTTAAATATATCAACATGTTTTTTGCTTGCACTAACGCATTTGCGATTCACTAACCTATGGTTAACTAATGAAAAATACAAACAAAAATAAATGGCAATGCTGCTAAACAAAATGGCAAAATAGCGAAAAGAACAAAGAGGAATGAAAAATAATAAACAAAATATACAAAACTTTCCACAAAAGTGCTTCATTTTTTGTTCTTTTTTAATTTTATTTCTAAAAAAAATTATTTAAAAATTATTTTTATAAGGTAGGTAAAATACATATGTATGTGTTTTAATTATAAATATTAATTATTTACCCCATATTTATAAAAAATAAAACTTATTTGAAATGTATTTTAAAATAACTTCTGTATAAAAAATTAGTTCTAAAATTTTTTTTATAAATATGGGGGTTAGAATATTTTACATTTTACATTATACATCTAATTTATCTTTTGATATTTTGATAAAGTAAACGATACAAAAATAGTTGCAGTTAAATTAACAATACTCGACTTGTTAAGAAAAACAGCTGATTTATAACAACATCAAATGTTATTAAAAAGCATTTCTGAATAGCAAAGTCTTTCGTTTTGTTGTTAAATTTTTTTAACGAGTCAAGAATCGTTAAAATTGAATAGTGAATCGCACTACAGATTTCGTTAATTTTTAGCTGATTCATTTGTGAAAACAAAAATTCAGTAAGCATGACTATAGTCTCCGCTATTCACGGTAGCGGCAGTCTCTTTCTCTTTTCGCTTCACACTTTTTTTGTCTTGTCAATGTTCTTTGAATCGAGGAGAGTAAAATTAGTGTGAAACGATCAATAAACGATCACTAGGCGGATTATATTGACTGTAAAATAGACGAAGTGCTCTATGAACTTCTCGATGAGATTTATTTATTTTCTAAAGCACATTTATACAATTCGGAAGTGTGGTTCTGGAGCTAAACGCTTCATGACGATTTGCTTACTAAACAGAAATTTAGAGATATAAAGATATTAGGATGCAAATGAACTTTTAAAATTAGGCTTTAGTTCTTTATATTCTCTCTAAGTTTAAAGAATATTAATATAAAAAATAAGAAATTTTAAAGAAAACATGGGAAAATTTTATTTTAGATACTAGCAGAAAATGTAATGCATTTTCTCGATCGTTGCCAAACTCAAATAAAGGAATATGAGAAAATTATTTAATATAATGCTAATTACCCACAACGTTTTTTAATAAAAATGCAATTTATTTGTTGGGGGAATAGAGCTAGTTTCTATACGTATTTCACTGGTTGCTCAGGCCAGATCATCATGATCATAATGAAATGAGAAAAGCTGTATTCAATCATCGTCGTCAGTTGCTGAGAATGAAGTCTACCACCACCTACATCTTTCCCCTTGTTCGATGCTAGTGTCTAAAATAAAATTTTCCCATTTTTTCTTTAAAGCTAATCAACTAACTTGTAATTAATATTCTTTCCACTTAGAGAGACTATAACAAACTTAAGCCTAACATCAAAAATTCATTTGTATACAAAAGTAGAAATTTAAGAGATTAATAACAATAAATAAACAAGCTCATAATTTTATTGACGTTTCTTAAAAATTGTAAATTCGTTCATGAGTTGAAGCTTTTAAGTTTTAAATAACAAGCTTTGTCTCAATTAAAAAATGTTAATATTTCTACAATTACACCCTTTTATTTTGCTGTAGCAGAGTGCTGCTTTCATTTAATATTATTGCTTTTATTTACTATTATTTTCATTTAAATATAACCTAGCAATACACTTTTGTTTGAAAAATAAAAATTGTATTATTTATTTTCATACCAATCATTTCACCTTTAAACAATCAATAAAAGTTATATCTTTCGAAAATATAAATGAAAACAAATTCATAGAAAAATATAAATTATAAATTTTTTCCACAAAATTAAACGAAATAAAATATACCATAAAAATGTTATGTATTCATAAAAAACTGGACAAATAGATAGATATTGAAATATTTTAAGCATGAACAAAAAAAAAAAAAAAAAAACATTTTTTTCTACGTAACTTCTGCAGATACTCATCATTATCATCAACAATTGAATCATCATTTGTTAGTCTTGTTAAATAAAATGTAAAATAAAAACAAATTTACAAAATTGAATGTTTTTGTGGTTTTATACTCTTCTTGTGAAAAAGGCTTAATATTCACCTTTGGTAACAAATACCAGCAAGCAACACATTTACTTCATATACATGTTTCTGTTTCTGTGTATGTGTATGTATTTGGATTTGAATTTTTATATATTTTTGTATACTTAAACCATGTTGATTTTACTTGTATTAATTTTATGAGTAAAGTTTAACAGATAACTTTTAACCCTCTAGAGTATGTGGGTGCAAAAGTCATTTAAACTTTTTAATTGAAATAAAATATCATAATATAACTGAAATATGCACATTAATGTAATGTTTAAAAGTTGTGACGAAAACAAAAACCTATTTTTTATACAAAATTTAACAATCAACAAAAATCTCAAACGATAACTATCCTGGTATTAAGTTGATTGGATTTGTTCCTCCAGTAAATTAAATACTGTTATCATACGTTTCAGTGAAGACCGTCGTCACCGGCTGTTGGTTTGGTACTGTTTGCGAAGACATCATTATCAAGACACGCTTAAGGAGTAGTATCTTAAACGTGGCTTGATAATGATGTCTTCACATCGAAAGCGCTCGCCAAAAGTACCAAAACAACAGCCAGTGACGACGTTTTTCACCGAAAGTTATGATAAATATCCTATATTTTTATCCTTCAGAAATAAAGTTAGGTAAGCATGACTTTATTTTTTAATTTAAGATCATAATAGAACGTATTGACGTATTGTGTGATTGTATATATTTATATATATGTATATATAATCCTTAAAATGCCAGTTTAATCTAGCAGTTTGTAGTTCGGCTTGAACTTGGCGTCTCCATGTGTTTTTAGAGCGTCCCCTTCTTCCTGCTCGCTGTGGGTTGTAAACGAGTGATTTCCTATTGATGTTATTGCAGGCTTACGTAGGGTATGACCTAACCATCTATATTTGCGTATTTTGATCTCATGGTCCATTGAAGGTTGTTGCGTTGAGTGATTGTTGATGTATTGGAAAATTCCTGCCATAAACATAAAAAGCTAATTTTCT
This sequence comes from Phasia obesa, assembly GCA_949628195.1. Classification (NCBI taxonomy): domain Eukaryota; kingdom Metazoa; phylum Arthropoda; class Insecta; order Diptera; family Tachinidae; genus Phasia; species Phasia obesa. The sequence goes on from OX451216.1 coordinate 32,663,839, forward strand.
TAACTGTTATATGCATTAGGCTATTTTTGTCAAGAAAATGCCATCAGTAAATCTACACATATAATAAAATACATATGAAATTTATAGTCAAGCTTAAGTTCGTTGTTATTCTCTCTAAGAAAGAATAATTTAAATTACAAATTAGGTGATAGTATTAAATAAAAATTGGGAAAATTTAATATTTAGACAACAGCAGAGCGGAATGCACATTTTCTAGATAGCTACGTCCGCCATCAGCACTCTTCGTATCTATCTACTTAGGGTAGTATATAGTTGTAAGCATCATCTATTTAACCAATCAAACCCAGATAAAGGAGTACGAGAAAACTTGTATTCAATTATTAATCGTCAGTTGGTGAGAACGAAGTCTACCACTACCTTAAGCTTCCCTCTTGTTGAATATTTTTACTTTAATATTTACCACCTTATATTTGTTGTTGCTCCAGCCAACCTTCGGTTAGCAATGAAAGCTACTTTTGTTTATTTGTTTTACTTTCAACATTCGTCTTTTAGTTAATACTAATCTAGTACATATTACACATTTACATATAATAAAATAGTAACTCAATTTCTCTGTCTATCTGTGTTTGCAACACGTAAAAACTACTGGATGGATTTTAATACAATTTTGTGAGGAGGCACCTTAGTATCCTGATTCTAATATAGGATACCGTTTTTCCGCAAAAATATTTTATTTACAAGAGAAAGTGGAGAAAAAGCAGCGAAAGTACGCAGTTATTTTAATGAGACCCTTTTTATAAATATAAAGTAAAAAAATATAAACCATAAATTAAGCACTAACCGATATGCATAGTTTAAGGCGCCAGTTATTTTATTAAGGATGAGATTCTTTATATAAAATAAAATAAGGGTCTTTGGTGTGGATTACTTTCAGGGTAGTAAAACATTTAAAAAAAAAATAACCCACAAAATTAGTTAAATTTCACAAAGACATCGCAATTGAAATTTCTACACTGCCTTAAGATTGTAAAATATCATTTTTGAATCACCCTTTCTTTAATATTTCTCTGTATAATCTAGTTCATCCTTTTTATTTAATATTTTCCACAAATCATTAAAATACAATTATGTGCTGCGGTAATGTCGCATTGGTGACAATGACTTCAATTTTCAATGCATATTTTGGGTAGTAGGTCTCACAGGATGCATAATAAGTTTGTTGCACTTTTAAAATCCCAAAGGTGATTTTAGTTTTGCTAAATTTGCATTCAAACAGTTGATTATTTTTTAATTGTATAACTGGTAAAAAAAAGAAAGCGAAAATTTAAGTTCGTTATTTATACTTATAACAATAATTTAAAAACATATTTTTTATATGATTAGAATTTTTTTAAACTTGTTTGATTTAAATAATAAACAAAATTATAAGTTAATTTGTTTAATAATTGAAAGATATGAAATACTTTTTTTATAACGTAGAATACTTTGTATTTTTTTTACGATTTAATCAACTTTGGTAATCTGTTAAATTCATGAAAATATCGTTTCCGAAAATTAGTTTTTCAAGAAAAATTATTTTTATTTAACTTTTCCACTGCTTTTCTTCATTTTCTTCGAAGCTTATTTATTTTGGAATTTTTGCTAATAATCATTATTTCGTTTTATTATTTTTATCGGTTTGAAACTTTAGTGAACACGTAATACATTGTTATCATCAGTTTTGTAGTTACCTAGATACCCGTAGTCTTGCAAATCTTTAATTTTTTCTTATTTACTTTTGTGGTTTTTCGTTGCTGTTCTGGACTTCTCGTTACCAAATGATATGAAATTGTTATTTAAATGGTGTTTTCAGATGATGAAAAAAGGTTATGAAAATTTTTACAAATAAGAAGCAAAATTAAAGAATAATATGCTTGGCAAATGAAACAAGTATAAAAATAATTTAGTTTATCAAATATTAAATTTTGAGTTAACTATTCCGTCAAGTAAGAGGTTTGATTAAAATATAAAAAAAGCTTAAGTTTATTTTAATAAATCTTTTAATCAGATGTTCTCAAGTAATTCATTATCTTGTGTTCTTGATTTTTTTGCTTGATATTGAAAAATGAGGATAGTGTTCCCTCTATTCTCATTTTTTACATTTCTTATAAAGCACAGAGCTAAAAACAGTTTGTCTGTTTATACTGGTAATAAAGCGTTGGCTCTTGAAGCACTAAATTTAACTTAAAGAATTTATACACAGTTAAAGAAAACGTGTTTTTAATTGATTTGCGGGCGGGGGAAGAAAATTGTATTAATAACGCAAATGTTGAAAATTGCTAAATATATAAGATTAGCAGTGCCCGCCACGTCGTCAGCGTTCAGAAAATATTATGTTTGATTTGGCTTTGAAAGTAATCCAAATTAAATATTAATTATTTAATATTATGCTAATTAATATTATGCTAAGTCCCTATAAGTATTTTAATGGTTGCTCAGGCCAGATCATCAGGAAACCTTTTTCCTAATTTTAGAGAATCCAAAAATACTCTATAAGTAATAAAATTCTACACAACACAATGAGAATTATGCATGCAGCACTATTTTTATAGTGCTGCAGATATGGTTTATGTATTTACCTTATATAGAGGTACCCATCCCTGGGTAATTACTGAGGAACAAAGGCTTTATATAAAATTCTAAAAATATCCCGCTTTCAAAAATAAAATGTGCTGTCAAGTTGGCATTACTATCATTACTTTTTCTCTATTTTCTTTTAGAATTGAAATATTTTGGCAGAGAAAAGTATCCTATATTTGAACTGAGGTACTAGGTACCTTTCCAAATTTTATTAGTTTTTACGCGACGCGAAAACAGACAGACTGAAAAATAGACAGGCAGTTTTCAGTTTTACCTGCTTTTAAAAATTAATTTCTCAAGCCTTTCAGAACACTCTCGAAGGTTGTGGCCCTGAGCAACGCCAGCTAGTTTACAATAAACTATAAGCAAGTTTAATACGGATGAGAGGGTTAGTTTAAAGTATCGTATTTCATACTTTCACTCATAAGGCCTTATTTTTTAATGTAATAGACAGACATTTGAAATAAACACAAAGTATTTAAAACTGTTGTTGCCGTATTAACAGATATAAAAAGTAACTAAAATAAAATTCTCTTAAACTTTTTAAAAATGGTGCCTCGGTAGGATAATAGGTAGTGTGCTAGTCTATCAGTACGGGGTTGTAGGTTCGATTTCCACCACTCTGGTATTCTTCACTACAAGTTGGCAGGAAGACCAAGAAGGTGATAGGATATAATATAAGTCTCTACACTTAGTTAACTGAGTTAGTGACAGATCATGGAAACTTGATGTATTATCTGTACAAGCTGAAAATCGAAGTAAGCCAATACTTGCAGATTGTTCCTGGAAAAAAGACTAAAACGGCAGAGCACATTTTGTGTGGATGTCCAGCAGACTGGCCAACATAAAGGCTTTGGGCCAGGGCAGACACATATCAAATGTAGATATTGTGCAGACCTTAGCCTTAGGCAAATGTTAGCAATTACCATAGACTCTGTGATGAGAAAATCAACAGTCTGAAAACACTACTGTCGATAGTAAAGAGGTCGTAAATTACCCGTCGGATACTAGAAATTATTGAGGAACCAATGGGGTCGAAAACGGACCCATAAAGTTAAAGAGGGTGTCCCCTCTATAATATATGTATATAACCTTTAAAAAAATTTTTCAAACATGTATGTTGTAAACAGATGGATAAACGTTATGTTTTCTATTTATTCTGTCTAACTTGAAAGAATATTTTTCTTAAACTTGGCGATTAATTTTAAAGAAAAAGTAGGAACAATTTTATTTTAAACACTAGGGGAATGTAATGCATTTTCAGCATCCTTCTTTACCATTTTTCGCATCTAGCTACTGGGGGTAGTGTTTAGTTCTAAACATAAATAGATGGCCAACCAGAAAATTCACATTAAGGAATACGAGAAAATTATATTAAATCATATAGCACGAATTGATGAAAATTAAGTCTACAACGACCTAAAGTTGGTTTCTTGTTTGACATTATTCTTTAATATTTACTACCTTATATTCTGCGTTGCTTCAACCAACCTTCGGCTAGCAATAAGAACAACTTTTTTATTTTGCTGTCCTTAACATTATTTTTCACTTGATACTAATCTAGTATCAAATAAAACATTGTTAGGTAAACATGTTTGAAAAGTCAAATTGTAAAAATATTTTTTTTTTCATTTCAGTTATTTTCTTGATGTCATACCTTTCGGTGAAAACTGTTGTCACTGGCTGTTGTTTTGGTACTTTTGGCGAGCGCTTTCAACGCAAAGACATCATTTTCAAGCCACATTTAAGATAATACTTCTGGCTATTAAAGAGTAAAAACATCGAATAAAATTTAATTATAACATGAAGGATTTGTTTACTGCACTTACAATTTTTACATTTTATAATTTTTATATTTTATATCAACGAAATGGAATTAGTTTAATATTCATTGAACAAAAAAAAAAAAAAAAAAAGAAAAAACTTTTGGAAACTATGTTAACTATGAATATATTTATCTTATCAATGATGCTAACTTGCATTATGTTGTACTTAGGAATTGTGGATTTCATTTTAAAGGTATGTGTTTTATTTTTTCATACTATTATTTTCTTCAAAACATTAATAATTTTATAAAAATTTTAATATAAGATTTAATTTTGAACTTTTCCCCTTTGTGTGAAGTTAAAACCATACGTTCTGCCACAAAAATTTATATTTGTTTTATATTTATTAACATCCAAGGTTGTTTGTTTTAAATTTAATTATATTTTGTTTTAATGTGTTCTACAATATAAAAGCTTGGAAAAAAAAACTTATTGTGCCGCAACGAAATAAAAATACAATGCAGGGTTTTTTTTGATGCTGATTATTTGAAATATTTTTTTTTTCATGTTTGTGCAATAGTTGATGTGTCCATTGTGTCTTTAATAAATATGCATACAAAAATCTTATTATCTTTAATATGAATATTTAAATTATACTTTTAGTGGCAGGTCTACTTTATATACGAGTAGAGTACTCTATTGAAGTATATTAATTGTATAAACTATACTTGCTAGCCAAGTTAATATATTGCTGACCACGTTCAACTACTAAAAAAAAAACTAATTATAAAGCCAATTATAAATAAACTCAATATAGTTGTTTCCATAAGAAAAACCATTCTAGTGTTTTAATGCACACAAATATAAATAAACTACCATCTGCGAAATATAATAGGGCGGCAAAAAATAAATCAGGTTTTTTTTTCGACTAGTTTTATTTTATTTTATTTTTTATTTATTTTGTTCTGTCTATTTTGAAAGTTTACTTACCAAAAAAAATTTACAAAGATATGGAAATAATTAGATTTCTATAAAATCTATTTTAATTTAAATTTATTAAAAAAATACTTTTACTTCTAATTTATTGCAAAACAAAGTGGAAGAGTAAATGTTCACAACCAGAAAGGTTCCTTGGTGAGGTCATAAAATACGGCAGTTTTATTTTGTCGAAATTAATATGGCTAACTATTCTGGATTAGGAAAATTAAGTAATTCATTTACATTTTTATACCCTAACATTATCTTAAACTAACTATTTTAGATTTAAAATTCATAAAAGGGGTGATCGAGGTTCCCTACTTTTTTAAAGAAAAAAACAAAGAAAATTAAAATTTAATGGAGAATGTTTATTATCATTTGAAAGAACAGTCTTCGGCATTTATTTTTTGAAGATTATATCTATCAAATGTTGGCCGTTTCTACGTCGCAGATGGTCCATCAGATGGTCCAATTTTCAATGACTCGTTCGAGCTTTTCGACTGGTAACTGGCGAATGACACGCGTGATGTTTTTCTCCAAGGCCTGAATAGAAGCGGGTTTGTCCGCATAAACTTTAGACTTTACATATCTCCACAGGGTCTTGGTGGCCAATCGACCAGCTAAAAACGTGAAATTATGTGCTCACCGAAATGTTTTCTCAATAAATCGATTGATTAATGCGATGTGTGGGAAGTGGCACCGTCTTGCTGAAACAAAATGTCGCCGAGATCACGAGCATCAATTTCAGGCATCAAATAGTCGGTTATCATGGCACGATAATGGTCGCCATTGACGGTTACGTTCGCACCGGCACCATTTTTAAAGAAATATGGGCCGATGATTCCACCGATTCAGGCGTAAGGCTTTCCATTATGAAATGCCAAACAATACTAAACAAAAATAAAGTGACAGCATGACATGACTCATACGTGATCTGTCAAAAAAAAGACTATTGAAAAAAGTATCTCGAAATGGATCACCCATTATAAACAAAATTCTATATTTTGAAAAAAATGGTTTTAAGTCTGATAATGCAAAACATTTTATTTTAAAATCGAATTACAGAGGAAGTCAAACAATGATATGAGATCAAAAAAGTTTCAAACGAAATTTTCACACAATTTTTTTTTTCATGTAATCCGTAGGGGCAACCAACCCAACAAATCCTGCCATCAAAACATTGAAAGAAGGTGGTGATTCATCACTATCAGCCATTAAGAAATATCTTGCTAGCACTTACAAAGCAGATGCTAGAAAATTGGTCCTTTTCCTCTAATTTTTATCTTTTTGTTCATAGTGAAAAGAATGTCTTTTTGATCTCTTCGCTCCATATTCTATTGTTTTAATATTGTAGTGTATCGAAAGAAAAGAAAAACCATGGTTATGGTTTGGTAACGGGAACCACATTATGTTCTCTGTAACAATATATGGTTGCGATGAACAAATTTTAGTTGTTTTTAACATTACTTTGTACCAGATAAAAAAGTTTTGTTTTACAGTTTATCATTAAATGGTTACTACGAACAAAAAATTTAACATGGTTAACCACAACCAAAGTTTTTTCATAGGTAACAAAAAACTTTTTAAAAATAAATATTATTTGTTTGTTTATGTCATCGTAGTTTTTTGGTTTGTGCGTTAAAAATAATAATAAAAAATGTATAAAACATTGTTTCGGGAATTTAATTCAAAATTAAATATTTAATTATTTCTTTTGCGCCGTTGAATTGAGTGCGTGGCAACCACCTTCTATGGATTGCCGCAATTCTTGTCCTCTCGGAGTGTGACTGTAATTTTTATACCACAAAAAGTAATAAAACCTCAATATCATGAAAATCAATAGGATTATCATTACTGATAATGAACTCTTCGCAGACACAAAAGGAAATTTGTCAATGATGTAATTTACGAGGTGACATTAAAATTGAAGATTTCAATCCCTCAGCTAAAGAAGGTGAAGAGGGTACAGACTCAACCGTTAAGACCGTTTACAAGAATTTTTGCTTTGGGAGACAAGAAAGAATTCATTTCACTTGTACTTGAAAGATTACATAAAAAAGGTGTTGGCTGAATTGAAAAACAGATCCCCTGATCAAATTGATGTCTTCAAGAACAACATGAACAAAGTAATAAAATAAATCTTGAGCCGTTTTTAAAATTATAATTCTTTACTGGTAAAACCATGAACTGCGATGGTATGGGTCATGTGTGAATGCCGTGAAATCGATAACCAAAGTGTTCTCGCTCTTATGTTCTTGAAACACGGTTTGGAAGAAGAAAAATGCTAATTAAATTTATTTGTGTATGTACATATGTATTAATAAAATCATCTGTGTTTTATATAAAATTATTCCTAAAAATAATAATTATTTTTATTTTAAAATGTAAAAAAACTGGCCATACTTAGCCATACTATAATCGTTTATTTAACCATAATATGGTTTCAATACAACCATATAATTTAATCATAATATATTGCTCTTAGAATATGGTTATCTCAACCATGTTTTTCTACTTGCGTGCAGGCAGAACTTTATGTTCCGTGACTTCATCAACGTCGTCCTTATTTTCGCCGTGAGCGATTTGATCTGGCATGAGAGTCAGTTCTACTATATCAACAGCACTTTCATTGTTAAAGTCTGTAGAAAAAACCTTAAATATCCTGAAGTCCTAGCCTCCGAAGGCTAATCATGATAAAAGAAAAACACCCTCAGCATTCAAAAATAGAACAAGAATATCTCTATTAAATGTCCCAAGGCATATTTATTTTATTAGGTAGTGTCGTCCGCCCAGCTGATTTAGTAGTTCGACATGTCAAAAGTTGTATGTGTTCAGAAATTTTATAGTGTAGAAGTGAGAAAGCAATAAAACACATACACGCCTTCTCAATTTTCTTCTATGTTTTTTGACATTTCGAACTACAAAGCAACAACAAAATGCCATGTTGTTCTTGTATTGTTGTATTTGTTGTAGGGATGCCACTACCTAGTAAAATAAATATACCTTGAAATGTCCCTTGTTCTTGTCCCATGAGCACTTCTGTCGTTTTAATTATTTCAAACACCATGCTTCTTAGACAACTGAAGGGCTTCTTCATATTTCAGTTCGAAAGACAACATTTTTAAAACGTGATATACCCATACTTATGTATACGTCATAAAATATGAATATTGAATTCATTTTTCAAAAAAACTGGCTCACAACAATGAAAAATATTTGAACTCTTATCTAAAGATATCGAATGATCATTGTAGATTAGCAGGAAGAGCTTGTTGTTTTTTCGCATAGATATGTCAGCATATTTAATTTGTTATTGGATGTTCGATATACTGTTACATGTAACTAATATTCGTATATTATCGCAGGATTCCAAAAGTTATCAATCGGAAAAGATTATTCAGAGTCACAAAAACATAGTTGCTTATAAATAAAGTTAATAATGTTGAAAGAAAGCGAAACGGTGGGTGTGATACCCTAAACACGAATTAAATACTTCTTAAAATATCGATGTATATTTGGAGAGTTTCTTATTGTGAGCTATTTTATGCATTGTTACTATTTGCAGAAAGCCAGTAGTATTTGAAGATCAGCATCATAATCGTAAAAGATTTTAATATTTCGTACTTTGCAACTAGTGGTCGGCTACATACAATATGACGGCTGCATGAAAAATCGCCTCATAGAATGGCTTGTATCAGTTACAGTAGTCCAGTGATTTTCCCTAACTTAACTCTAACCATTTTACCATTATTAAAAAAATTTAAATCCTTTTATTAGTTGTTTAAAACTGACTCACCTTAATATACAATATATAATTAAGGAGTACAACAACGAATGTGATATTTATTTTTTAATGTGTGCAAAGTTATTCATTTGTTTATATTTAGTCATAATAAGTTAAATAAAAAAATAAATGTGGTTGTATTGTTTATGTGGGATACTTTCTTTATTAATTAAAAAAAAAAAAATGAAAATTATTTAAACATTCGCATGCTTTAATCATATTTAAAATAGATAAAATATAAATTTAAAAAAAGATAGAGATAAAAATAAAACTAAGCACAATAAAAAATTTTTAATCTTTTTTTTTTACAAGTAAATCACTTTTTACAACTACAGAAGATGATTTAAATATAAATCTGTTAGTTAAAATTTTTTTTCGAACGGATTGGTGACAGTGGTACCCTACAAACAGTGTAATTAATAAACATCCTTTATCTCTAAAACTAACTTGTTTTTTTTTGTAGTAAAAGCTGGTGATATTGGATGGGTACTCCCCATACAAAGTAATTTTAATTGTTCTAAAATAGTGACTAATTATCAATTGCCTTACGTTTGGAGAACTGCAATAGTTAGACTTTCCAAATTTGATGTAAGTGACTCTGAGAATAAAGTGTGTTTTTAAGGTAGAGTAAGAGTAAGTAAGAGTAAATTATTTAGTATTGAAAAAAGCTAGCTCTTTCCGTCCCAAGCAATTTCAAAAATGGGCGGATTTCAATTTAGTTTTTATGTCCATAGCAAGTACAAGTCTTTAGGAACAGGACATACACATATGTGCCTTGGGATTTCACTTGGTCAAGACAATAACATATAAAATGCTTTTCGTCCCATGACTAAATTTACCTAAACATTTGTGTAGGTAGGGCGAGATTTCTGATAAAAAACAAAAATAAAAAACTATAGAATGACAACACTATCGTTAGAAGATTATTAAATTTTATTCAAAATAAATTAATTTACCAAGCACAGTGGGGCAAAATCGAAATAATGTGAATCGAAATATGAATAATCTGACTGTTATAGTAAATACAAGTTCTACAGTTAGCGAAAATACAGAAACTTTAACAAAACTTAAATTGTTTACACTCTGTGCTATGGTAAGGGTTTCCTCAACTTATATATAAATATTTAAAAATAATATTTTATAATAAAATAAGAATTTTTTTTAATATTTGAGTTTAATTTAAATTATTTTTCATGAATTTAAAAATCCTGCTTTAAAAAGAAAATGCCGAAATTGTTATTTGTTTAATTTTTTTTATATCTAAATATAACCATCAAACCAAAAGGGCTTATCAATAGTGTAAAGTCTTTTAGTAGAGGCGGAGAAAGGTAAAATTCACTGGTATTTCATTAATAATTATCTACTGAATCAGTAACACGATTACATTTCTTGATGAGATTTATTCAGTATTCTAATTATTGGCATATAATATATCTGTTAAATATATTTTCCAACTGTTGGTATTCGTTCAACAATTTTAACTTCATTTTGTTGTGTAAAAAATCTTGCTTGAAAAAAGCTTTTGTAATACTCGTATATGTTTGACAGTTAAGGAGATTAAAATCAGAAATATATGTTGATTTAAAATCAGATTGCTGTGTAAAAATCTTTGCCTATAAATCTAAAATCGCATCATGTAATGGAAGCAACATTTCCATTTGCACACACAGTTGTTTACAAACCTAAATTCAAAAATATAAAGTCTTGAAAATTTAATTGAATCCTTCGAAAAATAGAACACAAAATTCCATACCTTAACTTACCTAAAGCATGTGTCAGAAAAGCAATATCTTTGTTTTAAAAATTTACACAATGACCAAAAAATAATAAATGTATGAGAAAAAATTACGTAATTCGAAAAGAAAAATATACTCACTAGCACAGATATTAAAAAAACAAATAAGGTACACACACAGATTTATACACTTTATATGTGTAAACATATGCATACATCTATTGCAAAGTTATTTGTTTATTAATACAAGTAGTGTCTTTGGGAATTATCACAATGGTAATGTAATGGGCTCTTAAAGGGGTAAACAGACACACAGTGATGAGAAAAAGAAAACAGCAATTTGAGGTCACTGGAAATACATGATTAAGTCAGGTATTCAATTCCCATTCCGGCTTTACACGCAAACAGTAGGCTCTTACTTAAAACAACAACAATATGAATATTATTAATGGACACATACACATGTTTTATAAATCCATTGAATTCTTTTTGCCCTCTTGGAAATTGTTGTCGATGTTTATGGGAAGAAAAGGAGAAAAGAGAAAAACTGAAAACAGATTTAAAGGAAGGATTTAGAGGACATTAATGTTTGCACTTTAGATTTATGGAAATAGTTTTTTGCAATAATTTTATGGGTTTATGGGAGACGTTACTAAAATTGATTTACTTTTACGATCTGTTCAACGAAAATAAGGAGTGGTGAGTGGTGTACCTGTTACAGGTACAGGCGCTTGCAATGTCAGAGCAATTTCTGGTTTAAATAGATAATCATTTGCGCGATCATTTTGCATGTTTTGATAATTTTGAACCGTAATAATTACCTCACCACAAAAGACTAATGCCCTTATGCAAAAAAAAAAAATAATAATAAAGTCTACTTCAAGTATACTTTATGAGAAATTTTATATGAAAAATGTTTCTTAAAGTACGCTTCAAGTAGACTTTATTTCTTTATACATTAGGGTATAAAAAATAAAGCCTTCTTAAAGTCTACTTAAAATCATATTTTATATAAAAATTTTGTTTTAAAGTACACTTTAAGTAGACTTTATTGCTTTTGCATAAGAGTATATGGATATTTTCAAACTTATCATCAACTCTCAATGTTACTTAGTTCTTGCTAGCAGAATTGCCTTTTTTATAAAGCTTCAGCCAAAGTTAATTTTTTAAAATGCTATGAGCAAACATATCGAAATCTTATACTAATTTAAGGGAACTTTGTCGTCGTAAGTTCTGGCGTTTAGCTTTTGAACCATTGTGGGCGGAGTTACTGTTTTTAACAAATATGGCATTTTTGATTCCTGCAGTATTCTTTTAACGCGCTCCATAAAAGATAAGATTTGTCAATGCTGTCAAAAAATGTTTTTGTTTCAGTAATGACCACTTCGTTTAAACAAAATATATTACACCCAGCTATTTTGCCCAATTTGTAAACAAGAAAGAATAAAAAAGGCCAGTATTGGTAAATATGTTGGATTGGGTAGAAGTTCGTGCTTGAATTTATGGATTTTTGCCATAGTGACTAGAAAAGTGCGCACCCGTGTATTGTGTTGATAAACAAGCACGTTTATCTTAACTAGATAAGGACATTTTTGCTTTAAATCAATGTTGCATATGTTTAAAAGTTCTGAATAATATTTAACTGTAATTATTTTACCCCTTTTCAAGACCATGGATTTGAATGGGACCGCGTGCATCCCAAAAGACTGTGGTCATGAGAAAGTAAACAACTAGATTTATCAATTCATGTTTTCATTTGATATTGCGTTTATGTAGACGCCACCCAACTTAAGATAAACCAAAAAAAAGAAGCAATGTGTTTGAGTTGCAATCGTCCATTATCCGTTACCCTCAAGATTAATATTGCAATCGGGTCGACTTTTATGTGTCCTTAAGTCTTCTTAAACCAAAAAACAAAAAAAAAAAATAAAAAAAAAACAAAATTTGGCCAATTTTAGAATCGAAGAAAAAACTAAACAGGTTTTTATTTCCATTATTTTTGCAATTTGCCCCCACTGTGTATTATATGACGTATAATTAATAAATGATTCTATAAGTATAAAAATAATGCGCATACTTATGTATGCACTGCATATGATGCTTAAAATTTCTGTCAATGTGACAAAACCAGGAAAGCAAACTTTGTTTATGACAATCACAAAGAAATTTTAACAATTAAATATCTTCTATATACATACATACATACAGACATACATACATACATACATAAATACATACATGCATATTTCAAAATATTGTTTTTTTAATTTTTGAATCAGATTGTGTAAATTTAATATTAGGTTGGGGCAAAAGAAATCCATTATTTTTAAGTGAAATTCAAGGCCTTTTTTTAATATGTTTTGGTTTTTCCGCTTTAGTTCATATAATTTTTTTTAAGAGAAGTAACACTCAGGCTTCTAGCGCTTAACTATGTTACTTCCTTTCGAAAGAGATAGTAGAAGAAAAGACAGATGTTTAGTGTGATAGCAAGGCTTAACGTATGGCAACACTGCAAATGCACATTAAGACTATTTTTAGAACAGTGTTGCAGCGCCGCTGGCTTTTTTGTAGGTGTATTAGTTTGAAGCAAGCAAATTATAATTATTTTACTTCGCCGGCGATTTAGTGCTATGTGATAATACCGGCGAAGGAGGGCGCTGTGATATGCATTATTATAAGGAGAGTATATATATCAGATAAATTGATGTTGCCATGACTGAGTATTGATCTCGTGTGCATGATTTAGTAGTCATCGCGCTAACCACTTGGGCTACAGCAGCCTCAAATTGTTGACATTTAAAGGTAGGTTTTATAATGCCACTCTCATAGAAAACTTGGTCCTTATTGACAAAAAATTGTTAATATTGATTAATAGATTTTCACAATCTTCTTTTGATTCAAATTTTCTTATAAATCATGGTAATCACTTGGCCTGGCATTGTTGGCCGATTCGGGGTCTTGGTCAACTCAGGCCGTTTTTGGTCATTCGTTAGCTTCAAACGATCCAGTTGTTGACAGTAGAGATCTGAATTCAGTGTTTGGCGATACGGAAGCAACTCATAATAAATGATTATCTTCCAGTCCCACCATATACACAGTAGTACCTTTTCCTGGTCGTTAGTCCTGGTTTAGCCAACGTTTGAGCTGAATCACCGCGCTTTGACCACGATAGTTTTCGCACAATATTGTCGTATTAGACCCATTTCTTATCTCCAGTCACCATTTGTTTAAGAAATGGGTCGGTTTTTCTTTATTAGCTGTTACCGTATCGACACCATAAAGACCATTCAAAATTTCAGCTGTCTGGCTTGTATTTTCGCCTTTATCAAAGAAAAACTGCAAATGTACCGAATTTTCTCTTTGTAGACTTCGATTTTTAACACCCTGTAACTCACAACTGAATGGACAAAAGAAAAATCGTAAAAGAATGGTTAAATATTACCTTGACAATGAACAAAGATTTGAAATTGTTTGATCGATACTTTACGAGATATCGATCACTAAGCCATCTGCCGAAAAAATGGATTTCTTTTTTCCCAACATATAAAATAAAATTGTATAAAAATGTTTCATTAATTTTTGTTAACACAAATAAGTTTAACTTTTTTGTAAATGTATATAAAATATAAATATATAGATATCTTAGAATACCCAAAAAATATTCTGATGATTATTTATCTACAATATCGTGACTAGAATTAATTTGTTTCAGTAATTTGTTAAATTGTGCAATGTAACCATGTGTGGTTTAACAATATATGGAAAAATATATAATAATATTGTATGCTGAACCAAATTTTGTAGGTAATATTAACGAAAAAAATAGTAGAACAACAAAGATAAATCGATATAATATTTATTCATATAAACTAATCAAGAGAATTTCTTTTGTTAGCAACATATTTCAAATAAACCTATTATTTTGAAGAAAAAATAATTAGCTTATAAAAACTAATATTGCGGGACCATGGTGGGATCAGAAGTTATGTAAAAATCTACATATTTTTCAGTTTTAACGAATATTTCTGACCTTCATTACCCAGTTCTTCAAAAAATTTCTATTTTTTTAGTTTGTAATGAGTCAAAATGAAGTGTGCAGTTGATATTGTTGGTATCGAAAAGAAAAATTTATACGTTATGCTCTGCCTCATCATAGTTTTAATTTGTCCGGCTCCTTCTTTTTTGTCACGGTGTTTACATCAGGTTACTTTGTTAAAAAAACTTAGTTAAAAAAGACCAGTCCATACTTTATATATTTGACTTGATAAATGCAAATATAGACTGCCTTGAAATCTTGCAAAAAATTTCTTTTTATGTTCCCTCAAGGTTGTCAATTCGGCATAGAAGATTTTTTTGTAGCCATGCACCAAAGAAATTACGTGCTTACTAGTCCTTTAATTAGGTCTAATCAAAGGCTAGTTTTAAAAATGTAATTCTACAAAATTTGAATTAATGTTGTATACCTTTTATCATATTTTTATTTATACATTAACTATTTTAGTCTTAAGTGTTCATAAGTCTACATAAGATTATATCTTTTTAAAATCAAAAAATAAATAAATAAATAAATAAATAAAATACCATCTTGTTTACACTATGCTTAATTTACGTTTCTTATAGAATTTTTCTTCAAAATAATATAAAAGAAAAAATAAATCGCCTTTAAATCTTCTTCGTTTAAAACCACTGTACCTTATCTATAATTTCGAGTTGGCTGAAGAGG
The DNA here is from genome assembly GCA_949628195.1 of Phasia obesa. Lineage (NCBI taxonomy): Eukaryota > Metazoa > Arthropoda > Insecta > Diptera > Tachinidae > Phasia > Phasia obesa. The sequence goes on from OX451216.1 coordinate 32,679,405, forward strand.
ATAACCACAAACTAAAGGTGTTTGTAATAACTTGTGTGGTTTTCTTTGTCATTAGTTTGAAAGCAAAATGAAAAATGTTATATGACTTAGTTTTTTCTTAATAAATTTTCTGTGAAAAAAAACACTGAATTATGAAAATTCTCTTAGCCCTAAAACCAATTTTATAACGTAGGCTTTTACACACCATTAGTATACACTCATCAAATATACAAATTGTAAATATATTTGTACAATTATTTCTCTAATACGAGTAGTCTTTTATATCCTTGTGGTTTTATTGTGAACATTTAAAAAAATTTAAAATCATTTATCAAAAAAAAGGGAGAAAAATGAATTAGATATGTGTGCAAGTATGTAATAGTTTTTATGTATGTACGTATGTATGTAGGTTATCTGTACTAAATTGATTTTTATTTTATTCACCACTCAAATATCTAAAATTGTCCATACTTGAGAGAATGCAAAAAATAATTCAAGTTTAAATTGAAATAAATTACAAGTATTGTTGTGTAGTTTACTACTGTTGATAAATTAAGGGTTTATAAAATTGTATATATTGGTCATTGAATGCGTACAGTTTTGAGCAAAAATTTTATATATAATACAGGACTTTGTATAGTCAAATATTTGAAAATATTTGAAATTATTAGAAATAATAAATATATTTTTTTTTGTTAAGAATATTTAAATTATTAGACTAAATAGTTTATTCAAAATTAAATTAATTTTTGAAGTCAGGCTTAAGTTTGTTTTTAATTCTTTCTAAGTAGAAAAATTATTTTTTACAAATTAGGTGCTACATTTTTAAAGAAAAAATTATTTAAGACACTGGGAGAATGGAATGGATTTTCTAGACACCTACGTCTGTCTTCAGTATTCTTCGTAGCTATCTACTTTGGATAGTGTGTAGTTGTTAACATCATTTATTTAACCAACAAAACTGAGATAAAGGAATACGAAAAAATTGTATTCAATTTTCATTTGTTGGTGCGAACGAAGTCTATCACAACCATCCCAAAGTTTGCTTCTTGTTTGATATTTTTCTTTATTTTTATTTTTATTCCTTTTTTATTTAACACTTTATATTTGTTGTTAACTCTATAAACCTTCCTTTTGCAATGAGAGAAATTTTTTGTTTATTTGTTTGATTGGTTAAATAGATAATTCTTTTTCAGAGATAGTGGATTTACTGTTTACATAAGTTCATTCAGTAAAGGCACAGACTTGGAAGATGTCAATTACAGTTTGTAATTAATTATATATCCAATTGGGCAATTACATATATGTAATTGTAAATGGTATTTTTCAATTAAAATTATATTAACTACATATATGTAATTTTCATTGAAATTTGTACAATTACACATTACATGTAATTTGTAATTAAAAATTACAATTACAAAATTAATTGTAATTTGTAATTCAAAAATTCCACTTCCAATTACAAGTTACATGTATTTGAATTTTTTCAATTATAATTGCATTTAATATAACTGAATTTTTTTCAAATGCAAACAATTATTATTGGCTAAATTCAATTACTTGTAATTTGTAATGGAAAATATTCAATTAAAATTAACTGCAATTTTTAATTGAAAATTTACAATTACATGTAAGGTGTAATTGAAAATGTTTAATTACAAGTAGTTTTAATTAACTTTAGTCCCTGACTTATATGACAATTATTTGTAATGTGTCATTGGAATATGCAATTACTAATTAGCTGTAATTTTAATTGTAATTGAATCCCCCCATGTCTGTGATGTACATATCTATACCTTTACTGAATGCTGCCTTATCACTGTAAATTATTTTCACAAAAACTATTTGACGTCAGGTGTATCAAATGTATCAGATGAAGATTTTACCAAATGTATAACTTTTTATAAAATATAATGATAGTGTATGTTTGCCAGTTTTGCAAATCTGTACTGATATGGGTGGGCCACGATTACATTTTACAATTAGGTTTTACAATGTATAAAAAAATTTGTTATAAAATTAATTTTCAGATTTTATTTTTATTTCGTTTCTGATTTTTTTATATTTTATATGAAAAAAAGCTCGAAATAGGACAGTAGACATTAGAAGTGGAAAAAGCATTACCGATAATGAAAAAGCATTACCGATAATGAAAACAAAGATAATGATAATACAAAATAAGTCAGCATTATTTAAAAATCAATGATAATGAAATGGCCAATTAATTATACCTTCTGATTATGTAATTAGTTCCATGCAGTACATTGGTACAATATTTTTTTTCTTTCTATACAATTTGCATTTTTTTTAATTATTTCATTGTTATCTTCTTTCTTTTATTTATTTTTACTCATTATGAGTTGATTTTTCAATAAGCAAGAAAAAATACTACCATTATGGCAGGCGTAAATGCGATATAATTTTTTTTTGAAACAGTCTTAATCTAATTCCGCACCAGGTGCCGCATTTTGTTGAAATATTCACTGGCCTTCTTCATGAATATGGTTCTAAGAATCTTATGTTATTTGAATATATTGGCTTCCATGGGTGTTCCTTTCTCTAAATTATTAAAGTTATCTAAAGTTATCTTGCTATTAAGATGACAACTACTTCTATGGTCCAGCCTCACATTGGTTTTGCTCACAACTGTACAATACGATGAATACATGTATGTACATATTTATTCAATGGTTGACTAAATAAGGTCTAACATTTTACATTTTATTTTCATTTTCAAAAGAGGTTTGTTGTTATTAAATGTTGGGTGTTTTGGAAAAATTGTTAAATGCTTTTAGTAAATTTCTTTCATCAATTCTTAGGTTGGGTGTTTGTAGGCAAACAAAGAAATTGAGTTAGAATTATTTGTCTGCTGGTTTACGGTCAATAAAATTGTGTTAGATAAATACGTAAAGTTAAGTATATTAAGCCTTAAAAGGTTAGACGCAAAGATTAGGACTATAAATATATTTTGCTTTTAAATTTTATAAAAAGTTTTCTTCTAATCTTAAATTAAAACTTTAAATTGAATATATAATTTTAAAATTGTTACTGCCTTGAGGGATTATTAGTTAAAAAATTTTGGTAAATTCTAAATAAAGTACGTGGGTAGATATCTTAACCAAGAATGTACATTAAATTTTGTATAAATATTTGAATTTGAAAAGGTTATTCGTGCGTTGGATGCAGCAATCAAGACAATGGACGGTATACACTATGACAAAATTCACTATGACAAAATTCATGAATTGTGTAACGAACAACTACCTCATCGAGATTTATCCACTCGCTACTATTTCCTCTTTCCTAATTTAAAGAAAGGACTTGGGGATCATTGAAACAAATGTTATTATTGTTTGGAAGAAGTAAACAATTAGAAATACGCTAGACTAAATGTATCGTCCGTAAAGGAGACCATATCTTCTATATCTTAGATTTAAAAAAAAAAACTTTAATACGACCATTTCTGTACAACAAATATTTTTTGAAGATTTAGTTACTGTTGCAAAACAAAACACCAATTTTGAGAATTTTTGTATGTATGAGTGTATGTATGTCTGTCTGTCTGCCTGTCAATCTGTGTTCGCATCACTTAGAAACTACTGGACGAATTTTAATAAAATTTTTTGAGGAGGTACCTTAGTATCCCGTTTGTCCTTAAAACTATCTAATTTCCTAGAGAAAAAGTACCTAATTTTTTTAATTACCGATACAATGGTACTGCGAACTTGGCAGCACTTTTTATTTTTGTCGGCGGGAAATCTTGAAGACCATTTCAAAATTCTACATTCAATTTAGTTTTAGAATTTCAGATAACGCCTACGTTCCTCAGTAATTATCTAGGGATGGGTACCTCTATATAAGTTAAATAAATGAACAATATTTGAAGCACTATAAAAGTAGGAGTCTTATAATTGGATGTAGATTACATTCAAAGCAAAATCGATCAAGTAGTGGGCACTACTAGTTGAGAATAAAATGTTCTTTTTTACCGAAAAATATCCTTTATTCATAAAATCATAGAATTGTCAAATTGCCCTTTTCTATTGATTTAATTTGTTATAATAAAATATTCTTTTAGTTATTGAACCAAACAAATGGAATTTAAAATTGTAAATAAAATAAAATAAACTCAAATATTTTGTTTTCATAAAAGTTAAATAATTAAATATGCAAATTGAAATGCTCCTGTAAACTAAGACGTCAAAACATACAATTTTAACTAAAGACGTGTTTCCATTTGTCAAGAAATTAAAATCTCTGTATTTGAAAATATTAAAAGATAAATAAAAATTATTAACTTCTAAATGAACAATAAAAAAAAGTATACGTGTTTTCATCTTTACTTCTGTCATTCATTTTTATGAATCTTTTAACAAGAAACATGTGTTGTTTAAGTATGTTTTAAGAAACAAAAAATTTTATAATGAAAATTTATTATGGTCCATGTTAAGTTAAATTAATAAGTTTGGAACAGCATAATCTTAAAATTTCCTTTAAACAAACAGTCGTACATATATTTAAGTGTATATATTTATATATGTAATTACATTTAATATATTTAGTACCTTCTTGTGTTTTCCTGTTCACATTTTGAAGACGTAAATTATTTATAGTTGTTATGGTAAAACCCACTTAAGGGATATTGCTAGGTTATTTATTTTCGTAGTTGTAATTTTGTTTAATATTTATTGCTTAATTTTTGACTTTTCGTAACACTTGGGTCAAGATTTTAATTAAATTTTAATAAATATTTTGTGCATAATAAATTTTATAATTTTGCTCATTAAGAAGAGTTCCCTAAGCTGTTGGGCTTGTTTGCCATCATTTTGTAAATTATTAAAAATTGTAAAGACATTGACTTCAAGAAGTATAATCAAATATGTTATACTTAAATTAGATGCCTGGTTTGATAATGTATTTATATATTAGCTATGGAAACAAACTAAAACTAAAATTAAGTCCTTGTTTTATAATTAATGTTATATGGCCAGGCTATTGTTTATAGCTTATATGTGTATATGTATCTTCCCATTGATTATATACGGAGCATAGGGCTTCATTAAAGCTTTATTGGTTTTATGATAGTCTGTACGATTATGCATCATTATCTTAATAGAAAATCGGTGTTTGTTTTGGGCTAATGGAGTTTTTTTACTTTTTGGATTTCTTTGCTTAATTGCTCTACTATTGACGTGTAGTGAATTCGACTACTAGTTGGTGCACTTTAACTTGTTGATCAATCAAAAATATATCGTAGTTTCGATAAATTCTAAAGTAAGTTTCCCAAATGGACATATTGACTAATCGTCGTACTACTGTGGAAGTGGTCTGTTTCGATATTCCCCCTAAATTAATAATAAAGGGTGTTTTTTATAGAGGTATAGAACTTTAAGTTGCAATAAAACAACGATGGATTATTCCATTGACATGAATTTTATTTATCCGAAAGATAATCTTGTGACATTACATTTTAAATATGATTTCTGGCATATGACCGCCACGGCTGGCGCGGATGTAGTCCAATCTGGACGTCCAATTTTCGATGACTTTTTCCAACATTTGTGGCCGTATATCGGCAATGACACGGCGAATGTTGTCTTCCAAATGGTCAAGCGTTTGTGGCTTATCCGCATAGACCAATGACTTTACATAACCCCACAGAAAATAGTCCAGCGGTGTAAAATCACACGATCTTGGAGGCCAATTCACAGGTCGAAAATGTGAAATTAGGCGGTCACCAAACGTGTCTTTCAATAAATCTATTGTGGCACGAGCTGTGTGACATGTTACGCCGCACAGTGGCTGAAAATCGTTTTTCGTTGGCCAAAATTCTGTAACTTTTGAACCGATCAAAATATTGAAATAATTTTTTTTTTAGTGGATAGATATTTAGCTCAGCTTGATTTAGTTTTAATTACATTAAAATTGATTAAGGACTTTTTAAGGAATTCGAGGTCAAAGTTGAACATTTTAATTTTTTTAACTTTCAGAGTGAAATATGGGTTTATTCTGTGTGTAACATAGTAAAATAGCCCTCTAAGATCCAAAAAAGTATATATATTCTTGATCAGTGATGAAATCTAAGACGATATAGCTATGTCCGTCTGTCCATACGTCCGTCTGTCCATCCGGCCGTCCGTCCATTCGCCTGTCTGTATGAACACGATTCAGTCTAAACGAAAAGAGCTAGACCCTTGAAATTTGGTACATATATATCTTGAAGGATAGGGCAGACTAAGTTCGTAAATGGGCCAAATCGGACCAGGGGAAAAAAATTCCCCTAAGAAGAACTAAACCAACCCCTGAAAAACTACACATTTTTACAAGTTTTTTTGTAAATTTGTTAAGCAAATGAAACATTTTAATGTCAAAGAAGGTTCAAGGTCTTTACCCTGGAGCCAGAAAATCATAAAAATTTATTATTGGACCCCGCCCCCTTTTTGTGGGCGTTTATATATCATATTATATGAAAAATAGTGTCAATAATTAACAAATTGTATTACCTAAGCCTAGATTGCATAAAAAATTAATTTTTAAGCTTTCATGACGAATGGAAAATGTACTCGGATCTTCTGCGCTACCTTCACCTAACCCCCCCCCCCCCCTCTCCCCAAAAAAAAATTTTTTTTTTTTTGGTTAAGCAACAAGAAAATATAATTTTTATTCATTTGACTTAAATATTAATTCCAAATATTCCATATTTTGTTCTGTGCTATTTCTGTTCTTTAGTAGTTTTTTGGCTTCTTCATCTAAATCCCGATGGTCCACTTTCCATTGATTTCGAATACTGGATATGAACGGATCTGACGTTGCCAATAATATATTAAATATATCTTCATTTGTTGAATTCCGTGAAATTTTCCTAGTATTGTGCTCTCTATAAAATATGTAATCCTTGTTCCTTTTTTCCTGAGCCTCCTCTGATAGATCTCCAAGTGGCACCAAATGATATTTAATGACATCTTCACCATGATAAAGGATTTTGTGAACTGTTGCAGACATATTTCTCCATGGGTAGTTAGTTGTATATATTTTTGCAGTTTCCTTATCATAATCTCCAAATTTTCTACAGTCAATTTCTTCATTGCACCCAAGTACTTCTAGTATTATTTTAAATCTGAAAATAAGGTTGAAATCCACTCCTGTTATTTCAGATGCTGTTTCTGGATCTGAAATGAATCTTCTTGCGGTATTGCCATCATTTGTATTGCCTGACCCTTTTTTTGGCTGATCTATAATCAGTCCACGTTTGCGATATTCATCTTGAACATGTTTCTTTTTTGAACTTCTTAACTCTTTGATGGTCACGTTGTTTCTTATTGATCCTGAAGACCCGAAATCCAAATCATAACTGATTTTTAGTATGTGTTCCATAAGTCGTATTCTTGCGTGTAGTGGTGATAATCCAAATTCATATGCATCGGTATTATCTAATGATTTTGCTGGGACTTGGTTTAATTGGGTTGATGTTGCTTGGCATATAATGCAGCTGGATGCAGCCTTCGTGTTAGTCAAAGCCTGACCCACTTTTCCATCTATCATTGTCAGGACTAACTGGTAGCTTACTTCAATTTGCTGCCCATCTAACTGTAATTGTAATGGCTGTAGTGCTGTAATTTGGGCCTTGATATCACTAATTTCTTTATTAATAACATCATTTGTTTCTTTTTTGAATTGAAATTTGATTGGCCTGCAGTATTTCGTAGAAGATGGTGTCTCATTTTTCCAAATATCCATTGTTTGCGTTGTACTAGTCAAAGGCTCTGAATCTTCCAAAATCTTTTTCAATCGCAATGGTACAAATGATACCATGAACATATCTGAGTCAGAAATATTTTCACATACAGCTTGTTTATATTGTTTTTGTCCCGAAGAACCATCACATCCCCATTTACAAAAAAGAATTAACTTTGTGTTTCCATATTTCTTCAACTCATTTCCTGTTATTGATTGCAGCAAGCGTGCGGCTGTGTGATCAAGTAGAGATTGTAGTTGTACCTCTGCCGAAATTGGTGTGATTGTAATAGTGTCCTTTGATGGCAAACAGTCCATTTTAGCAGCGGTTATGTGATGATATGCTGGATATATATTTGAACCTTTTTCAATCGCACGCTGTCTGAGTTTAATATATTGCTGTTTTGTTAATTTCAAATCCAGAAATAATGCTAATGCCTCCTCATTTGTGTACTGTATTGCATCATTCGGAGTTGGTATACTTTTAAGAATCCGTTTTGTTCTCGGTGGACTAGCTTTAACAACTTTTTCAATGATATCCACTTTTGTAAATTGGTTCTGTGATCGTAATTGATGTAGGAAAGATTCTTTTATATTTGTAGAACCAAAGACATCGTTAATGTCTTTAAGCTTCCGCCTCTGAGATCTGTCGCTGCAATTGTCCACTAATGATTTGCGTGGTCTTCCAGCCTTATCTTGCTTTGCTGTTTCTGCAGCGACAGTAAGTTGACCTTCTAACCACTTTGCACTTTTTATATAAAATTTTGTTTACTGTACATAACTTCTTTGTAGCGTTTTTTTAGTGCTTTGACGAAATTATATAATTGCTCTTGCATTTCGGTGCTACACGAATTTAAGTTTAATTTTATTTTAACGTAACTAAGAACATCTTCCTGATTTTTGTTTCTAAAATACACTTCGGCCAGTTCTTTATAACTGAAGCTCTCCATTTTCTTTTGAATATTTTTATTTGCGTTTGTTATGTTTTATCCGTACACTTAAAGGATTAAGTTATTACTGAGTAATCCCTTAACGAATCCGTACTTTTAGAAATTTTTAGATACATGTTCTTCACACACTGATCTTTAATTTCATAGCAGGTAGCGCTTAAATTGAACAAAACTGCACTCATGCGTCAATATGGGGTTGTTTTTTTTAACTTTAGTGGTTTAATTTCGCAATTATTGTTATAAAATTGTTTATGACTTTGGTTGACCCTAACATTTGATAACAGGTAAATTTAGAAAGAGATCATATGCTTCCTGTAGAGCCCATTGTGATAATTTTATTACTTATTTTTTGCTGATCAAAACAAAGCCATTAAACCCTTTCGAAGGTATTATATTTATTTTTTTTTAGTTATACGTAGCGTAAACTAAAAAAAATAAACTTTTAGGCAAAAAAGTGAAAATTTAATACTCCATTGTATATGAATTTTTTTCGAGTAATTTCATTAAAATGAAAAAAGTGTTCTACAGGCGGCTCGTGGCGGGTGCAAAAGTATATATAGCCTTAAAGAGGACACTTTCACCTTTCTCGTGGTTGTATACGTTTCTTGTTCCCTTTTGTTCCCTAGAAGTTCTATTCCACTAAAGTTTAAATTTGAGGAAAATATAGTAGTTTCATAAATATTTCATAACGCCCATAATATTAAACGCTAGAGCTGTGTCTACTTACAACAACTAAAGACAATAATCCTACCAACATTATAAAAAAAACCGCAGACCATTATCGATGATAGCTTGCGAGTAGTAACCATTTAATTTTGATAAAAAACCAAAGAAAAACACCTTTTTCTGAAATTAAAAAAAAAGTTGAGTTTGACAGCATGCCACGCCCACAATTATCAATATTTTAACATAATTTTTTGGCTACCTTAATTTGGATATATTAACTACAAAATGACGTAAAAATTTTAAAAATCGGTGACAAAAAAAAAATTTACTTTTGGCCAACGAAAAAGGATTTTCAGCCACTGTGCGCCGTCTTGTTGAAACCACATCTCCTGGACATCATGGTTATTCCATTCAGGAATGAAAAAGTTACTAATCATGGCTCTATACCGATCACCATTGACTGTAACGTTCTGGTCACCATCGTTTTTGAAAAAGTACGGACCAATGATTCCACCAGCCCATTAAGCGCATCAAGCAGTCAGTTTTTCTGGATGTAATGGTGTTCCGACATACACTTGAGGATTACCTTCACTCCAAATACGACAGTTTTTTTTGTTGACGTAGCCATTCAACCAGAAGTGCGCTTCATCGCTAAACAAAATTCGCTTATGAAAATCGAGAACAAGGGTAATCTCGTTTTGGGCCCATTCGACGACTATTTGCAAGCGTTGTTCAGGCGTGAGTCTATTCACGATGAATTGCCAAACCAAACTGAGAATAAATCACTTGACAGCTGTTAAATCGGTCGCCATCTTGAAAAGTAATGCCAACTTAAAGTTCTATACCTCTATACAAAACACCCTTTACATTAGATAGAAATGACTTATATATATTTATTAAGCACTCGTGAGTTATTGAAGGACTTTAATAGATGCCTACACGCAAACATAGTATTATTAAATTATATTATATTATTATGTACATATTACTATTTAACATTATATCAATATTGTTATATTAGAAACATACTATTGTCAAATCTGTTAATGAAAATAACAGAAAAAAAAATAATCAGCTTTTTTGTGTAAGGCGTTGTCGTATAAACAACTTTTAGTTTTGAAAAAATCCGTGTTGTTTGAGTCGATAACGCCAAAAAGTAAAACTTAAATGTAAAAAAATATTTAAAAAAATAATTACTTTTATAAGTGATATTTGAAAAATAACTTCTATTTTCTAAGAATTAAAAAAAAACGCGAAAAATATCGTTGGGCGTGGTTTTTTGCCTCCAGCCTCCAAAGCAATGATCCGATATTGCTGAATTGCGATCCCAAAATTTTCAAAACTATGTCTGGCAGATTGCTGGGCTTAAATCTTCTGTATCCCGTCTGGTGCCTTGGCAAATGACATTACTACCCAACATGGACAGACGGACACCGTTTATTTAACTTTTCTATGTAAAAGGATCCTGAAAACAATACGGAATATAAATTGCATACAGAATGACAAACTTATATATACCCTTTCCACCTTTGGTGAACGGTAAAAAAAAAAGAAATAAATTATAATAATAATTTTTGTTAAATTTTAGTCACTGTGCAATATTTTTTTCTTACTAAAAATTTAATTTTTTTTACATGGTAAGGAAAAAAAATAAAAAAACAACCGTCGACTGCTAGCTGTCGCAAATCTACAACGCCTTACACAATAAGGCTGAATATATTATGATCAAATGTAAACCTTATATGATTAAATTAAATGATTATAAGATGATTAAAAACTACGTAAAGACATATGGGCCCTTTTATTTTTACATATAAAATTCACAATTATTTATTATGTTATTTAGTAGCAATTTTCTTAATAAATATGTAATATATATACTCACAAAAAATTGTGAATAATTTTTTTATAACTTCTTAAAAAGCAGACACCAGCAAAATCTGATGACTAACAATGAATATTATTTGTTAGCTTTTAGTTACACTTCGATTTCATACAAGTAATCCTAAAATATTTTGTTTATTATAAAATTTTAATTAAAACTTGTTTATCGTGACCAAAATAATGTTTACAAGCAAGCATTTGTTCATCGCAACCATATATTGTTACAGAGAATAAAATGTGGATCTTGGGACCATACCGCATCCACTGTTTTTCTCTGCGTGTAGTAAACTGTGGTTTATGTAGTGATTGAAATGATTTTTTTTGCTTCGATTGTCACAAAACATTGCTTAAGTTCGATATTTTACTTATACGCGAGGGATAGAATATGAATTCTATACATTAATATAACCCTTTTTAGGGTTTCTTACCAATAGCTAGAAAACAAAACCCTGGCTTCGCAGGCTCTCCCTTTTGAAATTTTTACTTTTGCCAATAAAACTAAAAGGACGCATCTTGAGATTAACTGAGTTTTTTATATTTCTTCAAATATATTCTCGTAATAAATGTGAACTAATTTTAACGAGCAGTCATCTACTTGGCTGTGTTTGTTGGCATAACTGTTATACACTGTTAAACGCTTAAAAAGCTGCTACTCAAATTTTGTCAATGGAGCAGATTTTTAATTTTATGATGTGGATTTCTTTTTCTATATTTTTTGCTGTTTTGTGTAATTCTTTGTATGTTTGAACATAAATAAAAACAGAACTTATCATAAGGATTATATGGAATAATATGCGACAATTTATTATATCTTGTATTGACATTTACGCTTGATTATTTTCAAATCCGCTTTGTCATTGTTACATTTAATAAATTTGCAACACATTTTAAGTCGGTGACTTGTTGCTTTTTGTCTATAAAAGAAACATAAATACATAAGAAATACAAACGTATTAAATAATATCCAAGTGTTAAGCCTGGTATATAAAGAAAATCATTGAATTTACTTAGATGCTGCCTAAAACGTTAGTGTTTTTTTGCTTTACACCCTTCGCGAAAAGTTTATTCATATATTTGTTTTTCTTTTTGTTTGTATTTACTACATTTATATATTTACTTCATAACCCGTTGAGTAAATTTATTCCGAGTTTATTCCGTTGAGTAAATTTATTCCCAAATTTTAGATGAGCCTAAGTTACTCTTAAGCTGAGACATGACTTTAGACTAGCAACTGAAAATGGCGACCGTATTTTTCATCACAGAGTCTTTCGTAATTGCTTTATTATCCACTTTTTAATATGTGTATGGCCGTAGTCCCAAGTCCAATGGCAGTTAGTTTACAAGACATCACACACAATGTTCGCTACCGTCTTCTAGGCCTCTTCTAGGAACAGTTCACAAGCTTCCATCTTCTGTCACTAACGCAGTTAACCTGGTAAAGATAACCCGATTATATTTAGAAATATTACTGGCCTTTCTGCCCAGTTTTTGGTGGGAATTGAACGCACAACACCAGCCCGATAGCACGGGCACACTACCCGTGCTACCGGGCCCGATAGCAGACTACCTACTAGGCTGGTGCACCCGATTAAATCCTATATATCTAACATTACACTGTGTAATGTAAAACATTTATTATTTCTTTTACAAAAATAAATGCAACAAAAAAAAAAAAAAATTTATTTAGAACTATCCGCGTTAAAAAGACTTATTTTTGGGTGAATAAGATGCGTATGCCAACGCTCTTGTTGTATATAACGACACAACAAGTCGAAATATTAGAACATGGCTGTCAAAATTATATAAACTCTCGTCACATCATTGGCGGCTTTTGTTGCAACGCAAACTAAATCGCCCCACCATGATCCAAAGGTCCAAACAACAGCCACTACGTTACTGCCTGAAAGGTCGCACCATTACCCGGTCACATGGAATGAAAAAGTCCCTGTGGGGTTACCGGTTTCCATGATACCAGTCGTTTGGATACTTATTAGACCTTGTAGGTTCTTATCTTCCAGTTTCAGTTTCCATATACCCGGGAAGCATTGGTGTAAAGGTGTTAGAAATCGATAAGAAAATATGCCTACGGGGAATTTAGAGGTACATGTACAGAATCTTGTTCAGAAGGCTAAACAATATCATACGAGCTAAAAGAGCGTCACCGACATCTAAAATTTTACTACAATCAGAAAGAGCACTTTCTTGAGGTAAAGGATAAAGGGTAAATGAGATTCGGCGTAGCAATCTGATTTGTATTATTTATCTGCGTGTTGTCAATAAATATAATGAGCCAAAGCTAGAATACAATATCATCTAGTTAAAAAGTGTATTATCACTATTTAAGAGATTCAAATTAAGTAATTTGTCATGATTATACACTTTGCTTATTGTTTGTGTTGTTGTATCGTAGCATTAGTTGTTAGAATTGTTTACACATACATTTACATGCGTTGGTGTTGTGTACATAATGTGATTATGAGTGTATACCATTTTATAATAAAATATAAAATTAATAAGGTTGTATGTAAATATTAGGTTGGTGAAAAAGAAATCCATTATTTTTGCGTGAAATTCATGACTTTATTTAACATGTTTCGGATTGTCCGATTTAGTTCAAATATGCACCGTTTTGTTGTATAATTTGTTGACATTTAAAGGTAGGTTTCATAACGCCTCTCTTATAGAAGTCTTGGTTCTTATTGGCAAAAAAATCTAGTATTCGATTTTCACAATCTTCTTTTGATCCCAATTTCTAATCAGTCAGGAAGTTTTGCAATGCAAGAAAAAGGTGGTAATCACTGGATGGATGCATCAAAACTTCCCAACCGAGCCCCCTAAGTTTCTGACGAGTCACTACAGACGTATGTGGCTTGGCGTTGTTAGCCAATTAGGGACATGTCTGGTCAATCGCTAGCTTTAAACGGTCCAGTTGTTGATAGTAGACATCTGTATACGGAATAAAATACACAGTAGAACCTTCCTGGTCGTTAGTCCTGGTTTAGCCACCATCGTTTTCACACAGTATTATTGATTTTTACCCATTTCTTATCGCCAGTTACCAGTCGTTAAAGAAATTGGTCGATTTCATTCTGTTTGGAAAAGGTTTCACAGACGGAAATTCGATCCATAATTTTTTTGTGTTAAATAATTGGGTCCAACCAAACATCGTTTTCTTTTTAAATCCAACTTTGCGCAAATGGTTTAAAACTGTTTGATGGTCGACCTGTAGCTCCCGGGCAATGCTACGACTACTACTATGCCGGTTAACTTCGCTCTTTAACATCAAAATTGCCTGAACGGAATCGACCAACCCAAAATTGCACATAATTAGCTGTTACAGTATCGACATCATAAACAGCATTCACAATTTCAGTTGCCTGGCTTGTATTTTCGCCTTTATCAAGGAAAAACTGTAAAGTGTACCGAATTGTCTCTTTGTTAACTTCCATTTGTAATACTCTCTAACTCACAACTGAATGGACCAAACAAAAAACCGTTAAAGAACTTTTTAGTGTGAATATTTTTGTGAAATTTTTGTTTTTTCTGAATTTAAATTTTCAGAAAAATTTTAAACATTACATTAAATAACCTACGATTTTAATTGCTGATTTTAAAATTTTTATACTTGTTATAGCGTACATAGTAATACATATGCTTTATACATTTGAGTGTCTCTCCATCTGTTCAAAAGACTAGATCATATTCATCAAATTATACCACATATGAAGATACCCTATAATTTCCAATTTCAAATACTTATAATTGTTGGGAATACTCATTGTGTGTAATTTTAAAATGTTTGTATATAAGAAAGGGTCATATAAGTCAAATTGCATCACCTATAGAATTGCGATTAAAAAATTTTAGTTGTATTAACATTACTTTGGTTACGATATACAAGCTTTGGTTAAAATTGCATCAAAAAATACAACATAGTTTTTTAAACTATACAATTTTTGCTAAACTTCATACTACAACAAAAGTTGTATAAGTATTCCAAAATAATGTATTATTTTTCCCTATAATATATTAATAATAAAGAAAATATGTTAAATTTATTCGCATGTAATGTTTGATTTTAGTCATCAGATTTTAGTGGTTTGTGATTTATTAAAAATTAATAATACGAAATTGTTATCAATTGTTTTGTGATTTGATATAGACTTTTAATTACACTAGCCAACAAGGTTTTTGACTGGAGCAACCAAATACTGTGTAATTTGGTGCGCTGAATTCGAATCTGTAAATGGTTTTTCTCTATCACGTCAGGTTTTCGAGATATAAAAAAAAGCGTTTGTTGGATTTTTCCATAAAAAATTATTATTTTATTTAAAAATCAATGAGCTTTAAAAGTGAATAGCGTTATATGATTGTCGTTTGTATAGTCTCCCAGCATTCTTTTATCCCAAAATCCATGATAGTTTCTTTCAATTTTCATTAAATCTTGATGGGCGCGCTCCCCTTGTTCATCGCTAACAGCACCTAGGTTTTGTGGGAAAAAATCTAAATGCGAATGAAGAAAATGTATTTTGAGTGACATTCGTGCACCCAGTTCATGATAATTTTTCAATAATTCAGCAACAATTTGTCTGTAGTTTTCACTCTTATTGTTTCCAAGAAAACTTTTCACTTAAAAGACTCCCAGGCTGCATATTCTTTCTCCGATAAACATTGCGAAAAATTATGATCATTCATAAGCTTCCTGATCTGAGGGCCAACAAATATCCCTTCTTTGATTTATGCATATGAAATTTTAAGAAAAACTTTTAACAAATATTTAAATGCTGCACCATCTTTGTCCAGAGCCTTGACAAAGTTCTTAAAAAGACCCAATTTTATGTGCAGCGGTGGAAGAAGAACGTGCTTTGGATCAATTAACGGTTTATTTGAAATATTTTGATTGCATTGCATGTTTGAAATATTTTGATTGCATGTGATTTGAACAATCTTATACAAATTTGTTATTGTCAAATTAATAACTGTGAAATTGTAGTGTCAGTATTAACTATTTTACAGTATTGCCAGCATACGATAAAAAACGAACTGGACGTGAAGGGCCAACTTTGTTGCCAGATTCGAGTTCAGCGCACCCAGATTAGCTAAAAACATGCTTCGTTTCCACAGTCAAAATTTTTTGCCTAATTTGTTGGCCACTGTTATTATTTATAATATAAAAAAATAACTATATGAGTAGGTATAATGAAATCTTGATGTATATATTTTAATAAATTAATAAATGAAATAATAATAAATTGTATCTTTAATTATAAATAATGTTGAAACAAACGGGTCTATCCCGTATTATTATTATTTTTATTGACTATATAATGTTTATATTTCATCATAATATAATACTGTTTTATATTGAAGAACATTTTTGGATTTTTTAAACATTAATAGGAATGGCAATAATATGTTTCTAATATATCTATATTGTTATTATGTTTAATAATATGTTGCTCTTAGATTATGGTTACGTCAACCATATTTTTTCTTTTAGTGTATATCGTATCATCCATCATTTTTGATCAGCTACCACTAGCTAAGTCAACCAAAGCTGTTTTTTCTGAACACAGTTTTAATGTTTGCAGCTCTGTGTTTAATTTGTTCTTCTCAGGTCTTGATTTTAACCAAATTTTTAACCGAAAATTTTGTATAATATTTTATTTTTAATTACATGCAGAGAAGAGAATATAAGAATCATCTTATATTCTCTGTAACAATATATTGTTACTATAGTTACGATAAACAAGGTTTTCTTACTGCTTGATCAATAAATGGTTACTACACCCAAAAAATGCAACATGTTTGTTTGAGCTATAATATAATATAATTTTTAAAATTAGTATTCCAAAATAATATTGTATTTATAATCATAATATATTATTTGTAAACAAAATATGATAAGTTTGCTCGTATGTAACCACAATGCTCGTATGTAACCACAATATGAAATATGACTCAAAACAGACAAATATTTTTTGTTTTTGTTTTTTTTTAATTTTGTGTTTTTATTTTTTTCAAATTTTTAGAGTTATTTTATTTCAAAAAATAATAATTTATGAATTGAGGCATTTCCCTTAATGAATTCTTGAAAAATAAACCAGTAATTAATTGCGTTATTTTAAGGTGGATTTATATAAACAAATCAGGTATATTTTTATAAATAAATATCTCACTATATTTATATTTAATAATAAAATACAATTTTATAATAATATTTTTCAATGTTATTTTTAAGTTATACAATATTATGGTTCTAACATAATATTATTATTATTATTATATTAATAATAGTATGGTTTGGTTACAACCATATAATTTAATCATAATATGTATGTTGCTCGTAGTTTATGGTTACCTCAAACATGTTTTTTCTTTGCATATATATCTAAGAGATTAACCATAAAAAAATTTGGAAATAAATGAACCTAACCGGCTTGGAAATATATGAACCTCTGTCCCGAAAAATTTGATTTCAATGACATACATTATTTTTATTCTAAAACATAAACATGACAAAATCGTTTGATTTTTTTTTACTTTTATATGTTAACAGTATGAAACCAACTAGTGTGGATATTGGCTTCATTAAGTCCGTAAGTATAGATTTCATTAACTCCGTAAGTATAGATTAAAAGAGTTCTGCATTACAAAAAAAATTTCAAGTGCCTGTGCAAAGAAACTTCTGCAACTTTTACTATAATTTTTTTCTATATTTCTTACGGAGATCAAAATATAGCTGTTGATGGTGTTTGTTTAAATTGTTTATTACATCTTAAAATAACTCATCATCAATCATTATTGAATATATAAAGTTTTTTTTTTAATTCGATTCTTTAATAACAAATTTATGAACCAAAAATTATACACTGAACCAAAAATTTACCTAAATACTGTAAAATGGGGTGTAGAATTATAGAAAAGTAGGTTATTATACAACTAATAAACTTTTTAGTCAAATCTACAGTCGATTTTAGTAAAAAAATAATTTTGTTAAATTCGTTCTATTGAAGAAATTTCTTCAGTATGACTATATTTTTCGTTATTTTATAAGGTGTAGATTTGACAAAAAATAAGTTAAATTAACTAAAATTATTAGTTAATTTTTTTTTTAATTTTTAATCTTTAAAAGATAAAAATCTGCAACATGGTCTGAAAATAAAACTGCATAACATAAATGCCTCATTACCAAATCGTTTATGGTGTAAAATCTATTCGAATATTTTATTTACTTTAATTTAATTTGCACAACACACCGAAAATTACCGCAATCATGATTTATTTATTGCCACAAATATTAAAAAAAAAAAATATGTATATACATACATACTATGTAAATTGAAAACATTTTCTATTTTATATGTCAACTGAAATAATTTTTCTGTAGTTAAATTTAACGAAATTTCTTCTATTTTACAGCTCTTTTTTCATTTTTATATGGGTAATTCCATGTCAAATCAACCAAAAAAAAAAATTGTTTTCAAATTTAAAACTTCCGATTTTATTGAAACTTTTGTTGTTTATACTCTTTGACTTTCTGAAGCCAAATATAATTTTAAAAAAATTCTATCTCTTAGAGTTTTTTAGCTATACAGTTATCGAAAAAGGAAAATATCGCTTTTTTGCATATAAGCCTCGAGGTTTAAATATATTCTTATTCCAGTTCTATAAGCACTATCTCTAAGATTTTTATAAAACTTTTTTTTAACTATAAGAAAGAAATTTGTTAAAAATTAGTTTTTTTCATGATTGATATCAATTTAAAACGTATGAAATCCCCTTTAAAATGAACTATTACTCAACTTCCTAGGGCTTATAAAACTGGAATAAGAATATATTTAATCCTCGAGCTTATATGCAAAAAAGCGATATTTTCCGACTTTTATAGCTGTATAGCTAAAAAACTATCAGCAATTAAATTTTTTTAAAATTATATTTGGATTTAGAGAGTCAAGGAATATAAATAACAAAAGTTTCAATAAAATCTGAAGTAGTTATTTTGAGTGCCTTGTTGATTTGACGTGGAATTACCCATATATAGAATTTTCTTCAAAGATTAAATAAAAAACTTAGTAGAATAAACGAAAATTTTGTTAAATCAACGGATAAATTAGCTAATTTTATGGGTTGTTTTTCTTAGAATGTTTTACTACTATTTTGACTATTTTTTTTTTAATTGAACAGAGTTTTATTTAAATTTCTATAAGTTTTTTAAAGTTTTACTGAAATATGTTTTTAACAAAAGAAAATCTGTTGGGTTGAATAAAATTAGTTTATATGCATAAATTATGTATAAATTTTAATAAAATTTAAATTGTTTTAAATATTTTTGTCGTTAAGGATTAACTATTTTTTTTTTTTTTTCGTTAATATTATATACGAAATTTGGTTCAGTGTAGAGCAAATTCTACGAAATTCGTATATTTTATTAAAAAAAAATTTTAAAAGAAATGTATCCATAGATTTAAAAATATTTACTTTTTGTATTATATAATTTGTATTATATAATATATATATTATATAATATATAATACATCAAAATCGTATAGTGGTAATATTGTTATTTTTTGCGTTGCTCAGCGTAACACGAGTATAATCCTTAGAAAAAAAAAAAATAAAAAAATATTTTTACATAATAAACATACCAGAAATGCTTACATTGTTATTCAAATTATTACTTTAATATGTTCAAGGAGAACAGAAGAAAAACACAAATTTAATTTTGTTTTGTATAACAAAAATTATATGTATGAACGTACATATTTTTTATCTTTATAAGAGAATACTTAAATCAACAACAATTTTAATACGAATTTTTTCATTTGGTAACATAGAGGAAACTTCAAGTCTGTAAACTTCTAATTTTTATTCTATTCTACCATTAATCTTAATTTGCAAACAAACCGTAATAATTTAAAATTTTTCATAAATAACGAAACGCGAAAATAGCCAAAAGATGAAGGAAAAGAACTTACTAACTAAACGTAATTTATTCTTAATCTTATATATGTATATAGGGACTTTCAATTTAAGCAGGTTGATTCTGAGACTTTGTGGGTGCCATGTCTTAATAATATTTTATTTTATTGAATGATTGCTGCAAAATTACCGAGGTAAGTTGCATGACTGAGCAGCACGTCCAAGTTAATAAATTTTAAAACTACAATGAGTGGTGCGTATGTGCAAGCGTTACAAATGAAAATCATCTCTAGCGATGACAAGCTTTTTTGGGTAAAATTCCCTATATACAAGCAGAATTGATGTAGCCATACCAAGTTATTCCGTTGAACACGATACTGTTCCACAAAAATATACTGCTGGGTGTGGCCTTAGTCCGTACTTTTTATAAAACTGCGCTACAGTTCAATGATCACAAATTTATTTTAGCCCAAATTGGAATTGGACGACATGTGGGTCTAATTGAATCACATAGCGAAAGCCTCTTGTGTATATTATATATGGATTCTTTTAAGGTAATGTTAATAATATGAGTTTAAATATATGTATGTGTGTATATATGTATGTATAAATATTGCTATAAATGTGTTTATTGTCAAATTTTAGGGAAAATTTAAATATTGCGCGATTTTTTATATTTTATAAAATTTGTTTGCCTGCGGGGCCTAATTCTAAAATTTCACAATAAACAATAATAATTTAAATAATAAATTTCAACTCATGTTAGAAAACTATTTGTACCTTTATTATATTTTTTTATTCATATATATTTCCTTTCATATTTATATTAATTAACGCATACCATTATTTGTTTGCGTACGTTGGCAACAATATAATTAACTTAGTAGGAAAAAGCTTCCTAACAGACTGTCGTTGCTTTCTTGGATTTTGTCAAAGATTACGCACAGAAGTTGCAAGCTCAAAGCTTGCTCAATGAATTAAACCAATATCAATGCCCTAATTAAAACTATTGACATTTTTATATTTTTTTATATAATAAGAAAACTATATATAAATGGAGCCGATATTTCATTTATATTTGGGTATTTTTTCACCATTTTTGGGCCAAATTTTCATTTTTCTTTTTTGGGTAATTTTTCATTTTTTTAGGGTGCTGATTCATTCGTCAATTTTTCATTTTTGTTTTTGGCCGATTTTTATGATAAAAAATTTCCTTCGATATTAAAAAAAGGATTTTTTCACTTTGTTTTAAAAAAAAAAGTGAAAAGGTTTTTTTGTGATCCTAAAAATGTTATAAATCACTATAAAATTTGGCATCTCTACTTTTAAACTGTAGAAAAAACGTTGCGCGTTTTTCCCATTTTTTTGTTGCGATTTTTTTTTGCAAATTTCAGTGTATGTAATATAATACGAGTACGTAACTTTTTGTCGGTCATAACATCGTTTTGTTATTATTGTATATTGTTGCTATTATAAATTAATTATTATCTATATATCTATACATATAAGAAAATAGTAACTCACTTCCGTCCGTCTGTCTGCTTTTCATTGACGTTAGCATCATGGAAAAACTACTGGATGGATTTTAACAAAATCTTGTGACGAAGTACCTAAGTATCTTGGTCCCAATATAGGATACTTTTTTTTTCGCAATTTTCTTAGAAAAATCAGTGAAAATACTCAGTTGAACTAAGCGGATATGAATACTTTACTTTTTATAAAGTAAAAAAAAAAACATAAACTAATACATATCATAAGGCGGAACCAAAAACGTCGGTATTACCACTTAGCACTAAATCGCCGACGAAGTAAAATAATTATAAATTGGCTATGCTAGCTTCAAACTAATTTGCCTAAACAACACCAGAAGCGCTTGTGAAGCTTTAGTATCGCACTAACCATCTGTCTTATCTACTACTATTCCTTTCTAAAGGAAGTAACACAGTTAATGTTACTTCCTTAAAAAAAAAGCTAAAATCGTAAGGGTCTTTGGTGTGGATTGCTTTCAAAGCAAAATCGAACAAAATATTGAAGAACGCTAACGAAGTGGCGGGCACAGCTGGTATATAATAAATCTGTAACTTTCGGCTCTTCTGTCTGTCTGTCTGTCTGTCTGTTTGTGTTTGAAACACGTAAATAAAATTTTATGAAGTATCTTGGCTAAATTATTGGATATTTTTATGCAACATAAGTTGCATAATGTAATTGGGCACCTTCGAAGAAACATCGAACAAAATATTTTAAGGACGCTGACAAAGTGGCGAACACAGATAACTAAATACGAATAAATTAAAAATTTTCAGATAAACTTAATACGATAAAGAAATAAATACAAGAAATAAAATACAAAGCCATTAGCTGCAGAGGAAAAGGTAAAGATGTACAAATTTTGTATTGAAGATATTGCTAGATATCATACTTGGGATTTTTTCATTGGCATTGAATTTTCATTGGCATTATTTGAAATACAATGACAAAAAAAATTAACTACCATTTAATGCTACTGATTTATTTTTAATTATAATTTTTATTACCAATGTTGATGGAAATGTAATGAAATCGTATAATTACTAATTATAATTGATGAAAAAATCATTGTTTATATAAAACACAAATTTATGATCGCAGTAGGTTTTAATAACTGCAAATAAAGTAAACAAACATTAACCCATTTCTAGTCGGATGAATTTACAAAACTCATAATTTTTTTTTTTTTAATAATGCAGATAATGCAATAATCAACTAATATTTTTATAGAAAAATCCAGAAGGTTAACAATTTGCAATGAAATAAACTCAATACGAGTGGCAGTTAGTCCGTCAGAAAACATATGTTGCAGATACACTAACAAAGCACATGTTCAATGCATTACTGCATGCATCAACAACAGAATACAATAGCACTGTAAATGTAGTCGATATTTTACCATTTATTTATGAACGACTAAGACGAAAAACTCTAGGATGCCAATTAGTTATCAATGATTTCGTTGTTCTCCACAGATAGTGACCTTAGTTCTTTTATATGAATTTTTTATTAAATACAAAACCAAGTCCATGTATGCCTTTTCTTCTATTGCATTCAAGCTAGTTTTTAAAATTTATACTACGCAAACAATTTGGTTTTATAGAAGGGAAACAAATAAATAAAAAAGCATTCTCCAACGGGTTAAACATTTGTCATACAAATATAATTTTCAGAAAATTTTTTTTTGTATTTTTCTGATTTTTATTTTTTTTATAAAAAAAAATTCACATAATTTGGGAATGAAGGTGGGACTTCTTTGAAAACATCAAATAAATATAAAATTTTCCGCATTTTTTCACTGCAAAAATTTGATTACAAATGTGGCCAATAATGCTAATGCTTTTTTATAATTTAATCATTGGTAAATGGTTATGATTTTACGTTTTAATGAAACCTTTTCATTAAAAAGCATTACCATTAATGAAAACAATGGTAATGAAAAAAAATTTGTAAGCATTACTTACAATTCAATGCTAATGAAATTGCCAATTAATTACTCAATATAATTAATTAGTCCCATGTATGCTAGATATACATATATTTAATTATTGATTTTTATTCACAGTTTTTCAGGTGGCGGCAATGGCCAACTTTATGTAAATATGTGTGACATATGCTTTTGACCAGCAAACAATTCCCATACCAATAATTTAGATGAATCAAATACAACGTTTTGCCCCAATTGTGCTCAAGAGAAAACGCGTTGTGCCTAAAATATATATGTAAGTAACTAGTCGCTAAAATTTGACCAAAGTAAAAAGATAAAGGGAGATCACTGTTGCTCAAGATGTCAAATTCCATATATAGATAATATTTTATAATATATAGAATTTGATATTTTAAGAAACAGCGAAATTGATTGAATTTGCCATTGCCATCCTGTAAAGTGATTCGTCTTGGCCTTTTTTTTAATATGGTCAAATTTCACCCAGTAGTTATTTAAATTAGTCACAAAACTGTTACTATTAAACAAAATTAGCGAAAAGTGTTTTTGATTTAGCTAAATTGTTTGTTTGAAAATTGTTTGTAATTTCAGTAAAGTTTTGCATTAGTTTCAGATAAATTATTTGTCTGAATTTTTTTTGTCTGATTCAGACAAATGTTTTGTTTGAAACATTTTCTAAAGTCAATTAATTTTTTTTACCAAATCTCACAATTATTTGTTTGAAAAAATCGGGGAATATTTTCAATAAACTAATTTTAAAAGTAATTGTCTGAATTTAGAATTTTGTTTATAGGACCATATTCAAACAAAAAGTGTTCTATTTATGCGAATTAATTGTTTGAATCTGAAAAATAATTTTTTCTGTGTATATATGTAATTTCTTTCTTTTAGTAATTACATTATTTTTTCGAAAATTCTTTTATGTCATTGCTTACAAAAAGGGGCGGAGAGAAATTTTAGTTTAGAATTTCCTTGGTCCAAATTTAGGATTTTGAGCATTTGCTGACCTTAAACTAAACAAAAATGTGAGAAAACTTGAAAAATGTTTAATTTTTTAGAAGCAGGATTAGTTCTTCTAGGGGGAACTTTTTTCTCATTGGTCCGAATTTTTTTTATTTTTTTTAGGATATTTTTCTGCCAAGTTTATTTGATCTAGAAGTATTCAACAATTTTTCAGAGCCAATATAGAGTAAAAAGAAGTGTGGTTCGGAGCGATATTAACAGAGTTAAATTTCTTGCCCTTTGGTTAGGGGATCCTTTATTAAAGACAAAACTACCTGCAAAGGATGTTGCTTGTCCGCAGAAAACATCCAGAGCCTTTGGCGGAAATCGAACGCGCAATTTGCAGCGCACTCCCAATCAGTCTATCGTGGCTTTCAACTAAAAACTATACTGGAGGATGAGCTATAGAAAGGCTTACACAACCACTTTAATAATTTTTACTTTTGGTGGTTTTAAATATCAAACTACTATTCGCACTTTGTACCCTGATTCATTTTATGTTATACAATAAATTTCTACTAAATAGAATTTAAAAACAATTTTTCTAAATAAATAAAATCAAATGTCGTTCGTAGGTAATCGCGTGGCTTAAGAATGGCAGCACCGATTGGTTAATTTTTTTTCATTAAACCCTAACTTAATATTTTACCGAAAGAAAAATTGACCATGCCCAATTTTATTCCCACTTTTTAAGTAGCCAGAGAACTATAGGTAGATTTTTGAAAATTTTCTCCAGTAACCCTTATTAATATACATGGTTTAGTAAACACAGGCTGGATTTTAATAGTGGGCGTGGCACCTCCCATACAAAGTGAACAATTATTATCGTCTACCTGGAGATCTGCGATGGGTAGAGTCTCGAAACTTTGCACAAGTAACCGTCATACTAATGTGCATAATCTACCAAAACACAGACTGGATTGGGAAAGTGGGGGTTGTACCTCCCATATAAAGTGAAAAATTATTACCGCGTACCTCGAGAACCACAATAGCAACAGTCTTGACACTTTGCACAAGTAACCTTCAGTATAGTGTGCAAAATCTAGCAAAGTAGAGACTGGATTAGGATAGTGGAAGTGTTACCTCCTATAAAATGTGAAATATTATTACGCATAGTCTACAAAAAAAACAGATTAAATGGGAACAGTGGGAACAGTCAAAACTTGCATATAAACTGAAACAGTTTTCAGTGAGAATAGCTTGCGTTTTTAAGTTAAAGATTAACCATACTTTTCTTTCAAGTGTTTATTGTATTTTTGTGGATGGGTGTAGCGAAATGCACTGGCGATAGCTAGTTGAAAATAATTTTGTTATACATATTTATTTGCTTTACACAAGCGAACAGATATGCGTACTCACAACATGTAGCCTCGTACAAAATACATTTTTAATAAAATTTATTTGCACTAATTGTGTATGTGATGCTGGTAACAAAATTTTAATAATGAGAGCATAAATTAATAGCGTGTGGCTTATGAGTGTGCAAAAGCCAAAAACAAAAAAAAAAAATCATGTATTTTTAATGTAGACTTTCCAAGAAATGCCTACTGTCTATATTTTCTAATTGAAGTTTTCTGTTGGCTGTGGCTTTTCCTATTTTAACGGTTGGATAACAGCACAACTGTTTCGATATTAAATTGCCTAATGGGCAAAACAAACCGGAAATTATGAAGCTTAAATACTACATGCAAACGTTTTATTAGCGACCAAGAAAAAAAAAATGTTACAGGCATACATGCTTGCCAAATTTTGATATAATTTCTTACGAGTATATGATTTGTGTATCTAAGCAATTTTCTATAACCCAATGGTATTTACGTACATGTTAATTAACTCTAGTCGAAATCTTTGTTGCTTGTGGTGTAATTTTTTGGAGAAAGACATTATTGGTGATTGTAATGGAAAAAAAATCAAGGCAATAAAGTATACAAGACAATGTGAGTGGTTGTACTTACAAGTGGCAGTTAAGATTTTTCGAAGTTTGCTCTAATTGCAATTAATAGGCAATTGTGAAAGAATTCTATACTTATATTTATGTCAACTTTTTCCCATTTTTGTTGAGAAAATTGTTCTACACATTATAAATGAAAGATGGTTGAAGAGGGGCTGTAATTTTAAGTCAACACATGTAAAAACTGTTGTAGTATATTATATTCTTTTAAGAGAAATATCAGATAATGGAGTTGCGTAAAAATGGGACAAGAATGAAATAAAGATACTTAGTATTTTAAGCAACCAAAACAATGCCATTTGGCTTAGGGCCAAAAATTGGGCATAAACGTATTCTGGACCTAGCTAGTAAGGAGGTTAGGGAAGGTCAATTGCCGATGAAACACATGACTAGTGGAAAAATAGTCCAAAGACTGTATCGGACACTCATTGCTGTAGGCGTTATACACAATGAGTGTATGGAGAACGACATACGCATTTTTACTGATGGTACTCTTATGGACGGTAGAGCAACAGCAGCTGAACTGAACATGTCCTGTAGTCTTTGTTTAGGGGAGAACATTTCCGATTACCAGACAGCGTTGCTTGGGTTGCCGCATACATTGGGTTATCTGCTGGAAAGTTGGGTGCATGGAAGAAAGGTTCTAATTACACTGAACGTGTACTCTAATCTAGTGCTGAAATGTATTTTATAACTTAACAGTGGAGCATCAGTTAATGAGGTAACGTTGTTGTTGGTTAAAGGACATAATAAGAGCTGGAAACTGGACTAATTACCAAAGGAGATCTGCCAAAACCCAGAGTATCACTGGTAAATGGTCCAATGCGAGCGAAGGTCCTACAATGGGTGAACTCACTAAGCATGAAAAGCTGGAATGGTGCTCATAGACGCCCTTGGCAGGAAAGCCGCTAAGGTGCTCAGACATAATAAAAACACCTTAAGCTGGATACTTCATCTAGCCAAGACAAAAATAGAAGATGATACTTGCAGACTAAGCCGGGAAGAGAGTGATGTTGTAGCGCACATTGTATGTGAATGTTCAACACTGACTAGTATAAGGCTTAAGATTATTGGCAGAAACTTGTTAGATATGAATGACATGGGGGTTGTAAGCCTTGGAAAGATGCTAGCAATTACTACAGACAGTTCATAGTCTAAAATCATTAAAGTCAAGAGTAAAGGCTGGTGGTAGCACGTGACGCAATGAAATTAAGGTTACTGTAAATTACAAATCGGTTACCTATTATCATTGTGAAAGGAAGGTGAGGAAGCGCTGGTCCATTATGGAAATGCTACCCCGCCTACTTCAAGCATAATATTAAAAAGTTATTAAATAATTTAAAAACATTATCATTTATGACACATTTCTTTTTTAATTTTAAAATGATGCAATATTTTTATTATTTAAGAGATGTTTATTTTTTAAATCAAGATGTACTTTCAGAAGCCTTAGGAGTAGATCGTACAGCAACCTCCAGGCGTTTTAGAGCACTGGATTCATCAAATGCAAGAAAATTTTATGCCACACGAACTAAAGACAATAAACGAAGAAAAGCGATTGATCATATTCGAATTGCTGGTACTGACGGTGAAAAGTGTATGACAACCAAAGGTGTAAAGCTCAGGGGAGATAACCGTATTTTGGCGAAATAATTTAAGAACCAATAGTTCCTTACAACTTCTCCGAAAAGCACAAGCAACTGACTTTTCCGGAAAACCTAAACGATCAAGGGAAACCTGTATTGAACACAGGTACTAAAAATTTACAGCATATGTGACCAGACAGATGTGATACAGACTTACGTCAGTGCCTGTCATGTTGCCTTAACTTGACAGTTGAATTAAATTGAATTGATATGAAATGGATGTTGAAATCTTCAAATTGCCATAAATGTGGAAATAAAATTTAGCATCTCATACCCAATATTTTGCCTTTAAAACAATATTTATTGTTCATAAAAACAATGATTGGCATTAATGCATATATTACCAATATTTTATGTTATAATTTATGTAAATTATATTTTTTTTTCTTAAAGCTTATGATTAATATGAATATATTTTCTTTTGAAAGGATTTTCTATTTTTAAACGTTTAAGCCATTTTTCAGATTGCAAATATAACAATATTTTAATATGTTTTAACAGATCTATGTGCTATAATATTTCTTTGGAATATTCCAAATATGTTGGCGTCTTGAGCTTCGGCTTAATTTAGTGCTTTTTTCTGCTATATTTCTTTTTTTTGTTTTAAGTAAAAATTGTACGCGACAAAATTTAAATGTAAATTAAAACTCATAAATAACCAAGTGTATAAATCTCTGTAAAATGTATTAAGCACTCACACCACACATACATAGATACATACATACATGCATACAAACATGTAATTTAAATATGTACTTCATACATATTCCTTCTTTCATATTCGAATGCATGTACTCGTATAAATTTACCGTTATGTATAAAATATAGAAAGAGAATACAACAAAAGGTTATTAAAACAAAAACTAAACGGGAAACGGAAGTTGGTAACATGTCTTGAATTTATAAGTATAATAAATATTAGAGTAAACCTAATACTTTTCGTTTCGTCTAATGTCGCTGTAGATTCTGACACTGGTATTTTGAGAGGAGTATTGTTTACGTTTGTCCCCCTGATATATTTAATTAAATTATATTTAATGGGACATGTGCACGTATATAGTGTGGAATTTGTGGAATTTTGTCGCTGGCAGACATAGAAGGCGTATGTGTGTAAAGAAAAAGCCGACAGTTGTAAGCTTCCGTTTCTATCGCTCTTAAGTGATAACTTAAAAGGATATCCGTTGAGTGTAAAGATAATATTTTTTCTATCTGACAAAAACTAAAAAAAAATGTTTGCTTTAATTAGGTAGCAAGGATAAGTTGTTTAACTTTTTAATGTTAGTAATGGGAGTAACTCTCCTAAAATTTTCATACATAGAATGTAATTATAGTTTTAATAAATATAAAATATATTTTACCAGCATTAGTACTTAAAATATAAATACCAGACTTTCTTTTAAATAAAGACATAACATTAACATTTTTTCTAGTTTTATTTTAATTGCTATAAATAGCTTGCTCTATAAAAGCAATTAATTTCAAATTAATTAAGTGATATATTTGCTGCATTTGTTATTTATATTGATTAATATGAAATTTAAAGACATATAAAGGCATATAATTCCTTTAAATTACATATACATTTTAAATTAAAATTTATTGCATGTATTCATTAAGTTTAGTAATTATTCACTATAAGTTTTACCATATAAATAATGCAAGGTTTTAATTGAATCTTAAAATGAAAAACCTATAATGACACAACTGTTTACACAAAATAATAATTTAATTAAATTTAAAACAAAATTTTAGATTTTATTGAAATGAATAGGGATATTATTTATGCATTTAATAACACTTGCAAAATAAAATTTAGTTTAATTTAAAACAAAAAGGAACAAAGCAATGGGAACATATTTTGTATGTAACATGTTTGCTAAAAATGGTTTTACACGATGTGTATTTGTCATATGACATCTCAGTTTGATAACCCATATGTAATTTCATGTGTTTGTCAAAATAGCCATTTTACATACGGTTTATAATTTTTTCTTTCAAACGTACATGTGTAATTACATGTGCTATAACCTGCAATATATAATTTTGCAGCCGCACAGTTTTGTATTGCCAACTACAGCTGATGCAAACCTTGTGCTTTTCCCACATTTTAGCGCTTTTGGTACCACAAAAGGCCTAAAATAACAAAATATCAAGTTTGCATTACAGGATGTCAGATGCTTTATCACATCAAAATAGAACATGTTCTAAATGAAAAATGTCATATGTATTGTACACATGGAAAATACAAATGTTATGTTTAACAAGGTTCACACGACGTGTTTAGAATTTACATATGGAAAACTGACAAGTCATATGACAAATACACATCATGTAAAACCACTTTAAGGAAATGAGACACAATATCCTAAAGTAGAATTCTGAACTGGTGCTGAGATCTAACTCTAGTATTTAAAGTTCATTTATTAAATTTGATATGACAGCATTTGATTGATTGACAGCACAGTTATAAAGATATAAGTGCCATTTTTGGCATTTAAAAACTATTTGTTTTATATTTATGGTAATAAAATGTTTTACTTTTACATCATAGGCGACCAAAATAGGTGTCAAGTACTGTGTACCCAAAAAAGTAAGATACATACAACTTCAAACATTTTTTAATTACATTTAATTCGAGATCATTTTATTGCTATTTGACTTGAAGCTAATACATATTTAAGAATATAATAAAATAGTAACTCATTTCCTGTCTGCTTGTTTTTCTTTTTTTTTTGTGTTCGCATCACGTGAAGCTACTGGATGGATTTTAACAAAGTTTTAGTATCCTAAACCCAATATAGGATACTCTTCTCAATAATATCTTTTTTCCAAGAAAGTGGAGAAAAACAGATAAAGTACGCCTATTTTTTTTTACCGACTTAAAGGTACTGCATACTTTAAGGCATATCGTTGCGTTTCTTCTTAAACCACGTAAGCGCGATTTTTTCGAAATTGACATTTTTGGTTTTTATTGTAGAAAATAACATTTTCCACCAGACTACATTCTCATCTTAACAAGTTTGTATGAAAAATAAATAAATCCATTTTCAAAACCTCGTAAGCGCCATACAAATGACATTTGCATGCAAAATATAATGGTTTTTATATTTCAATTTGGAAATGTTAAAGTCTCAATCACTAAGTTTTTTGCATTTAAGATTAAACAAATCATGAAAGTCTCAGACCAATTGGTAAAGTTAAAAGTTTTTTTTTTGATAAATACAAAAATAAATATTTATTTACACACATAAATTTGCAATTTGCTGTTGGCGCCAAAACCACGTAAGCGATATATTTGGCTACAATTAATTGTAAGTAACAAATTAAAAAAAAAGTTTCTTTACCTTTTAGAGAGTCGCACAGCCATGTTTTGCAAAAAAAAATATTTTGAAATCCATACTAAAGAAGTTATTAAGTTGTCTTCGATTTCTGAAAAACGCCTTCTTGGCGCTTACGTGGTTGAAGAATAAACGCGACGATATTCAGTTTTTGGAAGCGGAATATTTTAAAATTTGGTGTGGATTTACTTTCAAAGCAAAATCGAACAAAATATTGTCTGGACACACACAACTTGTGTGGGCACAGCTAGTTATTAATATGGTTAAAAATATTTTATAATATTTCAATTTGGAATATTTATAAAATTTTGGTTGTAGTTAGAAGTTTAGATCAATTTGGGACACGTTGAATTTATTGTTCATAAAATTTTATTTCCTTTTTTAAATAAATAAAACTTTGTTTATAACAACCACAGTAACTTTTTACAGAGAAATTAATGTTTCTGTTGTGACCATACCGTAACTATGGTTTTTCTCTGCGTGTAGAGTTTGTAATAGCTTTTTCCGTTTTTTTTTTTTAAGATTTTGTCATTTAATTTGTAAAAAAAAATCGATTAGCGATTAGGCAGCTTTAAAATTTTTTAACTTTTATAAAATAAAATAAAGACTTAAGTACAACAATATAATTAGCAAAACAGATACCAAATATCTTAAAACTGATTTCAATTATTTTTATATATAAATATATTTTAATATTTATTTCAATTTATGTTATTTTGTTAAATGAGTAAACTTAAAGTTCGGTACTACAACCTTGAGTTAATAAATAAACATTTAGTGTTAATAAATAAACATTTGCTATGTTTTAACATCGTTATTATTTAATTTGTAAAGTTGTATAGTTTTCATTAAAAAAATTTTCTATTTATATTTCTTTTGTTCGTAGGGTTTCCTATTTCGATCTCTCACTTTATGTGAGAATTATTTATTTGTTTCAATTACTATGCATTTAAATTTACAAATATATTTGCTTTGCAGAAGAAAAAAATAGTTTTGTATGTTTATTTATAAAGCCCTCAGGAATACTCTGAATTAATTTCATTAAAACAATAAAATTCTGATATTTGTTTTTTTTTTCAAAAGAAGTTTTTAATTGTTTTCCTCTGGCGTTGTTTGAGTAAAGGATTTTTGGAATTGGAAAATTGTTTAAATGTGCGAAATTGTGAAATTTAAAATTGATTATTTTGTTTTTAATATTAATGGGAAATTGAAGGGCTAACAATTGAAGCTGTACATTAGAGTTTGTGTGTTAATTTGATATTAATGAAAAATAAAGATGTATTTTGTTTATTTTTAATAACTTAATTTAGTTCTTTATTTATTAATAGTCAACAAGCCTTTTTGGGCCAAAACGATAACATAAAATATAGGAAAATAAATATTTTTATAACTTAATTGCAAAGTATTGTCTGTAAGCAAGATAAGGCTTAAATTCTATCTATAAGGCAGGCAAGTAGAGTTAAATATGACAGATTTAATGACAGGGCTGCCCTCTCCATTTTGAACGTCGGTCGTATGCGATTGGTACTATTACAAACAGAACTTTCGGCTATTGCCTTCAGAGAGATTGGTCTACAATTAAAATGGGGCTATGTTATAATGATAAGCTTTCAGATCAATTGGTAAACAGGAACAGTAGAGAGGTCTCTAGGCTAATGGCAGTAGTCAAGGGTAATTGGGCGATCGGTATTACTGAACCAAATATCGTAGGTAATATTGAGGAAAAAAAATAGTAGAACCTTAACGACATAAATAGTTCAAACAGCTTATTTTTTACTAAAATCTCTATACGGTTTATTCATATACGCTAATTTTATTAAAATTGATAGAATTTTTTTGTAATTTGAATTTTTTTTGATAATTTTGAATTCTTTTGTTTTTTCATGTTTCCCTTTCAAATGTTTCCATGTCTAAACTCAGACTTAAAAAAATATTTGAATACAACTGGAAAAAACTTATAAAAATTTAAATAAAATTCTGCTAAATTAACAAAATTATAGTTAAAATAGTAGTAAAATATTCTAATTTATTTGAAAAAAAAAAATAAGTGGCTCTGAGGGCTGAACTTCCTGTTCATATTTTTGATTGTAAGTGAAGATTCGTTGAAGATGCTTTGTTCTTGTTTTATTGAATAAAACTTAAAAATGTATCTCACAGACACATGCTGATAGTATTAGGGTTAATAAAAAATATTACTCATACCACCCGTGTTCTGAACAATAAAAATGTATTAAACATAAGCATAATTAATACTTAATTGATTGGGAGTGCAATATCGGAATCCAACAGTTTAAACCAAAAATAAAAAAATATATTTAAAAAAAAATATATTTTTTATTTTACGTTGATTTTATGCACTTGGTTTTTTAATCAAAACATATTGACAATATTCACAAACAAATAACCAGAATGCTTTAAAAGGGTTTGCAAAACTTTTACTTTTTATATTCAAATATTTTCAGTCGAAAATAAATCTGTTGTTGATAGGTAAAATGAATGAAACTTGTAAACTCGTTTATGAAAGGATTGATTTATAAAAGAAAAGCTTCCAAAACATTAAATCATTTCATAATCCTATTTTATTTGTTACTATCTTTGTATGAAATTATATTTTGAATTTACTAAGCTTTTAAAATTTGTCCTTAATTGAAAACTGACAATTAATTGAAAAAAAAAAAAAATTGTAAAATTTATATTGCGACAATTTCAAATATCTTTTTGAATTATTCCTTATTTGAAATTAAATATGTTTCTTGTGCAAATTAATATACATATGTATATATACGGGGTCTTTTCAAAAGAAAAGGCGAACTTTGATTTTTCGCGGGCTGTGCACATTCGGTTATTGAATTTTTTTGTTATGTTGCCAAACATGTGTTGGTCATATGTTGTCATTATCAGCCAATTGGGATTAGTAGTTTGTTGTTGACAATTGGAAAGGTTTGTCACGTTTGTATGTGTTCTTCGATTTTTGACTTTTGAAAAAACTGGATGAATGAATAGGTATTAATTTTTGAGTTAAAAATGGAATAAAGTGCTCCAAGGCAGTTGAAATGTTGTTTGTGGCATTCGACGAGTCCACTTTGTCTCAAAAAAGTGTTTATAAGTGGTACAAGCACTTAACATAAGGCCGAGGAGATGTTGATGACGATGAGCGTCCTGGAGTAGCAACCACGTTAACAAGTGAAGAAAACATTGAAACAGTGAAAAAAATTGTTTTGGAAAATCGTTGAATCACTATTAGGGAAGTTGCAGAGAATATTGGCATATCAATCGGCTCATGCCAAGAAATTTTCTCGAATGTTTTGGGCATGAAACGTGTGGTAGCGAAGTTGGTTCTAAAATTGCTAAACTTTGAACAACAGCAACGTCACATTAATATCGCTCAGGAGGTGTTGATCATCAACGACGATCCAGATTTGCTCAAAAGGGTTATAGCTAGAACGATCTTCAAACGATCGGAATTATGGAAACAAATCATGGATTCTGCATCAAAATAATGTACCAGCTCACACATCAATGCTTGTTTGTGATTTTTTTGCCAAAACAACACCCTCAACCACCTTATTCACCAGATTTGGCTCCCTGCGACTTTTTCCTATTCCCAAAACTAAAGAGACCAATGACAGGAAATCTTTTTGCCACAATTGATTTTGAACGAGCTGATGGCCATACCGAAAAGTGCGTTTCAGAAATGCTTCGAGTAGGAGAGAAAATGGATATTGATAAATAAATAAATGCGTTTCAAAAGAATTCAAAACTCACTTTTCATTTTAACAGACCTCGTGAATGTTTGTAAGTTCAAGAATAACATTAAAACTTTATCAAAAATAAACTCTTGGTAAGTGTTGTGCCATCACTAAATACAGTCGTAAGGGGTTTTAAAACTAATAATAACATGGCTTCATTCAGCTACCTTAAGTGATGCATAAAGAATTGCCCAAAGTTTATAAAACCTATACTTATACAACTAAAGTGTTCGGCACGTATGTAAGAAAAAAAAAAACGACCCCAGAAAATCTTAAATGAGTGGTTTAGAGAACAGGGAGTGTAAATGATTTTTTTTTTGTTTAAATTGAGTAAATATGTGGCTAATTACCAAAAGTTCTGAGCAGTTTAGAACACAAGATCCCATAGTGAAATTCTTAACAAATGCTAAGATACAGTGACTAACTCTAGCATTTCATTTAAAAGACCATTTTTTGTCTTTATTGCAGTGATATACATTTACATCTTAAACAAGAAATATGTAAACAACAAAGTAAAGTTCTAGACAACATCTGCAATTTTTATTGCTCTTTTAGCTAATTTTGATATCTGTTTTCTGTATTCTGTATTTTCGAGAAGAGATTTTTTATATGGTTTGTTAAAAGAAATTTCATATTAAAAAAATCAACTAGTCGAGTGTAACGAACAACTAGAATCAGATTGAGAAATAAAAAACTATGTATACAATACAAACAAGATATCAGACTGGTATGCTAAACTCCGTGTGGTGATGCTCCCAACTATCCACCAACACAAAGCTCACTAAATGATGAAGTAATTGTAAAAAGTTGTATCCTTAGAAAAATGTTTAAAGAAATGAATAATAGAGGTGAATGAATAAAAATGTATTCATATAACTTTCACACTGCGTAGCGGCTTATGACCCTCTATTCGCATAAATAACCAAATGATACCCCAGCTTTCAGACGTTAAATACCTCGCCATACATCTTAATCGATGCCTTACTTGAAAACTCCGCATTGAATCAAAGGTAACACACATGTAGTTAAAAGCCGTCTAACTAAACTGACTTATCGGGAGAAACTCTACACTCAGCTAATATTGCAAACCTCTACTGTACAAGTCGATCCTCAAACCAATTTGGTGTTGTGGAATTAATTAATGGGGTACTGCCTCAGCTAGCAATGTAGACGAAATTCAAGGGCGCCAAAATAAGATTGTACGAATGATTGTAGTTGCACCGCGGTAGAAAAAAAACTCGAACATGGTTATAGGAAATTTCATATTAAAAAAAAAAATAAATCAACTAGTCGAGCGTACAAACAATTGGCGCTTTTTTTCTTTCCTTGAACACTATTTACATCTCCTTTTCTAAATAGTCAAACAATTCAGTACAACTACATAAAAAATAACACGGAACACATTAAGCAAATAATTAAACCACACACTCACTTATTACAAGGCACATCTGTTTTATAATTTAAACACAACATTTTCAAATAAAATAGCTTTTTTTTAAATAAAAGAAAACAAAACGACTGAATGAGTATGTTTTTGTTAATGGTAACAACCTTTTAGATGTTAAGATACCTATTCATAAACTTATTTACAGTCAACTAACTGCAATATACTATGAAGGTTTGCACTAAAAAATTAAACATGTACTATATAGCAAATACGGTAACAATAAGTTAAGTGAGAAAAGTATCAAATGTTACGAAAAAGAAACGTGAATCGTTTTAGAATTAATTTGCATATTTTTCAAACATATGAATGTTAGTTCAAGCACTTGCTTTTTTGTTTTAAATGTTAATATAACGAAAGAATAATACTTAAATAAATTAAAAAGGATCAGTTGGAGTAAGAAATTAAAAAAAAAACGAGTGTATGCAAAGATTAACACACACACACACGCATTAAATGGTTAAATTAAAGGAAGCAAAAATTTATTTTTTCCTGCTGTTCAGTAGTTTAGCAAAAGTACAATGACGTCGTCTATTTGCATATGAATAATGGGGTCTGTTTAAGCAAAAAAAAAAAAAAAATAATACGTGTGTATATGTTTGTTTAATAAAAGTAAATTATGATAAATATACAGTTAAATGATGTATGTATGTATGTGGTTATGGAAAAGCTTTACAGATAAAAATGTGGGACACATGTACTTCACACACTGATAGATTTTTTTTGTTGTTCACAAACATTAATTCGAGGAGTGGGTTCAGTTTTAATAAACTTTAATTTATTATTTTAAACAAACTTTTTTTTTTTTGTAACACGTTGGCTTATATGTATAACTTTTGATTATCTGTCTGTAAAATAACTCTGAGCTATTCATCTCTTCTTTTGTCTATTTTTTCTTTGTATTGAGGGCTACAAATTACCATTCTTGAAATTTAGTTTCTATTACAAAAAGTTTAATACTTTATGTTTATTATTAAAAGATAAAAATTTTTCGCGAGCAAAAAGTGCAATGAATAGACATTAAGAGTAACCAGGGTTCAGTACTTTTCATTTATGAGCTTTGAAATTTCTACATTTATATTGTTTCTCATAAACCACATTTCTATAATTTTATATTTTTTCACTGCTCTGCCTACGATCACACATGAATGAGTTATTTATTTACTCGTTTATTAACTTTTGTAGAGAATAGAAAATAATAAATCTTCTCACTCACACCACACAAAATATTTTTAGTTTCTCACACATGTATGAAAAGCAGCAAAAAAAAACTAAAATGTATACTCTCTCATATGATTGGGCAGCGAGTGAGAATTTTGGTACTCTGAAAGTAACTATGATATATCTTTTTAAGAAAATATTATCCTAAAGGAATTAAACAATTCTAATTTTATATTAGAAACAGTTTTACGCAGAGAAAAACCAGGGCTGTGGTTAGGTGACAAGAACCATATTATGTTGTCTGTAACAATATGTGGTTGCGTAGAACAATTTTTATTTTTTTTAACTTCACGTTGAACAAGATTTTGTTTAAAAAAATGCAGCATGGTTGGTTTTAACTATACAATTTTTGCTAATCACATCGAAATTTAAGTTAATTTTATTCTTATATAATCAAAGGATTTCTAAAACCAAACAAGTAATGTTTGCTTTTGGTCATCGAATTTTACTGATTTGTATTTTTTTTTAAATAATTAAAAAATTGTAAATAATTTTTTCTTTGTGAATGTGTATGTTTTTATAATAATTAAGTATTATAAAAAGTGAATATTATTTATGTATATATTTATTCCATTTTTATATTTCAATAAAGTGAAAGTTTTTTTATTTTATGTATTATTGAAATTGTTAAAAACAAAACAATAAATGTATTTTTTATTATCAAAAATTTTAAAACAAATCGGCATATACCATATAACACTTTATACTTTTTTATCATATCATAATAGTTAAATTTAACCACATAGTGTTTATATTTAATCATAATATAATAAATTTTAAATTTGTTATGGTCATATTTTATTATAAAATGTTTAAATTTTATATCACTGTTATTATAATAAAATGGTTCTAATATAACCATATTCTTATTGAGTTTAATAATAATATGAGTGAACTGCAACCATATCATTTTATCATAAAATGTTGCTCTTAGATTATGGTTATCTCAGTCATGTTTTTCTTTGCATGTGCTTACTTTTGATTTCGGAAAGTAATTTCTTTTTTATCACAGAGATGACGTTAGTTGCATTTACCGATATCTTACGTTATACTTAACTGCAAAGTTATTTTACATTTTGACAATTTCGACAACCGAGTGAAATGGAAATCGAATAAATTTTTACAGAAAAATATAACTTAGTTGCTCCTATTATTTTAAAACATTAGCAAACAAGGAAGTTATGTAAATGGTCTTTAATCAAATGTATAAAAAATAATATCAAAATGTTGTAAGATTTAAAAGTTATGACAATTTAAAATTTCATTCGGATTCAATTTCACTCGGTTTTGGGTTGCAGAACATACCTGAATATTTTAACAACATCATTTAGTACCTTATTTGCTTTCGATCTATTAAAAAGTTGTTTTTTGAGGCATCGTATCAAATATGAAAAATTCAAGTGAGCATCTTAGTCAAATTTTGCTGTTTTATTACCGTAAGGGTAAAAATGCAGTAAAAGCGAGAAAAAATGATGGGTCGTTTACGGAGAGGATGTTTTGAGTGAATGCCAGTGCCGGAATTGGTGTTCGACATGTGATATTGCTGCCAACTATCCACCAACACAATGCTTAGAATCTTCAACTAAATGGAGAAGTCTTTACAACTTTGTGGGGAGCATTCAACTCATTGTAAACAGTTGCATCCTTTGAAAAATGGTGAAAGAAATGAAGAATAAAGGTGAATAAATAAAAATATACTCATATAACTTTCACACTACATAGGGACTCATGCCCCTCTATTCTCATCAATAACGAAATAATACCTCAGATTTCAGATGTCATATATCTTGGGATACATTTTGATCGATACCTCACTTGGAAAAGCAATATTGGATCAAAGTTAACACAAATGGAGTTAAAAGTAAAGTGGCTTATCGGCGGAAAGTCTACACTTAGCTTATATTGCAAATTTATACTGCACAAATCGATCCTCAAACGATTTTAGGGTTATGAAACTCAATTAAGGGGCGATGCCTCAGCTAGCAATGTAGAAAAAATTCAAGGGCGCCAAAAGATTCTACGAATAATTATAGTAGCACCGTGGTGTATAAAAAACTCAAACATCTACAAAGACTTAGATATGCAAACAGTCAAAGCAGAAATATCAAAACGTGCAGTAACATATTTTAAAAAGGTTGAAACTCATCCAAATCCTTTGCCGCGTAACATACTAAATAAATCTGGTTATATTCGTCTAAAAAGAAGGGATATTGATATTCTTTAACGTACATCACAAGGATGACCCGCAAATGATAGCAAAATCCGTGAAACAAGAATTTTTGTTGTCTACCACTGAATGCACTTATTTTAGACTAGCTATGAGTAATTACGGTATATAAAACTATGTTTTCTTGTCATATAAGATGTAGCAAAACGATACGATATGGCAAATATTTTTATCGTAAAAAATACTCCGAAAAAGGGGAAGGGCGGGGATAAAAAGTTATACAAAAATGTTGGTCATAAAATTATGTCAGAACACACCGAATATTAAAACTTATCACAAACACCAAAAACCAATTAAATGACAAAAAACTTATGTATAACAAATAAAATTAAAGCGTAAGGTGCTATGGTTTTTAAATGGAATTATTTTACTAATATTAATAAAATAATTCCATACACCGGTTAAGTTGATCTCAGTCCTTTTTAAACGTACTCGCATTTTTTCATTACACTTACACTTACACATGTATGGGTGACAAGAAATTCGTCACTAAAACTTGTAATCATACATTTAATCTCAGTGCAAATGAAAAAGTATTCATATCATGTACGCAAAAAGCAAAAAGTATAAAAGATACAACATTATACCAATCCAACGTCAGCAATAACAACCTAAAGCTTAAGGCAATTCCATGTATCTGTAAATGGGTGCTTCCTCTCGTTTAAACAATATTAAAGACCACATACAGACATTAATACATTTGCACATATGCCTTGCATTTAGTTCTTAAAATTTAAATTATTATTCGTTTTTACTTTACTTG
This sequence comes from Phasia obesa, assembly GCA_949628195.1. Lineage (NCBI taxonomy): Eukaryota > Metazoa > Arthropoda > Insecta > Diptera > Tachinidae > Phasia > Phasia obesa. The sequence goes on from OX451216.1 coordinate 32,720,356, forward strand.
TTGTATAAGAGAAAGGTAACAATTCTAAGTTACTCTCTAATTATAAATAATTTTTTATAAATTACTAAGATAGCATAACTTATTTAATTTAATTATTTTTAAACAAATATTTATAAAAAAGAATTTCTTATTTCATTTTATTAAACATTAAATTGTGTTAAATTTAAGTAAAATAAAAATTTAAATATTTAGTGGAACAGGGTTGAGCAATTAACCATTCAAAATAATCATTTACTCAAGCGCATAATTCTGATGAAATATATGATTAATTGTTTTAACATAAATGTCAATATTACCTAGTTTTATTAATAAAATAAAATAAAAAATCTAGGGTTGTATTAAATAGGTTAACGTATAAAGATTTGGAAAATATGAAACGAGGTGGTAAAATTAAATTTATTTTTTTATTACGTCGAGATTGAATTTCACTTAATATTTTTATACATGATAATAAAACAGGGGCTCCCCTTGAATTTCAGTATTTTTTTAAGCTGCAGGTTTTTGTGTAGATGAAAATATATGCTTTAGTCATTATATTGGTTTTTTGATTTATTGGGTTTTTATGGAATTACAGATTGTATATGGGCATTGCGTTACTTTTTCTTATTGAAAGCGTCGGAAATTTTTAACGCAAGACTTTAAGACTTTTACTGTTTCCAATTTAGAAGAAATTAAGAAAAGAGCTATAGGTCAGACGAAGAAGTCAACCTCCTTTTTTGAGCAGAAGTCTTGAGGGAATAAACAGCTAGAAAGACGATGGACTAAATTTATTGTGGTGAGAAATAAAACACTTTTTTGTCCAATAAACTATGTTTTATCCAAAAAGTCACGGAATCATAATTTTTCCATAGTATACTCCTACTTGTAAATTTATTATTTACATAGGGAACGACTTTGCTGTGATCTATTTATGCTATTTTATATATAACTAACTGTGCCCACACAGGTTGTGTGCATCCAAAATACTTTGTTCCTATTTGTTTTGAAAGTAATCCACATCATATTTTAAGACTCTTTCGTATTTACTTTATATAAAGGTACCCATCCCTAGATAAAATTCTAAAATATATAAAAAATTTCTTAAATTCTAATAATTATTGTAAGACTCTGCAAAAAGGCGTTTAAAATGTTTTAATAACAATGTAATTCCACAAAGGAAAAATACAAATCAAGTAAAAATTTTATTCAATTGCCTTTTTGACAGTAAGTAATTTATATTTTGTGATTATTTTAAAACAGCGCCATCTATTGCACAACTGTGCTTAAAATATCCCGATTTCAATTTATTTTGTCATTATTTAAAACAGCACCATACCTTGTGCCACCATTTTTAAAATATGCCGCTTTCAAAAGTAAAAGATGCCTTAAATTATGCACTACCCTTAAATCGGTAAAAAATAATCGGCGTACTTCTCCTGCATTTTTTCTTGGAAGTAAGATATTTTTGTGTAAAAAAAGTATTCTATATTGGAAATAAAATGCTAGTATGCCTCCTCAAATTTTGTTAAAATCCTGCTAGTAGTTTTTTTGTGAACACAAAAAATAAAGACAGACAAGAAATGAGTTACTATTTTATTATATGTATGTATAGATAGTGATAAATATTTGAATTCCTAGGGAACGATTTTGCCATGCTCTATCAAAGCCATTTTATATATAATAGTGATTAATATTTGAATTCCTAGAAGTACCTATAGGTTATATGAAACGTTTACGGATTAAAGATTCGTTACAGCTTAAACGATTTTATTTACACTAAATTTTTACTGTTGTTTTATAGGATGTAAAACTTCATTTTATATTATATTAATGTATAATAAAACTTATTGTCTATTATGCATATGTGACTGCGACTAATAAAGTACCTAACTTTTTTTACTTTTTTACCTAAGGGCAAAAAAGTAAATTTTACAGGAGAGCAGTTTGAAGTTTTACGTTATTTTACAAGTGTAAAAACTTGTATTAACATAGGTGAACACAGCTTTTTCATACGAAATTAGTTCAGATATTATTTTGGGTAAGTCATTTGTTCAGAATTATTGTATTAAAACGTCTATAGAAATCAATCAATAGTTATCAGTGAACATTTTTTTTACAGATGTAAAACATTCAAAATTGATGAATTTGAAAACGTTAAAAAATGTAATAGATTTTCCCGAATCGGACCCTAAATCATCTCCAAATGGGCACAACATTCCAGTTCCATTTCGTGATCCTGCTAACCTTGAGGTTCCTAAAGTACCTTGGAAAAATGTTGATGAATATTTTCAGAATGCCTACAATATTCTACCTGGGATTTCAAAATTTCACCATTTTGCTTTCACCAAAAATGCACCAGTAAAATGCAGGAATTATATCTCGAGCGAAGTTCAAGAAATTGAAATTCATCAGAGCTTTGGAACCTCTTTCGTCAACCAACCTAGTATTATTAAATCACCTGGATTAAAAAAAAGGATGTCATAACTTTTCAAAAACATGCGAGTTTTATGTACCGATGAAAAAAAAAAAAAGATTTGGTTGCACCAGACCCAGTTGACATTGAGAGTGAAAGTGATGAGTTCCCAGATACACCATCAGCGAAGATAACTAAAACGTTCCAAGAAAAGATCGAAAAAAAAAAAAATCAAAGCCACCCAACAGAAGCGAATCAAATAAAGACCAAGCCCAAAATGAAAAGTAATTGGTCTCTTTTATAATTATTACTTTTTGTTGTCGTATTTTTTGATAATAAATATTTTTTCATGTTGTAATAAATAATAATAAACAGTACCTAAAAATTTTTAAAAATTTCAAAATTGAATTTTGAACAGGAATTTGGCTTCAGAGAGGTCTGAGACCACTTCCACTCGATTTTCGAGTAAATTTAGATTAAAAAAATGGCGGTAACATATGAATTTTGCGATATAAAAATATGTTTTTTTGTACCCTAATGTACATATTCCAGCCAAAAGATGATGTTTATTTTAAAAAAGGAATTAGACCTTCTTTCAGATGTCTTTGAAAAATCGATATGAATGTTGGATGATACAACAGAATTCTTCATGTCTTTTTGTAAAAAAAATATCTATTAGAAATATGGGAAAGAATATTTCTTATTAATATTAATTTTTAAGTTTTAATTAATAGTTATATTAGTTTTTTATACTGTTTACCGTAAAGTTTGAAATCACTGAAATATTAAAGCATTTAAAAAAAGGAGTACTTCAGTGTATGCACTACAAAATTATAATTGTGTTTTTATGAATCAACTAGCCAACTAGTGTTCCATTTGAAATGATCTTTTATGCACTCGGATAGATTTTTTAGGATTGTTTTTTTTGCTATAATTTTAAACAAACAAATTAATAATTAATTAATAAAATTGTCATGAATAAATTAGTTTGTTATAGATATTTCTTGTATAATTTATTATAATAATAATATTATTATTTTTATTATTATTATTGTCAAATAGATGATGTTTACAACTAAATAACATCCAAACTAGATAAATGTGAAGAATGCTGAAGTAGGATGTAGCGATTCGGAAAATGCACTATATTTTTCTATATTCCAAATAAATTTTTTTCCATTTTGTCTTTAAACATTTATCACCTAATTTGTAAAAATTATTCCTTCAACTTAGAGATAATAAAACGAATTTAAACCCTATCTCAAATCTTCATTTGTATTTTGATATATAGTTCGAATCATGATATAATAATATAAGGTAATTCCATTCTCTCTTTTTGTCGCCATATTAACGTTCTGACATTTGCGGGAATTATTTAAATATGTGCTACCATATCACATACTTTGTGAAATCCCATTTTGCTTTTTTTCCCTTTATTCGATTTTTTAAAAAATAGAAACAGAAACAATCCTTAAGTTTATGTATGTAAGTAAACAAACGAAAATTGTTTTAGTTTAAATTAATAGTAATACAGTTTTGCAGGATTTCACAAATTAGATTTTTAATATCCCTATACCTGACAAATGTGTCTAAGTTCCAGTTTATTAAGTACAAGTTACCCAAGGCAAGGTATGTTTATTTAAGAAATTATTATTTTTTAACTTAGATGGAAAGCTAATCCGCCAGGAATATCAAGAAAAATTGAAAGTTGCATAATTATAGGAACTTAAAATTAAAAAGTTTGGTTAATTTTGGTTAATTTGTGAATAAGGAGGCTGTATGCAAAATAACTATATATAAAATTGCTCAAAAGCAAAAATGAAAAATAACCTAAGAAATCCGAAATTTGGTAATATTTTGTCGTTTTTGAAAAATTTACAAATGGACAATTATCCAAAATGTTTTAATAATTATCACCATGAACATCGTCACCACTTTGACGAGCCGACATCATTTTATATTGACGTCAACATCAATTTGATTATAATTTTGCATTCCCTAAAGCTCTTATGATGATTTCGACGGCTTATCCATAACACTGTTCTGTAGAAAAATGTTCTTTAAAAAAATTTTATATTGTGGAATAAAAGTGCTTAATAAGAATCTGTTCTAAGTTTTTTTCTATCACGTCGAAATGTTTTATTTCTTCAACTAATTTTCCGAATTGGGTCAAACTTGTATTTAAATCTTTTCCATTTTGAATTATATAAACCAAGGCATTTCATCGCCTTGGTCGTCGATACAACAAAATTTTAACGTCACATATTCTTACAAATAGCAAATAAAATTAAAAACTCATCGTTAAATGTTATGTCGACAAAGAGAATAACAACCTATATTTGTGGACGACGCCAAATGGAATAGGGGTGATTCTCAGGAAATGCATCAATAAGAGTGTAAAAACAACGGTTTGAAGTCTTAAAAACTAGCTAAGTAGTTACGTTGTTTACCTTAAATTACAGAATTGTTAACATTAAAGATTTATTAGAATTAAAAAAAATATAAAAAAGTCAATGCCCTTAATGTCACTACTGACTTATTTACAAATTTTTTTTTTGCAAAATTTCCATTTTTTCTAATTTTTTATTTTTTACCTTAATTATTGATTTGGCGATTTTTTATTTTGTGGCGATTTCTCATAGAGTCAATTAGCATGCAGTACAAAAGTGTACCTATAAAAGATTAAGGAAATCATAATCTATAACAAGATTTATTCCTCATAAGTTTTACTATTAAAACAAAGCACGTTTTTATTTTATGTTATTTTTATAAAATACACAATTTTTTAAAATAATTTCTAAAATAAATATTTCTTATTTCTATTAGTGGCAACGCTTTTTTTGTTGTTTACATAAAAACATACTTCAATAATTCCGGCAAACTTCAAACATTTTTGAAATGGAACTACCTTGTATTATTATATCATGGTTCGAATAATAAAATTCAAATATTTAATATGTTTTTAAATTTATTAAAAAGTTAATTTCTATCCAACTTTCAACAAAATGAGAATAGAAAATGTACGAATCCGTCTTATATTTTAATAACCAAGCATATTTATAATAACCAGCCCATACAACCGTTTACAATTAAAAATAATAAAAAAAAAACATTTAGCTAACGTCTACAATTGTGCGGTCTATTTGACAAGAGTCAGGAAAATAAAGTGACAAAAGTCTAAAAAAAGATGAAACGTTCAAATAATAAATAAACAAAATACATACATTTACGTTTCCTCATATTATGTACATTGTGGGCTTAAAAATATTTATAAACGACCACTTTTTGTACACGTTTCTTATTTACACAATGCATTTCCTGTTCTTGATGTTGGTAGCACCCACACACACACACACGCACACAAACTCATGTATGTCAGTAGGTTTTTGTATATAAAAAGAGGTTATTTCAACCTTAAACTTACCCCTTGTAAGTATTTTAGAATTTTACAATGAATTTTGCTATTCAAAAAGTTGAATGCGAATGCAAATACGAAACATGTAGATGTAAGGCGCAAAACCTATTCGAATGTGCGGATATGAACGTTGCTAACTAACACAAGTATGTATGGTTGCATTATTGTTTAAGTTTGTGGTACGTAGTTTGGTTGTATTTGGAAGCATATGCAATTTAAAGATTTTTCTAAAAAGTATGTTATCAAATCAGTAAAATATAAAATATTTTGTAACTTATCTAGGATCCTTACTACAAATAACAATATGTTTATTTATCTATCATTTGAAAAGCTTTTTTAAATTGCCCTCGTAGTAAACTGCTTTATGCATATTTATATGTTTTTTTTTTCGAAACATGTACAAATTCTGGTTAATGTGTGTGGGTGTGTGTGTAGTAAATGCCATACATAACATTTTAGCTAATTTACAAAATTTACTAAACTTTATTTTCGTTGTTCTATGGTTGCTCTCATTATTGCAAGTGAACTTAATTAAATTGTGCACAAGCCTGTTGATTTTTTCGCTATCCCCTCTTCTGTTCTGATCATTTTATTTTTAAATTGACTTGTTTTAAATAAATGAATAGAAAAATTGTTAGATTATAGGATGTTAAGTTCATTGGGTACATGCTTTAACTGAAATCGTATTTTTATAAAAATCTTATGTTTATTTTTAAAGCATTTTTCCTATCTTTTGAGGCCGAAAATTAAGCAAATGGGTTTTCGTTACTTGTTCTGAAATAAAGCGTAATCTAACTAAGGCTTTCTTCATATAACGAATAATATACAGAAGGAATAAATGATCCAGAAAATGCATTACATTCTGCTGGTGCTAATATTTATTTATATTTTTATAATAAATTTTTATAATTCATATAATATAAAACGGTGCAAGTTGATGCATATACCCAATATTACATTAGCCAATTCTATGGATAGTATTTCCACATAAATTTGTAATATAAGATATACAAATAAAATTAAACGAGTATTCATTTGTGACATTTTACTGAACAATCAAAGTATGCCAAAATGCAATAATGTCGTATTTGCGTTAAAAAAAATTTTTGATCTATCTCTTGGTTGAGGTTTGTTTAAAGTTTTCTGTTTTTAAATAAATAGTAAATTTTGTTAGTAAAAATACAAATTAACGTTTCTCATAGATGTGTGATGGTACAAAGCACATTGTTCGCATCGAACTGTATGTACCTGTTTTTAAATGTGTTTTTCTCTTTTCTTTTCTTTAAGTTTTTTTTTTTTTTTTTTAACTTACGTATTGTTTTAATTACAGATAATTACCTTAAAAGAAAAATAATTAAAATAGAAAAAGATTAAAAAGGGTTAACATTTGTGATTTGCTTGAAAAAGCAAATTTTTTAAAAATATAAACTATAATTTTAGTTATAATATCGATTGTTATATTTTTATATATATTTTTTTTTATTTTTGAATAAATTAATTATTTAGGCTTAAGCTTCCAATCATAAAGAGACAAAGAAAAATTAGACACCAGCAGAGTGGAATGCATTTTCAAGAGAGACACGTTCGTCATCAGCACTCTTCGTATCTATCTATAAGGTAGTTTCAATTGGTATTAATTTTCTATTTAAACAAACTTATCAAAGAAATAGGATATCAGAAATTTTATATTTCATATATAATATTTCATAGGAGATAGCGCTTTTTTGAAATTGTTTTACACTTTTAAACACTATTTCTTTATATTATACTACGAAGCAAACATTTTTCTTTATTTTTATTTTCTTTATATATTTGCTTTTACTTGAAAATGGTATATATCTGGCTTGCAATTAGACAACCTTTGATTAGCAATTAAGAACAATTAGATTTTTTTACAAATGTATAATTTTTTGATTATTAACACAATAGTGTAGAAGTTTTTTTTTTAAATTTTGTATCTTTATTTCATTTTCATTTTAACAAAAAAAAATTATATTTTTGCCTCAGCGACAAATAAGGCTTTATAGAGGCCAGTAGGCAACATAAACAACTGAGATATCTTTTAAGCGGTTAGGTAAGTGGTTGTATTCATTAGGTCCAACAAAAGAAATTCGCTGTTTAGTTAACTCAAGTCTACTTCGTACTAAATTAAGGTCCATCGCCTGTCTTGTGACTCTTTGTGTGTGTGATATATTACTACTGAATTGCATGGTGTGAGAGCCAATACCTCTAATACATTTTTAAACATACTCTAATAGCTGTTGTTTATAAAGACCTTTCACTGGAAGTATCTTTTTTGCATAATTTTTAAACAAATCGGTTGTTCCAAATTGTAATAGAAGGTTAAACACAACTTTCAACGCCTTATTTTGTGCTGATTGCAGTGATCCCAGGATTGAGTTGGCTTTACTACCATAAATTACTGGAAGATAAGTCAAATGCGAGTGAATTAAGGATTGGTAAATCAACTTTTTCGTGTCAACATTGAGTTTATTTTTAAATTTATAAAGTATAACAATTCCAGATGATAATTTAGATTTGAGACGGCTAATGTGATTTTCCCATAGAAGATTATGGTTTAAGTTTATACCAAAGTATTTAACACTTTTGGATTCATGTATTAATTGACCATCAATATGGATACACGCAGGCTCTTCATCTTTTGAAACATATGGCTTAAATCTTATGAATTTTGTTTTGATAGCATTCAAAATTAATTTGTTTATTCTTATAAATTCCGATAAAATTGCAGCATCATATTCTACTTGTGTTTGAAGAACTTTTTCATATTTATAATTGTAAAACAGGCAAATATCGTCTGCAAACATAAAAAGTTTTCCATTAAACTGTATGTTTTTCAAATCATTAATAAAAATTTTAAATAACAAAGGACCAAGAACACTACACTGTGGAACCCCACAAGTAACATCACGCTCACTACTTCTTGATTCTGCTATTTGAACAAATTGTTTCCTGTTACTTAAATAGTCTTTAAAAATCTTAAGAGATTTTTCATGGAAACCAATATAACTCAGTTTTTTTATAAGTATGTTGTGATCTACCAAGTCAAATGCTTTTGATAAGTCAAAAAACACGCCAGCAACTCCTTTGTATCCTGCATCAACGCCGCTACAAATATTTTCAATTACATTTATGACAGTTTTCTCAGCTCCACTACCTTTTAACATTCTCATTTCCAAGTTAAAAATCTGAAGTGACCTACACTCAACTTTATTATACCTAATGGAAACAGATATTTTTATGGATATATTACATAAAGAATATAAGTTTATAAGTATAATCGAATTGAAAATTTAATTATTTTCGGTTTTGGGTTATAAGTAAACTACCCCTTGACTATTCCCGATTACGCCCAAAATGTATACAGCTCTTCATCTCCATAAACCAAAGGCACATACTAAATTTCATTTTAATATGTCAAACAGTATGACCTGTACAAAGTCCACAAAATTAGAGATCCGGTTATATATATAAACCATTTATTCAACATTATAAAATATATACTATTCTATTTTATAGTAAACATATGTCTAAATTGATTAAAAAAACACCCCTCTTTTAAACAAGCTTTTATATATTTAAATTGCTTGCAACTTTTTAACATTTACAAGAGATAAAACTTGATCAAGGAAAAAATGCTTTTTATGTATATTATGAACTCCTGTTACAGAGTCATATAACCCCCTCTAAGGTATAGCAATTGTTCACCTTAGTGAACAATATTGAACAAATAGATGCGTCCAACCCTGGTTTACTAAAACTTCATCACCAATTATTTTGCTACTGCAGTAATTATTATTAAAAAGTTATTTAACCGAGCAAGATCAAAAACAAAACCCTGTGTTACCAAATAAAATATACACAAAATAAAAAGGATAGAAAAGAAAAAAAATAATATAACACACTGTGTAATTTTTTAAGTCATGGCAAAATAACCATATACGGACACCACTACGTCATAAAAGACCAAAAAAAAGACCCCTGTCTCCCAGTTTTGCCCAAAGTCCTCCAGGTTTTTTTTATGGGCCCTCAAAGATGTGGGGCCTCGATGTCATTTTTGAAAAAAAATGATCATTTCCTCAAGCTCATATTTTGCAAACCGTTTAAAATTTTGATATACTCTCTGAGGCAAAGTTGTAGCTCTTGTCATAAAGAACAAAATTGTTAACATATAAAATAAAAAAAAAATTCATCTTCAAGGTCAAAATCGCAAAAAACTTTAAAAAATTCAATTTTTTTTTTACCTTTTTTCCCCTGTTCAGGTCCATAGGTAGCAAACCGTTCAAAATTCAAGGAAACAATCAACTACAAAAATGAACCTAAGATCTCAATAAAAAACTTTCTAGAACATATAAACTTCCTAGGAATGATTCTTAACAGTGAAAAACTTTTGCGGCTACCTAAGCGCTACCTAGACGGTGTTTATAATCATTCCTAAGAAGTTCATATGTTATAGAAAGTTGTTTATTGAGACCTTAGGTTCATTTTTGTAGTTGATTGTTTCCTTGAATTTTGAACGGTTTGCTACCTATGTACCTGAACAGGAGAAAAAAGGTAAAAAAATGAATTTTTTAAAGTTTTTTGCGATTTTGACCTTGAAGATGAAGTTTTTTTTTTGATTTTATATGTTTTGTTCTTTATGACAAGAGCTACAACTTTGCCTCAGAGAGTATATCAAAATTCCAAACGGTTTGCAAAATATGAGCTTGATTAAATGATAATTTTTTTTGCAAAAATGACATGGAGGCCCTACATCTTTGAGGGCCCATAAAAAAAAACCTGGAGGACTTTGGGCAAAACTGGGGAACTGTTAAAGATAAACTTTAAATTAAAATTAGTTCTTGTTTTATTATATATACTTACCTAAACTTAAATCTAAAATTGTAAGATTCGGTCGTTTACCTTCCTATGCATACTTAGCCGATTGTATTTTTTGTTAAATTGAAGCTAAAAACAAAAAGTGAATTGTATTTTATACTTACCCTTTTGAGCCTTCATTAAAACCTATTAAAAATATACTTACCTTAATTATACTAATACTTACTATTGAATACTTACCATCAAAATTCCTAATTTAATTTAAAAACCTAACCTAAATCCCAATAAGAATTCATAAAGAGTGAATAAATAAAGTTCTATAACGTCTGTTGAAAAAACAAAACTGTTTTTATTTACTTGGTTCTCGCGCAAGGTACAGAATTGATATTGACATTACCCTCTAACCCGTAAAAACAGCCATGATAAATTGACGGATACTTTTGATATCAAGACTCCGACCGGTCCTTCTAACTGAATAACTAGTCAAGTGATAAGTCATGTATTATTTCGCTTTTCTCCAGGGTATAAACATGAATATTTAATTTATATTTATATTTAATAATAAAATTATGTTTGGAAAAATTTTTTGTTAACGACAGCAAGCAAAAAAATAGCTATGAATATCGCATATGTCTACAGCCTTACATAGATTTTATTTTTTGGATCTTTAAAAGGTCTATATAAATAATTTACATACAAAGTTTTTTTTTATAAGGGGCATAATCTTAAAAAAAATTTCTGTTTTATATAAGGTTTATTGTAAAAGTTTGCATGGAATTTTGTTTTATAAACCTTTTATAAAAAAAATATTTTTTATGAATATGGCACTAAATCCTTAAGCCATTTTTGTTAAATCGAATAACTAAACTAAGCCTCTATGTGTGATACGTTAAAGCCCATCTTATGATTTTTTAAGAAAATAATATGACGACACTAGGCAACAACAAAAATTTTATGAAATAGTCACTATAAGATTTCTTTTGGCTACACTTGTACCAAAAGTCGAAGAAGTTTAAAGACTTATCCATAAATCTTAAAACTTCGACTTTAAGTGGTTAAACTATTTTTAAAAATAAATTATTGTTATTAGACCTAAGTCTGTATAGTACAACTATTACTTTTAAGTTGAGCAAGTTTTTTGTGCACCTTAGGAGATAAATGGTTAAGGGAAGGGTGTAGCGATGCGGAAATGCATTATATTCTGTTAGTTTCTTAAATAAAATTTTCCATTTTTCTTTAACAATTTATCATCTAATTTGTAAATAAAAAATATTGTGTCGACTCAAATGCAGAAGTTAGAATATACGAACTTGAGCCTACTTAAATAGTTTATTTGTTTTTTTAAACATAGTTGCACAAATAAATTTAAAGTTAAATATACCCAATTCTGTTTTTACACGGAAGATTGATTCCAGAAAAGACCGTGTAAAAAAATGTATTGGAATGTGTGGTTGATGTGGTAAGTTTTAAATGTTGCAATAATTCTTTGGTTCAGTGGTTGGATTAGGGTGGATTCGGTGGCAGAAACAGAACTTGTAAACTTTCTTATTCCAACTGAGGATGACCGGGTGTATTGTCAACCAACAGAAAAACTTTCAACTCTTTATATAAAGGGAGTTTTTTTATAGAGGTATAGAACTTTAAGTTGGCAATACTTTTCATGATGGCGACCGATTTAACAGCTGTCAAGTGATTTATTCTCAGCTTGGTTTGGCAATTCATTATGAAAAGACTCACGCCTGAACAACGCTTGCAAATAGTTCCCAAAACGAGATTACCGTTGTTCCCGATTTTCATAAGCGAATTTTATTAGCGATGAAGCGCACTTCTGGTTGAATGGCTACTACAAACAAAACTGCCGCATTTGGAGTGAAGGTAATCCTCAAGTGTATGTCGAAAGACCGTTACATCCAGAAAAACTGACTGTTTGGTGCGCTTTATGGGCTAGTGGATTCATTGGTCCCTATTTTTTCAAAAACGATGGTGGTCAGAACGTTACAGTCAATGGTGATCGTTATAGAGCCATGATTACTAACTTTTTCATTCCTGAATTGAATAACCATGATGTCGAGGAGATGTGGTTTCAACAAGACGGCGCAACATGTCACACAGCACGTGCCACAATAGATTTATTGAAAGACACGTTTGGTGACCGCCTAATTTCACGTTTTGGACCTGTGAATTCGCCTCCAAGATCTTGTGATTTAACACCGCTAGACTACTTTCTGTGGGGTATGTAAAGTCATTGGTATATGCGGATAAGCCACAAACGCTTCACCATTTGGAAGACAACATTCGCCGTGTTATTGCCGATATACGGCCACAAATGTTGGAAAAAGTCATCGAAAATTGGACGTCCAGATTGGACTACATCCGCGCCAGCCGTGGCGGTCATATGCCAGAAATCATATTTAAAATGTAATGCCACAAGATTATTTTTCGGATAAAAAAATTCATGTCAATCGAATAATCCATCGTTGTTTTATTGCAACTTAAAGTTCTATACCTCTATAAAAAACACCCTTTAGAGTCTGGCACAAAATATTTAATAAAAAAATATTTAATGTGAAAACTGTAGTTGTACCCATGTTTTTTTATTGGCCATTCAAATGACAGTCAATATCGAAATCTTTTTTTAAGTGCCTAATTGATAAGCAGAGGCTAACCATCTGATCTCCATGAGCAATACTGCAAAATAAAATGCTTTAAAACCACCAGCACTCTTTTTCGATTTTGCCACATATGTTCTTCTCGGTATTTTTTTTAAGAGACCAGTTTCGTCGTCATTAAAAACGTGATCTGGGCAGTATGTACCATCGGCAATTACTTTTTTAAGTTTACTGCAAATTCTTTGGCAACTTTCTGATCTCCAAAAACAATCTCGCCCTTGATTTTAATGTTTTGAATCCCATGCCTTTGGAGAAATCCTGTCAACCATCCTATGCATGCAAAACATACCTAGCTCTTCTCAGGAGTTGAATGTGTAGCGGTAGATGGTTGTTCGTCTTTTATGATTATATAAAACTATAGTGCTTTCTGTTTGATATTGTTTCCGTCCACGGGAAAGCGAGTTTGTGGCTTGTCCTCAAATGCATTTTAGTTTTGTATTTGTAGTTTTCGACATTTTCTTTTAGAATATTTTACAAAATTAAAAAATAAATAAATAACTGAATGAATGTAAAATATTTTTTGGCTTACGTTTTGTCTTAATGTGTTAAAATTAAACTTTGGAAATACAAATTTGCCTATTAAGAATTTCTTTTCCGAACATGTCTGATTGCATTGATAGTTCACAAAATATTAACACGTTTCAATTGCTCTGACAAGTACAATTGCTTGTATGCACAAAAAGGCAATTCCCCTAAATTTGTGATATGAAAAATTTGACAAAAAAAATTAAGCCCAATAAATTTTGAATCGTGCTAAATGGAATAAAATCGTGTCAAATAAAAACCATGCACAAAAAGACCGTGTAAAGTAGAGTTTGGTGTATAGGATAAAATGTGTTTTTAGTTAAAATTTCAAATGATAAATTATGCCTGCAATTATGTTTAAAAATGTAAAAATAGAAATCTATATTTCAAAAAATCCACATAACACTGAAGAATATTGGTTGCCAGTGCACAAATTTTTCATATTGAAGCACAGTGTAATTGTTATGGTAAAATATGAATGCCGTATAAATTGAACACACATGAGTGAGTATTATTTTTGTGTTTCGTAACCCAATATTAAAAATTTTTTATTTTATTTTTTAAAGCTCTCACAAAAGCACACACTTTGAAAAGTGTTGTTGTGCTATTAGATTTTGCAAAGTGTTTCAACACAAATTTTATGTTTAGCAATAAAATAAAATTTTATTATTTTAAAATTTGTTTTATAAAGATCCATTTATCCTCATATATTTTAGAGAATTGCTTTATTGTTCCTATTTAGGGATTAAAATTTCAGTGTGTAATAAATAAATAATAAAAAATATTTACCATACCGACTTTGTATTTTTGTTTGATTAAAGAAGAAACATTTTTTAGAAAATTAAAATCGTTGGCTATATTCTATGTATTAATTTAGGTTTTATACTTGAATGTATACTTCAAGATAAAGGTACAATGTAATTTATTAAAATTGCTTTCGATTGAAAGCTACAATATTTTTCCATCTTTCTGGATATTTATTTTTTCAATTACAAACTGATGTTACAGACCAGCAACAAAACAAACCAATTCCTGATTCTGAAGTAAATCGTATTCCAGCTACTACAAAAGTATCAAATTATACAAATGGTATTAGTTTAGGTAGAAATTTGATTGCTTCACTCATGCCAATATAACACATTTGCTAAATCTATTCTTAAATGAGTGTTACATTTTTTAGACAGAGTATTCCAAAATTTACATAATGTTTCAAATAAATAAAAAACTTAATTTTGATATGCTTATTGAGTATTGAATAGAACATCAGGCAAATGACCTTTACATGCTTGACGGACACCTACAAAAACTTTTGTCATAATTTAGCGTAACCATTTTGCATAAACGAGACTGATTTTAATTGAATTGGATTTTTCCACTCAGGCATATTTGTGCGATTGTTGGTACAGAACGTAAACCGATAAAAGAAATCCAACGATGTTAAAACACGCGATCTGGGAGTCAAATATAATCACGGAAACGGTAGAGCACTAGGCATGAAATTATTTATGCAGTAAATGAATATATTCACGGTCTTTCTAGTATGTGACATGTAAACATGACAGTCAAATCACTATAGTCCAATGTAGGCAGAAAAAGTCCCTTATCATATCTTGAAATCGACTCTGGTAACAGTAGCTTCTTTACTAAACCATCACACTTTGAGGATAAATTTATTTTTCAAAACTTACAGGTTGCTTTTCTGAACCCCAGCTGGTTCTCTGCGACATAAAAGCATCGATTTTAGTTTTTTATTAAGAATAACTCCTAGAGTAAGAAATCCATTCTTTTTTCAAAAGATGGACGTAGTGATCGATATCTTGTAAAGTATCGATCAAACAATTTGAAATTTATGTTCGTCGTCAAGGTGATATTTTACACTAAAAAAGTTCTTTAACGGTTTTTGTTGGGTCCATTCAGTTGTGAGTTACAGAGTATTAAAAATGGAAGCTAACAAAGAAAAAATTCGGTACATTTTAAGTTTTTCGACGGCTGAAATTGTGAATGGTTTTTATGGTGTGGATACTGTGATACCTAATTATGTGCAATTTCGGGTTGGTCGATTCCGTTCAGGCAATTTCGTTGTTAAAGATGCACCTCGCACATGTAGGCCCGTCGTCGAAAATGTCGTTAAAATCATAGAAATAATCGAAGTTGACAGGCATATTGGTAGTTATAGCATCGCATTTTCATCACTTGCGCAAAGTTAGATTTTCAAAGAAGCTCGATGTATTAGTGCCACACCAATTAACACAAAAAACTGTATGGATCGAATTTTCGTCTGCGAAACCTAGGACAAAAGGAACGAAATCGACCCATTTCTTAAACGAATATTGACTGGGGATAAGAACTTTGTTAAATACGTCAATAACGTGTTAAAATAATCGTGGTCAGACCACAGTCAATCAGCTTAAACGGTGGCTAAACAAGGACTAACGAACAGGAAAGTTCTATTGGGTGGGACTGAAAGAGAATCATTTATTATGACTTGCTTCCATATGGCCAAAGACTAAACATATATATACATACTGTCAATAACTGGACCGTTTAAAGCTAGCGATTGACCAGAAACGGCTCGGATTGACCAACACCCGAATTGGCCGACAACGTCAGGCCACATACGTATGTAGTGACTCGACATAAATTCAGGGAGATTGGTTGGGAAGTTTTGATGCATCCACCATATAGTCCGGACCTGGTACCAAGTGATTACTACCTTTTTGTCTTATTGACAAACTTTCTGAGTGATAAGAAATTGGGATCAAAATATGTTTGTGAATTTCGATTACTAGAGTTTTTTGCCAATAAGAACCAAGACTTCTATGAGAGAGGCATTATGAAACCTACATTTAAATTTCAAAAAATCATACACAACAAAACGGTGTATATTTGAACTAAATCGGATAAACATTATAACGTTAAAAAGCGCGATTTTCATGTTCGTATTAAAAGTACAAATTTTTGTTTTTGTTGGGCTAACCGTTTAATCCTTAGCTTTTTGCTATATAAAAAGCTTTATAGAATCTATTATTTATTATATCCTAATTATCTTCAATCCCCGACTGGTTTAATTAGTTAATATGCTATAGAATGGTAATAATGGGTGATTTTTTTGAGGTTAGGATTTTCATGCATTAGTATTTGACAGATCACGTGAGATTTCAGACATGGTGCCAAAGAGAAAGATGCTCAGTATGCTTTGACATTTCATCATGAATAGACTTACTAACGAGCAACGCTTGCAAATCATTGAATTTTATTACCAAAATCAGTGTTCGGTTCGAAATGTGTTTTATCGACAAATTTTGTTCAGCGATGAGGCTCATTTCTGGTTGAATGGCTACATAAATAAGCAAAATTGCCGCATTTGGAGTGAAGAGCAACCAGAAGCCGTTCGAGAACTGCCCATGCATCCCGAAAAATGCACTGTTTGGTGTGGTTTGTACGCTGGTGGAATCATTGGACCGTATTTTTTCAAAGATGCTGTTGGACGCAACGTTACGGTGAATGGCGATCGCTATCGTTCGATGCTAACAAACTTTTTGTTGCCAAAAATGGAACAACTGAACTTGGTTGACATGTGGTTTCAACAAGATGGCGCTACATGCCACACAGCTCGCGATTCTATGGCCATTTTGAGGGAAAACTTCGGAGAACAATTCATCTCAAGAAATGGACCGGTAAGTTGGCCACCAAGATCATGCGATTTGACGCCTTTAGACTATTTCTGTGGGGCTACGTCAAGTCTAAAGTCTACAGAAATAAGCCAGCAACTATTCCAGCTTTGGAAGACAACATTTCCGAAGAAATTCGGGCTATTCCGGCCGAAATGCTCGAAAAAGTTGCCCAAAATTGGACTTTCCGAATGGACCACCTAAGACGCAGCCGCGGTCAACATTTAAATGAAATTATCTTCAAAAAGTAAATGTCATGGACCAATCTAACGTTTCAAATAAAGAACCGATGAGATTTTGCAAATTTTATGCGTTTTTTTAAAAAAAAAAGTTCTCAAGCTCTTAAAAAATCACTCGTTAGAATGCCTGATTGCAATTCGTATAATCTGAAAGTAATTCTTTATATTCTTCATTTTTTTATGGGGGTAGTGTAAAATAGAGAATTTCGGACCGCACGTTAAAGAAATGAGAAATTTTATGCCTCCTTTTTAAAACAAAAGTACTCTATAAAGTCGTATACTAAACTATTTGCTGTTTTAAATTGGGTCGACTGAAATTGTTGGTACCATATAAGGAAGAAAAAATGCAGAAATTATTTTTAATTATTTTGTTTAAGGTATGCTATTTTGAAATTAACGTTCAGTTAAGTCAACAGTAAGAAATAGAGTACCCCATTCACTCTCACACATTCATTACCTCATATTAAATTTTTAAACTTTTTTTGATTGATGTTGTCGCACACAATGTGTGTCAGTGACAAAGAACATTTGTCTCATGCTAATCAGTATTATGTTCTGTTGTTATTTAATAAACTTCCAGTCAAAGTTTTTATCTCACAACATACACTTATACAAATACACAAGCAAGTAGAATATTCAGTCATACAAAAAAAAAAAAAAGAAAAGTTCAACGCATACTTCTGTAACGGAATTAAATTTGTACGAAGGTGTTGGTATATATTTTATAACTTTGCCTTAAGCCTTTTGTGGTCGGAGATTTACGGAAAAATGTAATTTGAATTTTGTGGTTAATTCATTTAAGCTTTTGCCCATTTTTTCACCAGCAATTTTGTATTTCCATCATCACATACTGGAACTTTAAAATAATTACACATACACACAAACGCGCTGTAGTACAGGCTTATAATTCTGGGTGTATATTTCCGTCAGTTGTGATATTTGACGTTTTTCATTTACTGTCGTATACTGTTCAACTCATAAATGTATTTTATAATTTAATAAACATTTTTTTTGTTGAATGTATAAAGTTTTAAATTTAATTAAAATTTGTTAGCGTTAAATAATATTATTAACAGTGTGTTGTGAAATATAAACATACGAATATGTAGGAATATTCATTGGCGTTTGTTAACAACACATACTCACATATGTTGTATACTTGTTGATTATCACTCATACGTCACCCAGGTATTAAATTTAATTACTTTATTATTTTGAGGCTTTTGTTATATTTAAAGTTTTAATTACTTTATGTGAAAGGAAACTTTTATATTTATTTATTGTTTTCAAGTGTTATAGAATAAAGACTATTTTTCAAATAAATTTGTATTAAATGGTTAAATCTAAATGCTAAATATTTGCATACACATTTAAGCGCACAAAGCTCTAGGTTTATTTAATTTGTTCAAATTTTTTTACGTTTTGCTTTTAAATCTTGTTGGCTACTTAAAATTTATAAATAATTAGTTTTTAGTTTCGTACAGATTTACCAAGGCAATAAATTAATTAATTATGTAAAATAGTTTTTTATTCATGATAAACACATAACGTAATTAGGAGCTTATAAAAGTAAGCATATTTGAATAACTTTTGCGTTTGTGACATCAATATTAATTGAAAACTAATTACCTAACGAAAAATTATTTTATTTTATGTGCAGTACAGATATAGTTTCAACAGTAGTCTGGCCGGTTTACTGAATCGGCCAGACTACTGTTAAAAAAAAAAATTAAATAAACCAAATGATTAAAAACAAAAAATAAATACTCTTTAAATTTATAGTATATTTCATTAATCTACAGTGATATTAAATATTCCCGTAAGAATTTTATCGAAAATATTTTGTAAAAATTTTATGGAAAATGTTTTGTAAAATTTTTATCGAAAATTTTTGGTAAAAATTTATAGAAAATTTTTTGTAAAAAATTTATTGAAAATTATTTTTCAAAAATTTTACTGAATATTTTTTTAAATATTAGAACCTTCCTGCAATCTATATTGCGTTAGAGTGGTCCGACTAATGCAAGGGTTATATTGACCCCAAAGTGCCTATTGACGGGTCGTGGTTTCCAGTGAAAATCCATACCAACCTGAAAACAAAGAAAAATCGCCCCTTAAAAGGAGTTATTGATTCCCCGAGATCCGTATACACTCCGTATATATTTAACAAAAAAAGCAATTGAGAATCATTATACCGAAAAAATTTAATACAACATGAAGAAATATAGGTGGGCGCAGTTTTTTGCCCTTAGCCTTGAATGAAATAGTCCGATGTTGCTGAATTGAATTAGCGAAATTTTCGAAACTATGCCTGGAAGATTGATGACCTTAAATTTTTCTTATATCTTTCGGTGCCAGATCCAGATCGGATCCAGAATTATATACATTTTGGATCCTTTATGGTGTCGAAAATGAATATTGTAGAAATTAGAAACGGAATGACAAACTTATATAAACCCTTTGCACCTGTAGTGAAGGGTATAGAAACACTAATTTCGAGATTTATTGGTAACTTAAAACTTGCTGAAAAATTATTCATTCCAACAAATTGTTGCGGAATATATCCTGCTTTACATTATATTAGTTCTATCGAAACCGGATCATGGTAATTACGATGCCATATCATTAACACGATTATAACCTTGTGTCATAGTTTTTCTTATTAGGTAAACACTTGATTTTTGGGACAATTTTTTTTTGTATCGTGCTTGACTTTAATATCAAATGAGATAAAAAACAACAAAAAAAAAAGTAAAAAGAAAAGCTCTAGATAGTGGTGGGTTTCCTTATAACCAACTGACGATGTATATCACGATGAATTTAGTAATATTTTTCTTATCTTATTATTATTGGTTACATTCATGTTATTGTTTAATATAGAGTTTTCTAATTTTCTTTAACAATTTATCATTAATTTTTAAAATATTATTACTTCCTACAACTGCAACTATAGTTTTTATAGTAAAGTTGCGATTTTGACGTCATTTTAGGAAGATACCCGGCCAGCGCAAATATATTGAGGATAAAGAGTTGTAGGCAGGAAGTGCCTGCAGAATCGTTGGTAGTATTATGAAAAAGTAAAAATGTGAAGCGAAAGACGATTTTATATGTTTAAAATGCTGCTTTAGAGCATTCCATATCCATGGTACCGAGGTAATGCTCAGTATTTGGTAGGATCAGAAGGTTGTCATCTATATTGAACCTTTAAAACCGTTGAAACGATCACGAAATACCTTTAACAGCTACATTTGATATGTTGGAAGATATCGCTTATGCGTTTGAAGACAGGCAATCAACTTTTAGATACAGGCGAACTAAATTCTTCGTTAATAGTGATTTTCACTACAAATACCAGCTATAAGTAAAAAGTTATTTTCTCCAGAAATTAGCTTACTTTCTGTGTGATGAAAGAAATGAACAGGAGTTATGGAATGCCACAATAATTTTGAAAAAGCTAGTAAACGTTAATCCAATTTTGAGGTCATAAATCGAATAATAGTTTTTTTCCTCAGTACTTGAATACCAATTTTGAGCTGTTTATCTTGTTTGCTTTAAATAATGTGGATACCAATTATGCCTTTTATCAACAAACGAAAACAAACTTCAAGTTTTGAAATTAAATAATAGATAATCTGCAACTTAAGTGAAAAAACGTTTCACTTGAAAATATAATAATAATCCTGTTTTAGCAGGTGAAACTGCAGCTAATCATGACTTTTTAAATAAAGTAATAGAAAAAGTCATGATTAATTCTTGATCGCTCTATATAAAAAATATGATAATAATTTCATTTGAGATATTTTTCATTTGTTATAGAAACATGGCACAGGTTATGAAAACGTTTGTCCAAATAATATGAAAACAGTACCCAGAAAATCGTTTATCCTCTAACTAAAATATATAATATAAAATAACATGTTTTCAATATTTACAATGATTTTTGAAAAGATTTTTCTACGTAGAAGTCTCTCTGACCCTAACAGTGTGTCTGAACTTCCCACTTACTACATACAACTTGATGTAAATATTTGGCTATATATACATATATATTCAAAAAATTAAAATGGTGCTAAAAATATAACGTTTTACACACTGATACGGTTTTCAATTCATATAGCATACTATATGTATTACTAATGCTTTTAATAAATGTTAAAAATATAAAATATTGTTTATGTTTGCATGACGGTTGGATAATTCCATAGCTTATTGTAACTTTTAATTCATGGGGATTCGGTTTACTGTGTTCCGTTTTGGTGGTACTAGTACTAGTTTGGGTTTTCCAAAAGTAGTCGTCACCAAAAAGTGACAAAGGTGCTGATAAATGTGCCTATCTTTAAGTTTTATCAAAAAAATCGCGGAATAATTAAATTGCCCTCGTATACTGCAATAATCCAACATAATTCATTATTAATATTTATGAAACAAAGTTAACTATTTACAAATATACTGCAATAGTATTTAGTGGAAGTAACAGTTACACATACACATACATATACAGCAACGTCCATACTGTTCAATTTAAGAACAAACAGCAATTAGTTATATAATTAAGATAAGTTAATAATATAATTAAAATTGTAATGCCTAATTAGTTGTTTCATTCAAATAAATATTCATTCGACTAATACAACTGAAAATAGTAGTTAATTCTGATTATTGCACTAACTGAGGCATAAATAGTAAATAAAATTTAAATGACCAAATTAACCAACTGATTTTTTATTAAAGAAAAATGTTTAAAAGTGAATTTATTTTTAAATTGTCTAATTTAAAATTGCTGTTTTCGGAAATATTCTAAGTAAACACATTTGGTATTTAAATGATAATTAAATGATATTTGTATGAAATACGAATTATATCCTTGAAAACCATTTAACTGCATCAATGAACTTTAATTAACTTTTTACAAGATTAAACAAAAATTAAAAACCTGTTATTGATTTCCAAGAATTATTACAAAAGCTTTTGTTTGAAAATGTACTTATTTAACGTAGCTCACGTTAGTAGAGGATATTTATAAAAAAATAATTTAAAAATTAAAATACCTTTCAAAATACGATTTATTTTTTTAAGTCAGTAATCTACATAAATATAAGCAGTGCAAAAAAGAACTAAATATAAAACAGATAAACGGGCATAAAATCTAAACCAAAAATTTTAAAGGTGTAATGTCTACGCATTAAATAAAAAATAAACGATATACGTCAAAATCACGTTTTGTATAGGGGAACCCTATAGTTAGCCAGTTATATTTTTCTACTTGTAATCAGAGCGAACAAAGTCAAATAAATAGACTCAGCATACTCAAAGCCCGACGGTAGTACAGCAAGAGGTAACAGTTTAATAATAATATGGTTTGACTACCGCTATATAATTTAATCATAAAATGTTGCTCTTTAAACTCTTTGCGTGTATAAATGAAATGAAATATTTTAACTAATCCTTTCAGGTATAATTATCAAGCCTCGTATTTTTTGCAATTCAAAACCCAATTTAATGCGTTGACATTCTAGCTGCGTTGAATAGAGAAATGTGCACTAAAATATACATTTACCTGCGAAATATGAGCTAGGAACTCAAAGAAAGTGCAAATAGACTTTCATTTATTAAAAAATCAGGAGTGGCCTACACTCAGCTTTAGCATACCCAATGAAAACAGATATTTTGTGGATATATTACATAAAGAATATAAGTGCAAAATATATTCGAATCGTAAACTACCCCTTGCCCTTTCCCGGTTATGCCCAAAATTTACACAAATCTTCATCTCCATATTTCAAAGGCAAATACTAAATTTCGTTTTAATATGTCATATGGTATGACCTGTAGACGTTCAAGTAATTTGGGGATAATGAAAGTACCCCTTGCTCTCTTCCGATTATGCCCAACAACTATAATGCTCTTCATCTCCATATATCAAAGCACATACTAAATTTTATTTTAATATGTCAAATGGTATGGTACAAACTCAACAGAAATAGTGGCATACACAAACAACCAACCCTCCCACAGCCATCGTCGCGAAAATAGCCAAAATGGATTCAGGAGACCTCAAAACGTATAAATCCGTCGAAATCCTGACCTCTATTTTTTCATGATTACTATACTTTACCTTATACTACGTATGGTAAAGTAAAAATAACACAAAAACAAAAGAAGAATTTGAGACTTCATTTTCACCAACTGGCGATTGATGATTGAATACAGTTTTTCTCGTATTCCTTTATCTGAGTTTAGTTGATGAAATAGATGATGCTTACAAGTAAACTCTACCCAAAATAGCTGATGACGGACGTAGCTGTATAGAAAATGTGCATTCCGCTCTGCTGGTGTCTAAAAATTAAATTTTCCCAATTTTTCTTTAATAATATCACATAATTTGAAATTTTATTTATTCTTTCTTAGAAGGAATATTCATATATATGCTTGACTATAAATCTCATTGTATGTAATATAAATAGTTCTACTAATAAAATCTCAAAACTAAAAAGTTTTATTTTATAAATGTGTTACTAGAAAAACACACTGTGTAATTTTTTAAGTCATTTCAAAATAACCATATACGGACACCACTACGTCATAAAAGACCAAAAAAAAAAAAAAAGTTTTGCCCACAGTCCTCCAGGTTTTTTTTATGGGCCCTCAAAGATGTGGGGCCTTGATGTCATTTTTACAAAAAATGATCATTTACTCAAGCTCATATTTTGCAAACCGTTTGGAATTTTGATATACTCTCTGAGGCAAAGTTGTAGCTCTTGTCATAAAGAACAAAAATTGTTAACATATAAAATCAAAAAAACTTCCTAGGAATGATTCTTAACACCGTTTAGGTAGCGCTTAGGTAGCCGAAATGAATTTAAAAATTTTCGGGAAATATTTCACTTTTGCGGGTACCTAAGCGCTACCTAAACGGTGTTAAGAATCATTCCTAGGAAGTTCATATATTCTAGAAAGTTGTTTATTGCGATTTTAGGTTAATTTTTGTAGTTGATTGTTTCCTTGAATTTTGAACGGTTTGCTACCTATGGACCTGAACAGGGGAAAAAAGGTAAAAATAATTGAATTTTTTAAAGTTTTTTGCGATTTTGACCTTGAAGATGAAGTTTTTTTTTTGATTTTATATGTGCTACAACTTTGCCTCAGAGAGTATATCAAAATTTTAAACGGTTTGCAAAATATGAGCTTGAGTAAATGATCATTTTTTTGCAAAAATGACATCGAGGCCCCACATCTTTAAGGGCCCATAAAAAAAACCTGGAGGACTTTGGGCAAAACTGGGAGACAGGGGTCTTTTTTTTTAGTCTTTTATCACGTAGTGGTGTCCGTATATGGTTATTTTTTTCCGTGTTGCACTGTGAAATAGTATGGTCGTTTGTATTAAACATAGAATTTTTCAATTAAAACAAAAAAATATATGTGTATATTTTATCATTTAGAGTACCACACAACTAAAGCAACCAACAAACAAATAAACAAAACAGATCGTAATGCCATTATTATATTAATTTATTATATTAATAAATAATAGAAATATATTTATTCCTCTTGTTAAGTTTGTTTAACAATTCTATTGAGTTAAAGTAAATAATTTTCAAAACATCCACCCAACGTCTTTGTATGATTTAAAAGAATAAACAAAAGTCATAAATGGAAAGCTCCCACTCAAATCAATGGGATTATTTATATTAAACCAATATTTGTTTGCGTTCTGCTCAAATATATGTACATTGTACGTATGTGTATTTACATATATCCATTAATACAATTATAAATTACATATACATGCATATGTAATCAATTGTAATCAATGTTGTGTCATAAAGTCAATGAATGTTTACAAGAGTGTAGAATATGAAAATGTTAGAAGTCAAATAACACTGCTTATGGCCACAGTGTACTTGGGTAGTGGCAAAACACAAATGTAGTTTTAAATGGAAGTACAAACAGAGCTCAATAGCTATGAACGTATTAATGTATATTATACTCGTATACTAAGTATAAATATATGTACGTATAAATATTGTACATAAATTTATGGAATTAAACCATAGTTTTCTTAAGTTTTAATAAATTTTGACTTGATAAAACCTCTTGCTTATCGTAAGTGTTGGAGAAAGCTATAAAAATGTATAATATCACAGAATATCAAATTTATTGGTTACTTTTTTCTTTTTAGGACATCTGGTCTCCGCTAGGTTTTTGTTAGTGCCTCAAAACACAAATCAACAAGGCACTTAAACTTACTTACTACTCCCGATTTTATTGAAACTTTTTTTTATTAATATTTGTTGAATCCCTTAATCCAAATATAATTAAAAAAATTTAAGTTTTTTACCTATACAGATCTCAAAATAGGAAAATATTGCTTGTTTGTATATGGGCTCGATGATGAAATATATTCTAATTCTAGTTCTATAATTCCTAGGAAGTTGAGTAATAGCTCATTTTAAAGGAGATTTCATACACTTTAATTTGATATCAATCATGAAAAAAACAAATTTTTAACAAATTTTTTCTTATATTTAAAGAAAAGTTTTATTAAAATTTATAAAATAGTGGTTTTTAATTTTTTAAATTTATATATCATACACTATAAAAATTTCAGAGTAGAACCATGGTGGGATCAGAACTTATCTTAAAAAAACTTAATTTTGATTCCTTACAAACCGAAAAAATAGAATTTTTTTAATAAACAGGGTAATAAAGGTAAGAAATGTTCGAAAAAATTAAAATATAAAATATATGTACAACCAATACAAAAACCTGTTAGTGGAGGCAGGACTTCCCTATATTGCTGATTATATCTACGCTAATGACTTAAAACTTATTCCAAGGATCTTTAACTCCAACAATACAAATTTATTAAATCTTGTTAAAAATGCCATCAAACAAAAAAAAAAAAAAAAAAAAAATAAAATAATGTAAAATACAATCTTCAATCCATATAGCTTTAGGTTATGCAAAAAGTGTGTTTCCATCAATAGTTTCTAAACAATCTATCTCTAAACTAAAGGCATCCATGGTGGCATGTAAAAACTTCGTTTATTCCGGATCTTCTACAATTCCAGAAGCAAACCACTTTACGGGAAATATACAGGCAACAATTCAAAGTTTATTTCCTGACCACACTTTTATATTTACGGATGGTGCTAAAACAGACCTACATATGAAATTTGCTGTAGTCGATGAAAATCTAACTACAATATACAATGGATAGCTAGAAAACCATTGCAGAATTTATACAGCAGAAATGTTTGCAATAAAATTGGCCATGGAATATATTCTAAGACTTAAGGCAAAATTTATCATTTGCACGGACAGCCAGTCTGCAACATCAGCAATTTCATGCACAAAAAAAAAAAAAATCGTTTAATGTGGGTCCCAGATCATGCAGGCATTAAAGGTAATGAAGAAACAGATAGATTTGCAAGATATGCCCAACGATCGCCATTATTATTTCACACGCAAGAAAATCTATATCTATACATATAATAAAAGAGTAACTCATTTGCGATTGTCTGTCTGCTTTTCTTTTACGTTCGCTTCACGTAAAAACTACTGGATGTATTTTAACAAAATTTTGTTTAGGAGATACCCAAGTATTCTGATCCCAATATAGGATACTTTTCTTCTGCAAAAATATCTTACTTGCAAGAGAAAGTGGAGAAAAAGCAGTGAAAGTACGCAGTTGAACTAACCGGATATGAATACTTCATTTTTTATAAAGTAAAAAATACATAAACTAATATGCAGGATAGTTTAAGGCGGAACTAAAAACGCCTTCACCGGTATTACTACAATTGGCTATGCTAGCCAAAATAACACCAGAGGTGCTTGTAACACTGTTCTAAAAATATTCACAACGTGCATTTGCAGTGTTGCCATAAGCGAAGCTTTATTATCACACTCACAATCTGACTTTTCTACTACTATCCCTTTCTAAAGGAAGTACCACAGTTAATATAGGCTTTAATTGCCTGAGTGTTACATCTCCTTAAAAAAAGGAGTGGAGCAAGGTTATTCTCAAGGCTAAGGCCTGGTCATACCTTAACCAATCATCAGTACTTACTGTCAAGAGAAGAGTAACCTATATGCAGAAGTTGTAATACCACAAAAACTGTTGATCGCCTATTAGACATAGTTGTCAGCTATTTACTCAAGAGAGATTTGAAATTTTTGGTTCCACCATTCCTAGTTCCTAGTAAACACGCCAAAATCAATAACATCAGGTATTTTTTGTCGATCAGTAGGCCAATAGGTGGGTTGTCCACTCGATATAACATTCAGACGCATTTTTGAAATTGTGTCAAACAAAATACGACCTTTTGGAGTTATTAGGCGTGATCCCCAAAACGTATGTTTAGCGTTGTAGTCGCCTGATGCTATGAAACAGGGACCTAGTGATTTGTAGAAGTCGCTATACTGACTTTCCGAAATTTAAAATCTAGGAGGTGAATAAATCGAAGCTTTGATGAAATTCTTCAAGACAGATATTTGTTGCTTGAATGTAATTCTCACAAAAATCACGCAGTAAATAATGTTTGATTCGGGCCTTAATAAGTATTGCCGAGCCTCCACATGCTCTTCCACGGGGGTCCTTAGTGTCATATAAAATATAGCCATTGATTTTAAAAACGCTATTTGTTGTTAAGTGTGTCATCAATTTGTTGGTTCTTGAGGAAGTATTCAAGTTCATTTTTATGTTGGCGTAAGCCGTTTGCGTTCCAGAAACATATTTTTAAGCAGTTCATGGTTTGTTTAGTACCGCCTGCAACATCATAGATTACATGCGTACCATTTCTTGCATCATGCTGCTCATAGAGCTCATAAAACTGTTTAACGAAAGCACTAATGTCTCGATGCTTGCTTCGATGGTTGTTCTTTAGGTTCTGGGTGCAAATGTGGTGTAGAATTATTTTTCGGTGTCGCTTTATGTACTGAAACATGATTAGTTTTTAACATAGCAGCGTATGAAACATGTTGGGTTGTTGGTTGGGCTAACTGAGGGTAATGAGCATTTGCTCGATATTGTGGGTGCTTAGCAGGAGTATTTGATTTTTGAGTGGTTTTCCTTACCATGGAAAAAACTGGACAGCCTCTGTAGTTAGCAGAGTGGTTTCCACCGCAATTGCTACATTTTTTAACTTTTGAGTCATCCCTTGCTTTGTCGCATTGGGCGGAACAATGTAGCTCTCCACACACAACGCAAACCGGAGGCAATTTGCAGTAAGCCCTAGTATGACCATATTCTTGGCAATTTAGACACTGTACGAGTCCTGATCGCTTATGCGGTTCCTCTACGCTTATTTTGCGGTGCAACAGATATCTTAAATTATAGATAGGGTGCGGTTCGTTCTTTTTCAATCGCATATCTCCAGGTTCCAGTTCAACGCGAAATAGAGGTTGAGGGACACGTTCTCGATTTCTGAGGTTCTCTATACTTTTTACCTTAAATCCCGCTTTTTGGAGGCCATCTCTAATTTCGACTGGATCAACATATGAGTCTACACCTTTTATAACTTTGACCTATAGTGCATTGCAAAGAAGAGCTGCACAATACACAGGATGTCTGTATTAAAACTAAAGGTTGATATACACCCGTTGTTATTTAGCGAATGTTATTCATCCTCGAATAAGGGTCATTTTTAAAACATTTGCTAAACAGTTACACACTTGCCTATTACTGTACAGATGTCGGTAAAATGAAAACAATAGTATGTTAAAAAAGTAGATTTAATTCCTTAAGTTCTACAACAACAAGATATTAAAACTTTTACAAACAATAAAAATTAACGCAGAAAAAAATCATGTTTTTAATACGGTCGCAAGAATCATCATGTTCTAGGTAACAATTTATGGTTGTTTTAATCATTACTATAGTCACGATAAACAAATTTTTGTTGCTGGTTGATCACTAAATGTTTACTGCACCCACCCTAAAAATGAAACATGGCTGGTGTGAACTATATTATTTTAAAGACAACACTACCTCTGCCAAGCTTTTTGTTTGTCTGCAGAATACACCCAGAGTCTTTAGCGGTAATAGAACCCGCAACCTCCTGACTGATACACTAGCGCATTACCAATCGGTCTATCGAGGCACTCAAATTTTCAAATTACAATTAAAGTTTTAATATTATGAAAATTCGAGATTAAAATTGTACTTTCGAAAATCTCTAAGAGAATATATTAAATTAAAGTGGGTATACTCACTATATGTATATCTATATGTATATCTCTGTACATAATAGCATTCTGAAAACTATTATTAGTTAATGTTTGTTACCGTCTTTTTTATTATTTTTCTAAGATTTTTATTTAGAGAATGAATCGAAGGATTTAACGTTTTTAAATGCAAACTTCCAGAATTTTTACGCAATTCTATTGTATTGCCCACTGTTTGTCTATGTACACACACACAATTATTATACAAATCTATGTACATTTACATAATAAACCATACCCTTATGTATTATTCGTTAGTACGAGTATATTTATTTTACAATCATCATAACCACCAAAATAACAAAAGCATCATTAAAATTGACAATTCAGAATGGACATAATACGCAAAGTAAAGACACGTAGTGTTATGACATCATTAATGATAGTAAGTGGCGTCTTTTTGTCACATTGATAATATGTTTCGTATACTCGTACATAATATATTTTATACACAAAAACAAGACAGCGAAAAAACAGGGGTATTTCATTTTTAAATAAAAATATTTTGCTTTTTTTTTAAATATGTTTTTAAGCTGAAGTTAATATTATTCTTCAATTATTATGAATCTGATAAAAATCTTCTTTAAAATTATAGGTGAAACATTATAATCTGCTTAACATTTAAAATTAAATAACTCGTAAAATTATACTTTAATATAAACCATTGTTGAGGTAAGATAATGTATTTAATGTTTCTCTAGGGTATTTGTAAGGAAAATTGTTCAAGATTGAATAACTATGTATTTGCGTTTATAAACTAACTATTGATGTTAAAGTAAAGCTTTTCATTTCATGTCAAATTTACTCTTGCATTGTGTGTGTTTAAATTCCACGGCTATAAGAATGTGTGCTACGAAATTTGACAAATCCATGCAAAGTCAGCGGGGATAAGTATGCTATGAGGGTGTTATAAGTACATTGAGATTAAGTTTTCAGCGATTGTTTGAGTATTTAATTGTATTTTGTATAGTTATATTGAAGAATTTGATAGTGTTCGCTAGATTAAAAAGAAGAGTTTAAGAATTCAAAGAGTTTAAGAATCTGTATGAATTTTAATTTTATTTTGAACTATGTTTTAAATACGCTTAAGTTCTTTGCTATAAAGAGATAAAGAAAAATTAGACACCAGCAAAATGTAATGCATTATCAAAGAAATAGAATTTGAGAATTTTAAATTTTTA
The DNA here is from genome assembly GCA_949628195.1 of Phasia obesa. Classification (NCBI taxonomy): domain Eukaryota; kingdom Metazoa; phylum Arthropoda; class Insecta; order Diptera; family Tachinidae; genus Phasia; species Phasia obesa. The sequence continues at coordinate 32,751,515 of OX451216.1, forward strand.
TATTATATTTCATAGGTGACAGAGCTTTTTGAAATTGTTTTACGTTCTTAAACACTAACTCTTTATAGCTGCTTTAGAAAATTTCAATTTGTCACGAAGTTTTGAAATAAGTATGTCATGGTCAATACAATCATAGGCTCTTGATAGGTCTAATGAAACCAAAATGTTCACTCTACCTTTATCAATATTCTGGCAAATTTCAAACGTCATTTCAAGAAACAATGACGAGGTGTTACAATTTTTTTTAAAACCATACTGACTAGCACTTAACATATTCTCAGTATTCAAATACTGAAGAATATTGCACTTAAGTAAATGCTCAACCACCTTAGGTAAAACCGGTAGAATTCAAATGGCTCTTAAGTTCTCAACAGATGATAGAGTGCCAGCTTTGGGAATTGGAACAACCCTTGCAACCTTCCATGGTGTTGGAAATGTGGACGTTGTTATAACCATGTTGACTAAATACAAAAAATGTTTAGAAATTTTTGGAAAAATAAGTTTAATAAATCTTATTGGCAATCCATCAACACCTGCTGAATCAGATTTTATCCTATTTAAGGCATTTAACAGATTCAACTCAGATACACTATTAAATGAGAAAGAGCATCCTTCATCCACATAATTAAAATCAGAGTAACCTTTGTTGAGCCCATACCTAACAACGAAAAAAATTATTTACTTCATCAACATCATAATTAATAGTATGCTTGTCTATATTTAAACAAACAGCCATACGCAACGATTTCTATACATCTAAATTACTACTCTTTTGGAAAACTTTTACATAATTTTGCCTTTTATGTTTTCTTATAATCAATTTAGCTCTATTTTGACGTCTGCAATAAATACACCAATTTTCGTCACTAGGATATTGAATAAAACTCTTATACGCAAGTTTTCTTAACTATTGTGCATTTAAGATCTCCCTGGATTTCATCCAAGAATCTGTTTTAATTTTTAATTTCCTGCATACGATAGGAATAAAACTATAAGTTTCATTAAACAATTTGCTTAATACATTAAATTGAATTTTTACATCATTAGTATTATACATTAAAGAAAAATCGTAAGAACAGCAAAAGATATCTAACCCAACCCATTCTGTGTTTTTAAAATCTTTAAACTAAGAAATCTGATTATTTTTTTCAATATTAAGTTCTAATGATAAGTAAAATCTTCAACAATGATTATGCTATTATATTTGAGAAAAAGCTGCACATGTTCCTTCTCAAAGATTGCAAGATCATTCTTGTTGCCTCTTGGAAAATATACCACCCCAACAAGAACTTTCACATTTTTTATAACAATTTCTACAAAAATAGTTTCACATACACCATATTATCTGCACGTAAATACCCACGAGATTTAATACCATTTAGTATATAAATGCACACACCTCCCCCTCTTCCATTTTCTATTGGGCGGTAATTTGAAAAAACTAGAATATAAAAACTTGAGCCTACTAATAATACGGGTATTTTCGAAAACAACCACAAAGTGTTATAATGGGTGATTTTTTTGAGGTTAGGATTTTCATGCATTAGTATTTGACAGATCACGTGAGATTTCAGACATGGTGCCAAAGAGAAAGATGCTCAGTATGCTTTGACATTTCATCATGAATAGACTTACTAACGAGCAACGCTTGCAAATCATTGAATTTTATTACCAAAATCAGTGTTCGGTTCGAAATGTGTTTCGCGCTTTACGTCCGATTTATGGTCTACATAATCGACCAAGTGAGCAAACAATTAATGCGATTGTGACCAAGTTTCGCACTCAGTTTACTTTATTGGACATTAAACCAACCACACGAATGCGTACAGTGCGTACAGAAGAGAATATTGCGTCTGTTTCTGAGAGGTTGCTGAAGACCGTGAAATGTCGATTCGTCGCCGTTCGCAGCAATTGGGTTTGTGTTATTCGACCACATGGAAGGTTTTACGCAAAGATCTTGGTGTAAAACCGTATAAAATACAGCTCGTGCAAGAACTGAAGCCGAACGATCTGCCACAACGTCGAATTTTCAGTGAATGGGCCCTAGGAAAGTTGGCAGAAAATCCGCTTTTTTATCGACAAATTTTGTTCAGCGATGAGGCTCATTTCTGGTTGAATGGCTACGTAAATAAGCAAAATTGCCTCATTTGGAGTGAAGAGCAACCAGAAGCCGTTCAAGAACTGCCCATGCATCCCGAAAAATGCACTGTTTGGTTTGGTTTGTATGCTGGTGGAATCATTGGACCGTATTTTTTCAAAGATGCTGTTGGACGCAACGTTACGGTGAATGGCGATCGCTATCGTTCGATGCTAACAAACTTTTTGTTGCCAAAAATGGAACAACTGAACTTGGTTGATATGTGGTTTCAACAAGATGGCGCTACATGCCACACAGCTCGCGATTCTATGGCCATTTTGAGGGAAAACTTCGGAGAACAATTCATCTCAAGAAATGGACCGGTAAGTTGGCCACCAAGATCATGCGATTTGACGCCTTTAGACTATTTTTTGTGGGGCTACGTCAAGTCTAAAGTCTACAGAAATAAGCCAGCAACTATTCCAGCTTTGGAAGACAACATTTCCGAAGAAATTCGGGCTATTCCGGCCGAAATGCTCGAAAAAGTTGCTCAAAATTGGAATTCCGAATGGACCACCTAAGACGCAGCCGCGGTCAACATTTAAATGAAATTATCTTCAAAAAGTAAATGTCATGGACCAATCTAACGTTTCAAATAAAGAACCGATGAGATTTTGCAAATTTTATGCGTTTTTTTTTATAAAAAAGTTCTCAAGCTCTTAAAAAATCACTCGTTAGTTTCGTGCAAATTTTGGCATAAAATCACCATACTTTAAAAAAAAATTAAAAAAAAAATATGGTCTAGCGGTGACTATTTCTGCAATACGATATCGGGAGATGACTAGGTAATATTGATGTGGACGACTTGTTGTTTTAGCAAGAAGGTGCTATATGCTATATGTTGAAACTATCAAAATCGATAAATGATGATTGCTTACAATATATGCTAATCAGTATTTGAAACAAATTAATTAATGCATGAGGTGTTTCCTGGTAGTCTAGTCTGTCGTTTCACTTATCAGAATTGGCTGCTTAGATCGTCAAAGTTCTATGCCAACAAATCCATAACCACCGGTGCAATGAAAAGGAATATTCCACGCAGCCATTTGTGTGATGTGCTATTCTATATATAACTCTATTCTCTGCCCATGATGAGTCTTAAAAAATAGCAAACGAAATAACAAATATTCCATATATTTTTGGGCAACTTTTATTTGGTTTGATATCGAGGTTCTTTGTGTACCTCAGTCCACCCGGTGCGTAACAATATGGCCTTATTATTTAATCTAGAATAGAATAATAGAATTTTTGTATTTCCAGCATCGTACTTTGCAACGCAACACTACTTTCGTCGTTAACTGTTGTCTATTACTGGACTTCTGAACCGACAACAGACCACAGAAAACAGGCTTTTTACAGTTATTGCAAACAGACTATCTCGTTGATTTTAACAAAAAAAAAATTTTAATTTCGTGTGACGATTAAATATTTAATTTTTACATGAAAAAACCATCACCGAAAACAAAGTAGTGCTTGATAAATATTATTCGGATTCTGCCTTATCAATTTTAATAATTAATAAGTTTATTGGTTTACTAAGTTTCAGAAAACATTGCCAGTTCAGGTCGCACAAAACGAATCGTACAGGTAAAAAAAATAAGAAAAAATCATTGGAATGATACTGGACGATCGAAGAATGTTAGTTCGTGAGATGATTGAGAATGCTGGTATGTGAACCGAGTGAGTACATCACATTATGCATGAATTTTTGAATATGAAAAAGTTATCCACGCGATGGGTACCGAAGTCAAGACATTGCAGTAGTGCACACGTGTGTAGTCACAGATGCAGAAATACATGAATTGAGCTGCTACTCGTTCTAGCATACTTTCCATTGCGACTTTTTTAGGTTTCCAAATTTAAAGCTATAGCTGGATGTTAATAGATTGGGTCAAAAGAAAAGGTTATCATTCAAATAAGGCCTAATTTGAAGGCCTGAGAAATCTTATTATTAGGAAGAATTACAAAAGCATAGCAGATTCAATATACCGAGCTTTTAAAAAGCTTTTTACTTATTTGTCAAATACTTTTATTCCATTTATGCCCCAAAAAGAAACTTTTAATTAGCGATAATATTATAAAAGTTTTAAAAGAACAAAAGAGAGTGTTTTAAATATTTTTTTGCTTGTATTGCCATTTTCTTTTTTTTTCTTGTTAGATATTAAACTAAACAAAACTCATATGTGAGTGCTTTCTCATCAGAGAGGTAAAATATTTAATCAAAACTGAATTTCAAAAGAATTAATAAATTTGATCAAATACGTACACACATATTTATTGATATACATATGTACATATTTTTTAATATATGTATGTATGAACCATAAACATCAATATTTCAATTAAAGTTTTTTCAGTTGCTATTTTTTACGGTTCAATATTCAGGTTTACGTATATATAATGACGTACGTTTATATGTATATACATGCATATATCAAAAGTTTATTTTATTATTATTTTTGTGCGTAAAAATCAAATATTGAAAAAAATTTCAAAATTAAATTTAAAATTAAATGTATGCTTTTGAAGCTTGTATGTTATTAAACTTTAAATGCGCTATAAAGAAGGTTTTTTAATTTATTTGTTTTGCTAAACAGTCAAATCATTAATAGTTGCATAAAAAAATAATAAATATATTTAAGAGAATTTTCTATTTATTTATTTCACATTTCAAAATTAATATTTGAATAAATAAGAGCGGATATTATTGAGCAGCTTCTTAAAGGATGATTTCAACAAAATTACAAAAAAGTATTAAATAAGAAGAACCTAATGCCATTTTTTTTATTTTTGATCTGATTTAAAATAGACTCAATACAACTTTTTTTTAATGATCTCAACTTGTTCTCAGTATTACTCAAACCCTGTTAATTAAAATTTTCGGATGCAGTATGACTCTTTTTTTATTTCATATTACATATATGTGTAAAAAATTTATTTTGAAATCATCTTTTTTAAGCAAATATGTATTTAATTTCTGAAATGACAAATTTAATATTTTGTTTCATGTTTTTAGTAAAAGGGGGAAAATTTTATTTCGATTCTAAAAATCTTATTTAATAACTAAAAAGAATTTTAAATATTTTTATTTTATAGTAATAAATGAACTGTTATATATAAGAGTAGTATAACTCCATTTTAGCAAAATAATAAGTTATCGGCACTTAAAAAAAAAACAGCTTCTTTTCATATTTCTAGTCATAGAGTACTTATTTTCATTAAGTGTAGAAAAAAATTCTGTGGCAATAAAAAAGGAGAGCAATTGTAGACCTTAAAATTAATTTTCAAAAAAAAAAAAAAAACTTGTCTTTAAACTTTACATACGGGAGTCAAACGTATGTTCAATTAATAACTTGTGAAAGAAGTTTTTAAGATTTGGAAAACTAACTTGAAGTTTCTTAACCTTTTTTTTCAACTGCGGTTAGACATTGAAAAGTGATTAATAGAAAGTAATTTCGCTTCCTGAAAAATGGTATAGAATAATTGAAACTTTCCACATGGGGTCCTTGGAGTACGGAGATTATAAAGTGGCCTTCAGTCGACTTAAGCACTTATGCCTTATTGCCACAGAATTTTCGGGCATAAAATGCGTTCGCGAAAAATAAATTTTTGACAGTGGTATAAAATTATAACTAAAATAACTTTCGTATTGCAAATGTGGCTGCTTTTTAAGACTTAAGAAAATAATGCGCTTTGGCAGATATTAATTAACTAGAGCTAGTGTACAAAAATGTTTTTAACAAGAAAGAAGAATTTATGTAATGCTAAATAAAATACAGTTAGAATTTTTATGACAAAAGAATTCATGGCTCAGAGTTTTTCAATTAGTAGATAAAAACATATGTGAGCACACTTATTTATTGTCCGACTATTCATTTCTTAAAAAAGACAGCGATTTTATTTTCGTGGAAACAGCATTTAAGAAAAGGATATAAAATTTCCGAATTAAATAGATTCATTTAGTATGAAATGAAAAAAGAAGAAGCAATATTAAACAGTAAAAAGACATACGGACGGGGAAATTGTACAGAGGCTAAAAATATGCTCTATGAGGTTTAAAAATGATGACGAAAAGCATTGTTTTATTTGGAAAACAATTAAGACAGCAACATTATTATGTTGCGACAGTATGAAACTTCGAGATCCATAAAAAAGAGAAATATTTTCAACGATATGATAAAATTCCTGCCTAACATACGAACTATTCAAGGCGAATACTTCATTACGCTAACAGAAGGAGAAATAAGCTTAATATATATTTTTTATTTTTTAAATTTTATTTACATATACCGTCTTTTTTATTTTGAACTAGCTATCGCCGGTGCGCTTCGCTACATCCATCCACAAAAAATACAATAAACACTTGGAAGAAAATATGACCAACCTTTTACGCGAAAACGCACATTTTCAAGTCAAAAATGTTCCCATCCAACCTGTTTTTTGCTAGACTATACGTATTAACACGATCACAATTTTTTACTTTCAATGGGATGTGCCACTCCCATTATTCTTATATTCTTATCCAGTCTGTATTTTGCAAGACTGTGCAGATTAGTATGTGCAAAGTTTCAAAACTATACCTAATGTAGTTCTCTAGGTACGCGATAATAATTTTTCACTTTGTATAGGTGGTACCACTCCCTCCATTCAAATTCTGTCTGTATTTCTATACACAATGTATCTTTATATGGGGATTACTGATGCAAAATTCCAAGGCGCTACCTATTGCAGTTCTCTAGATACAAGATAATAATTTTTTACTTTGTAAGGGGGGTACCACGATCACTCTCCCAATTCAGCTTATGTTTTTCTAGAGTATACTCATGGGTATGGGGTTTACTTGAAGACCATACCTATTATAGATCTCTATATACACAATAATAATTTTTCACTTTGTATGGGAGTTACCACACCCAAAACCCCAATTCATTCTGTATTTTGGCGGACTATACGCATTATTACAAAGGCTACTCTTCCAAAGTTTCAAGGCGCTATATATTGCAGTTCGCCAGGAACACGATAATAATTTTTTTACTTTGTATGGGCGGTACCACGACAACTATTACGACTATAACTCATAAACCAATACACGTACAGAGACCGTTTATACATAAAACCTTGGTATTGACGTCACTTTTCATATAAACTTTGCAGAAACAAAAACGATTCACGCATTCCAGAGAACATCAATTACAAACACAATGCAACTTATTTTTATATATATATATATGTAGATGAAACTAATCTTTAATAACGTTAGTGATTCATATGTTTAAATGTCTTCGATTTAGTTATACATAGTTTTTTACATAAAAAAAATCCATTTCCATAAAGCTAATGTCTAAAAATAATTGACTTAAATTTCCAATTGATTTTATTTCTTATAATATGTTATTTATGAAAGTGGTGTTATTTCGTTTGGAATTAAAAAAAAAAATTATTTTTTAAATATTTTCAATTATTATTTCATAATGTTGAAAACCTCTCTCAAATTGATTAAAGTTAGCCAGTATTTTCAAATCAATTAGAATGCAAACTGTTAAATATCCCGGTATATGAAAAAAACTTATTCAAATTTCAAAAATAACAGCTTAAATATGGATTTAACCTTAATAACTAACAACGATTTATATTCTAAGATAAAACTGGTTTTAAAAGCATTTCCAAGACAAAAGCACGCAGTATTAAAATTTTCCACATTTTACGAGGAAAAGAGATGTCAGCCAAAAAAAAAACAGACAGTTTGAGTTACTAAAAATAAATCACTAAATATAAAAACATTAAAAAATTATGTATTAAACATTTTTACTGCGGTAACTGTGTAGGAAAATTGAAAGAAATTGAATTAATTTGCTGTTTTAAATATGACAATATCGAAGTTGGAATTGATGGGCTTAGTGGATGTTCTTATAGTTAACAAGAATTGCTTAGATTAAAACCTCTCCACAGTCTAGTCTCAGTAAAGATCTAAGCAGATGCATCTTCAAGTTTACAAAATTTAACTACAAACTTATTTCCCAAGTTACTGCTATGTTGGTCAAACTGTTCGTTTATTAATAAAAAAAAGAAAAAAAATGGCCGACAAGCATCCACCTCGAGTGCTGCATGCAAGTCTGTGCAAACAGTTCGTGGGACTGGTTTAATAGAGGAGAACACTCATAGGAAGTGTCAGCTGCTACCAAAATTGTGAAACTCAATCCAAGCCAGTCAATCCAGTCAACCATAAAAACTACAGAGAAATTGTTACAGAATTTCTTTTGTGGCCTGAAATGGAGGATGAAAACTTGGGTGATTTTTTGTTGCAAAGTTTGGTAATCGTATTATCAGCAGTCGCAAATCACAAACCGCCAAGCAGCGATTTAACGCCTTTCGAATATTTTTGGAGTATGGATGCTTTACAAATAGTCCAGAAACTTAAGGCTAAAATACCCATTCGTGAAAGCCAGTCTAAGCAAATTTAACTGACATAGAAGCTACTCCGAAGCAAGTAGTGTTTCATAAATAATGAAAATATTTACTATTTCTTAAAGAAATTAACTTTAGTTAATTTTATTTAATTTAAAAAAATATATATTAATATACAAAATATTACAAAACAAAGAAAAATGTTTATTTCAATTAACTTCTCCAATCACAAAATAATTATATTACTTTATTTTCTTTTATGAAAAGAAATTCGCGCAAAAAAAAATAATTTGAATTGAATTGAATTTAATCAATTCCACATACCACGGCCAATAAGCAAGTTCTATAAGTAGACATTAATGATAAATTATTATATTCACTACGATTAAAGTTGTTTCCAGTTATTAAATATTTAAATTTAGAAAACATTTATTTTCAATAAAAAACGGCACAGCAATGTTCTTGAAAGCCTTCAAATATGTCAAAAGCATGCATTTAAATAAAAATATATAAAAATAAAATTCACTCAACAAAAGCATGTCATGAACAAAAATAAAATATGTATGTATGTACTAATTTTTGGAAATTACACGCGTGTATAACTACAGCAACGCAATTACTTCTATAAACAGCAATATATATTTTCAAAAAAAAAAATCCGCTTATAAATTTATCATGCGTATCTTTTCTCTATCTTAGCTATCTTAGCATACCCTGTAAGTTGTATTCATTTAGAGTCACAATACACAGTGCGGGAGAATAAAAATATCTTGGAAATAACTCAGGCATTTGTAAAGGGCTAAGCCGATTGATCAAACATTTAGCACGAGCATAGCACAGCAGTATCTCAGCTAAAGTTTGTATGGTGGGTACCATCCACTTTCTAGGAGCGGCACTATGTGGTCTCAAAGTTGGATACTTGACATTTCTTAAATTTTTTGTTTGATTTCTAAAAGTTATACATGGCCTTAAAGGTCTAGTTAATACCTATGTAATGATGGTTTAATCTGTAAATTATGTTTTAAGCGAGTTATAAGCGTTTTTAAAATTAAAATTTTTGATTTTTTGAACCCTGTTCCAGTTTTTTAAAAACATTTCAAATAACTTTTAGCAAATTTTTTTTTTAATTTGTTTCCATAGTTTGTGAACAAAATTAAAAGTATTCTGAAAAAATTTTACTATACCTTTTCTAAGTTAAAAACTAGACGATTTTCAATTTAAAAATTCTGAAGTTATAAATATTTTGTGTATTTTAGGCTAAAAATAGCCGTCAATATAATTTCAATAAAATTTCTTAAGGAATATATGAAAATTTTATATCTTTGTGTAAGCTAGCAATGTATTAGTACGTTTAAACCAAATTTCGTGTAGGATTGCTCAACGTGTAAGATTGATCAATTTGACCTATTTTACATCGAAATTTTGACATTTGACTATATGGGATAAAATCCCAAAGCTGGGATCGGAAAAAGAATACTGCCGTAATAATGCTATATACTTTCAACTATTGCAGAAATAATTTCATAACCAATAGTCCTAATAAAAATGTTAAAATCAAGCAAAAATATAAGAAATTCCAATTTGCAGGGGCGACTACATAGCACCATTCCTGGTAAAAGGATAATAAAAATCTAACACATTTAAAAAAACATGTTACTCTATATACATACATATGTATATTCTTAATATTAAAAATATGTTATGTTACAGTCATGATTTTCATTTTCATAGAAATATTGAAATTTTTTTTTATTTTTTCGAAATTTGTTTGCAAAAATATCTTTTGTAAAATTTTATTCGAAAATTTTTTGGAAAATTGTTCTGTATGTTTTGTAAAGTTTTTTGTAAATATTATAAAGATTTTTTTTTTAATTTTCTTTTTAAAAAATTTTATTAATTTTTTTTTTTAATTTAGGACCTTCTTGCAATCTATATTGAGTTGGAATAGTCAGACTATCAAAAAAAAAAACAAAAATCTTAAAAAAATTTCCTCATATTAACCCTCATGTTCCTTTTAACTGCTTCAATTTACCAGTGGGTACCCTGTATGTCTATCGATTACCTCTATATGTGTTTATGTTTGAACAATGCTGATTCCCATCCTTGGCTAACGTTGAAGATTTTGGTTAAATGGTTGACATCTGTAAGGCGCTGAAGTCGTAATATTGGTTTTTATTCGTTGGATTTTTTTTAGAAAATTGTTTTGGCTTTTGGCGCTATTTAGTTTTTAGTTATTATAGATACAAATTTTGAAAAGGCTAGTGGCCATATTTTCGTAAGAATTTTAAATTAATACTTAAGCATTAAGACTTATTAATAAATAATAGAAATCTGTTCAACAATAATTGTTGTAAAACTCTTATTAAAAATAAAGGGAAGTAGCTAGAGCTTTACGTAAAGTGCCTGAAGAGAAATCTTAATTTCTGTTTTTTTATTTCATACTGGAGGAACCGAATAATCCTTGGTGTTTCAGAGTGCAAGGACAGAACCAACCACATATTACCATATAAAACACTTTAATACAAATTAAAGCAGAAAACCCGTACCAACCTAGAAACAAACAAAAAACGCACCTCGCAGGGGGTTATTGATACCCCGAGATCTGTATGCACTCCTTGCGATCTACCTGTCGTGGTCTAATATTTATTTGACAAAAAAAAAAAAAAAAAAAACGCAAAAGAGAATCATTAAAGCCGAAAAAAAAATTAAAAACATAAAAAAAGTGTGGTTTTTGGCCCGCAGCCTCCAATGATCCGATGTTGCTGAATTGCAATCTAAAAATTTCCGAAACTATGACTGACAGTGTGCTTAAATTTCTTGTATCTCTCCTGGTGCCTTGACAAATGACATTACTACCCGAACACGGACAGACGGAAAAACGGAAATCCCTTAATCAACTTCTCTATGTATAAGGATCCAGAATATATAAACTTATGGGGTCGGAAATGAATACTGTTGAAATTACACACGAAATGACAAACTTATATACATATACCCTTTCCAAAAATTTTGGCAGTTATAAGTACTGAAATCAAAATAAGAATGATTACTTACCTATTTTTCTGAATGTATTTATACGATTTTTGATAAAAAAAAATAAAATTTATATTTGTATATATTTCTTTTTTTATAACAATAAACTATTTTCTTTGAAGTAGGAACAGTTACAAAAACGAAACATAAAAACACTTTATATTATTATTTACTTAAATAAAAATATAACAATTAAATACTAGTTTTACAAAAAACCAAAAATATTATTTATATATTGCTTAACAAATGTCCATAGACGACAATTGATTAGTGTCATAAATTATGTTTTTACTAATAACACATGTATGCCATACATTCCTTCAATCCATTAATAAATGTATATTTTATTTATGGCAAATAATATCTTATTATTTATTTTCTATAGTTTATTTTTAAAATACGTTCTTTTATTTCATAAACTTTAACAACAAACTTAACAAATATGTACTAGTATTGGAAAAACTTATTGCACCCTTGAGTGCCTTGTGTTACCTGTGCCACTTTACTTATTTTATATGGAAGTATTTCTTAATTCGTTTTAATGTCTGTGACCTCCACCACAAGTCACTAACTGTGGATGCATACCAAATTTTTATATTACAGTATATGATAACAATAGCTAATAACGTAAGATAATAATAAATTATATAGATTTTTTGTTAAATGATACAGTGCGTCAGTAAAAAAAAAGAAATAACATTTTGACAAAAGAAAAACTTTTTGCAGTCCTCGATCATTTTGTAGTTTTCGGAAATTTCTTTATTTTTAATAAACAGGAAACACAAAAGAAATAATGTTTTTTTAAGTAATAAGTAGGGTCCAGTTATTTATGTATCTTCTTTGTGAAAAAGCCATAAAAATGCACCGTTATATGAATAAAAGCAATATCGGAAGTTGAAAATGACAAAAACCTGCAATTGCTTTAAATAATTTATTTATTAAATGTTACAATGAAATTAAAACTTACTAAATTTATCGAGCATAGTTACGAAGAGTTTTGGTGGTAATAGAACCCACACCTAGTACAACACCGATTAGCCTACCGAGGTACAGGGTGTCCGCAGGGAAGGTATACTATTTTGTTTTGCCTTTGTAAACATTGGTCTTGATAGTTTATATTTGGCAGTCTTGAAGTAGACACGTGGCAAATTTCGCTCATGAAAACCCCCTTTTTTTTAAATGGATACGTGAATAAACAGAATAGTCGGTTCCGGGTAATGGAAAACCCTCCAATTATTCATCAGTCACCTTTGCATCCATTAAAAGTTACAGGCTGGTGTGCAGTTTGGTCAGCAGGAATCAGTACTTCTTTTTTAAAAAATAAAACGGCGTAACGGTAACTGTGAATGGGGAGCGATTACATGATATGATTGAAAACTTGTTAATGCCACAACTTTGATTTGTTTGGGCTAGATTAACCAGTGGTATCAACAAGACCGTGCTACATCGCATACAGCTAGGATTACAATGGAATTACTGCGAGTAGTATACCTTCCCGGCGGACACCCTGTATATATTTGAATAAATTATAAGAATAATTAACCTTTAATTTAAATCTGATTAAGACCTTTAAATTAAAATTTTCTGTGAAATTATCAGATTTTAAAAATATTAAAACAATTAAATTTTTACTTAAAAAAAAACTACCTCTTCAATAGAATTAAAGATAAAACTTTTATAATAAAAAAATAAAAAAATTTCATAAAGTAATTAAGTTTTTCTTTTTACAAAAAGCACTTCAATAAATGGACAATATTTAACATAAATATATTTTGTTATTAATAACTTAATTACGGGATTAAATATTTGTATAAATATAAATTGTTTTTTTCTTTCTTCTTAACAAATTGAGGCTTGTATTTTTTAAGGCATAGAAATTATTTTGTATTTTGTTGGACAAAATCAGTATACTAATACATACATAACATCCATATATAAATATAAAATTTTATTTTTAAATTATTTAAAAGCGTCAAATAAAATATCGTTTTTTTTTGTTCTTTAAAAGAAATAAATTCAGTACATTTAATTTTGGCAAATATTTTACTTTTTTTTTAAGAAATCTTTTTTAGATTTAAATACATACTCTTATATACATTTAACAAAATTATACTAATAAATTAAATAAATTGTTTTAATAGATTCTAAAGGATTTGTAAAATACTCAGGTTGTATTACTTATACTATTTGGTTGTTCACTTTAGGTGGGTTATCGGGTTATGTGCTTATCTGGTTATATCAAAGGAAATAGCCAAATAAAAAATGTTCTTCTCCAGCACATTATTGCTTATCTTTATTATTTACAGTGTTGTTGTTTAGTATCAAATTAAGCCTTTTTTAAAAATTTTTTAAATAATTTTAATTGCAAATTATTTCGAATTTATTAGTTTTTTTAATATTTTATTTTTATTTCTTTGCCAGCAGAACCAGCAGCTGTGTAGATTATGTAAAAATAAGCAGATAACTAAAGTAAAAGTGTGCTCACTGGTCACAGAGTATGTTTTTTATATTTTAAGTACATAAGCAAATAACCAGCCTACCTCGAACCACCTTTAAAAACCGATAAACAAATATTATTTGTGCATTATTAAAGGATTTCAATGGCTTATCGCTTTAAATTTTAAGGTATCTTTATCAACTAAATCATATCATGCTCGTAGCATACCACCTCAACTGGTGGTAATATTTGTACCCTCTATATTTCCAATATTCCGGTAAAAATTGTATATTTTAAGATTTTGGTAATTAATTCTGTGGAACTCCTCTTTTTTCAGTACTCATGATTTTAAACCTTTTTAATTGTTTTTCTTTATTTTAGCTGATAAAGTATTGAAGTTCGATTGCTTTAATTCGGTTTTATGCGACAAGTTATTTATTATTGCTTGAGAAAGCTTTTATCACCGATAGAATAATCGATGTAGAATTATAAATTTAAATATTATTATTATTTATTAGAGCTATTATAGAGGTATAGAATTTTAAGTTGGCATTACTTTTCAAGATGGCGACCGATTTAACAGATGTCAAGTGATTTATTCTTAGTTTGGTTTGGCAATTCATCGTGAATAGACTCACGCCTGAATAACGCTTGCAAATGGGCCAAAAACGAGATTACCGTTGTTCCCGATTTTCATAATCGAATTTTGTTTAGCGATGAAGCGCACTTCTGGTTGAATGGCTACGTCAACAAACAAAACTGCCGCATTTGGAGTGAAGGTAATCCTCAAGTGTATGTCGAAACACCGTTACATTCAGAAAACTGACTGTTTGGTGCGCTTTATGGGCTGGTGGAATCATTGGTCCGTACTTTTTCAAAAACGATGGTGGCCAGAACGTTACAGTCAATGGTGATCGGTATTGAGCCATGATTACTAACTTTTTTATTCCTGAATTGAATAACCATGATGTCTAGGAGATGTGGTTTCAACAAGACGGCGCAATATGTCACACAGCTTGTGCCACAATAGATTTATTGAAAGACACGTTTGGTGACCGCCTAATTTCACGTTTTAGACCTGTGAATTGGTCTCCAAGATCTTGTGATTTAACACCGCTAGACTACTTTCTGTGGGGCTATGTAAAGTCATTGGTCTATGCGGATAAGCCGCAAGCCCTTGATCATTTGGAACATTCTGCCTGTTATTGCCGATATACGGCCACAAATGTTGGAAAAAGTCATCGAAAATTGGACGTCTAGATTGGACTATATCCGCGCCAGCCGTAGCGGTCATATGCCAAAAGTCATATTTATAATGTAATGCCACAAGATTATTTTTCGGATAAATAAAATTCATCCATCGTTGTTTTATTGCAACTTAAAGTTCTATACCTCTATAAAAAACACCCTTTATAATTAATAAAGCGCCCACATCAAAGCAGACTTTAGTTACAATAAATAATGAAGATGAAGATCTAATTTGAATAATCAAAATAACATATACTTCACTCTTCTTAATTAGCACACCCTATATGTTTCAGCAAAGGTTTAAATTTTCCAGAAACTTCTAAAGCTGCACAGTGATTTAAAACGTTTTATTTTGGAAATAATGAACCCATAAAGATATCCTAATAAATTATAAAGATGAAAATGTAATTTATATAATTAAAACAACGTACACTTCACGCTTCTTAATAAGCATACTCTATAAGATTCAATAAATGTTTTAATTTTTCAAAAATTAGTGATTTAAAATAGTGATTTAAAAACGTTTTATTTTACATATAATTCGGTGGCTTTGTTTTTATGCTGCTAGCTAATTATTACTGGACGAGAAACCTTCTATCATCCTACTCATATTTGATGTAGGATTATAAATTTGAATATTATTTATTATAGCTAGAATACCCTTTTAAATAATTAACAAAGCGCCCACATCAAAGCAGACTTTAGTTGCAATAAATAATGAAAATGAAAATCTAATTTGTATAATCAAAATAACATACACTTCACGCTTCTTAATTAGCATACCCTATATGTTTCAGCAAAGGTTTAAATTTACAAAATGCTTTACTATTTACAGTGGTGTAAAAATATTTTATTTTGAAAGTAATTCGGTAGCTCATGTTTCACTAAAGATATCCTAATAACATTTTACGGAGACAAATCAGAGGAATTTTTGATTGAAATTGCGGATGGAAGGTCCCCTAGCGTTAAGGCTAAGTCCCAAAAGCTGGGTACCTCAAACATAAAATTTTTTTGAAATGTCATATTGAAGATACAACAAATGACAAAAAATGTCATAAAAGGTTTATTTACAACTCCAATGTTTAGATTAAAATATCTACAAAATGTGTTAACTCTTTTATGTTGGGAACAAATTGGCTCAGATTTTTTTTTTAATTTTTGGAATACTTTAGCTTATAAATAAGTACACAAGTCAAAGTATTTTTGACGTGGTGTATTTATTTATGATCAGATTATTATCTTGATAGAATTTATAATAAAATAGTGATAAGTTTGATTCTGATATCGCGTTTCATTAAAAATTTACAAGCTTCTGAATTGGGGAAATGTAAAAATTACCGTTTTTTCAAGATTTTCCCCAAAAAAGGTGGTATGGTTTTTATGCTTGCATAATTTAAACTTACTTCAGTACTAGTAATTTGTTTGGAACTAAAAGAAAAATTGGGTGAACAATTTCTCCCTCCAGTCCTATTCAAACATAGCCAATTAAAAAAAATATGTTTTACTATAAAATTCTTCGGAGTACAAAGCTGCATACTCGTAAAGGGATTTGACAGCCCCGTGTTTAAAATAAATTAGTCAAGTGCGAGTTAGACTCACACACGTAGGGTTCTTTAAAAATTCAAGTTGTTAATTTTTTCATGTCTTATGAGTCACCCTTTAATTTTAAAATTAAAGTCATAATTGCATCACTGTTGGAACACCCTTTAAATTTTAGCAATTTTTGTTATAGCGGCCATGGTAATGCTCTATCTATAAAAATATATGTGCGCCTACCTATTGCGGTTCAAAAAATAAGGTAATATACGTGAAAAACATGTCACTGATGGAACTCCCTTTATATATTAGTAATTGTAACAGCGGCCGAAGTACAAAATCTACTGTAAACATTTAAGGAGTCTACCTATTATGGTTCAAAAAATAAGGCTATTTACGTACAAAGCATGTCTCTGTCAAAACACCTTTTAATTTTGTTATTTGCTATGGCGGCCATGGCAATTCTCTTTTTATGAATATATCAAGAATCTACCTATTACTATTAAAAAAATAAGTGACTATACGTGAAAAAAAGACCACTGTCAGAACACACCATTTATGAAAATTTTAAGAGTCTATCTATTATGGTTAAAAAATTAGTCAATGTTTATGAAAATTACGTTACTGTCTGCACACCCTTTAATTTTTACTATTTGTTAAAGTGCCCCCAGTAATACACTTCCTGTAAAAACTTCAAGAGCCTACGTATTATCAGGGACCGTAAATAACAGTTATCAAAAAAATTAAACTCAAAAACTCTTTATGATAGAGTCATCGGAGGTCCATACTGTCATATATCAATAGATTTGTATTGACGAGCTCTTTCAGAATCTATGGTGATCTTAAAAAATCGATCTCAACTCCATAGTTAACAGTTATTTTTCAACGTAAAAATAAAAACTCAAAGGAATTTTATTTTGCCGTCAGAAAATAAAATATTTCTGAGGAGTTTTTTTTTTCCGTCAGAAAATAAAACTCACTTTGTTTATTTGTATGATTTTTTTTGTGGATAAATTTGAACTAAGGCCGCTCAATACCTCAATACTAATTTAAGAGCATAAAATGCTCTTTCCACGCTTCCCTGGGTTGCAAGAACAAACTGCAAATTTTTTTTTCGCTTTCTTGTTCAGCTCTAAAGGCGAAGTATGAGATGTGTCGCAAAAATCCAGCAAAAATGGAAAAAATCCGATGAAGATCCCTAATCAAACAATAACAATTAAAAAACCTAATTATTTTAATGGCGAATTATTCATTTGAAATGCAAGGTGATTACATTGGTTATCAGTTTACATAAAATGAGTTTTATTTTTTGACGAAAATTATAAAACTCCTAAAAAAGTTTTATTTTCTGACGGCAAAATAAAATTCTTGTTTTAAAACTTTCATTTGAGTTTATATTTTTTCGTTGAAAAATAACTGGTTTAGATGGATTTTTTTATTTAATTTTTAAAATAACTGTTGTAAAATAATTTTTTTTAAAACGATAACGGTTATTTGCGGTACCTGCCTATTATTGTTCAAAACTTAGGCCATATACATATGTACATGCACGTCACTATCGGAACACCCTTTAATTTTTAGGTTTAATATTGTATACTTGCTTAAAACGCAAACATAGATTAAATTACTGTCTGCAAATTTTAAGTAGTTGCCTCCTAAAGCTTAAAAAATAAAGACATAAAGGCAAATATCACCTCACTTTAGGAACACCATATAAGTTTTAGTATTTGTTGCTATAGTGGCTACAGCTATACACCTTCTGTGAAAATTTCAAGCATCTACCTATTATCGTTCAAAATTTAGGCCTTATACACACCACTATCGGAACACAATTTAATTTTTAGTTTTATTATTTATAGTTGTTTATAAGGTGTACTAAGTTTTAATTACTGTTTGTAAATTTCAAGTGTATCCCACCTACAGTTCAAGAAATAGGCACATATTCGTGAATAACACCTCTCTATCGGAACATCCTATAAGTTTTAGTATTTGTTGCCATAGCGGGAACAGCTATATATCATCTGTGAAAATTTCAAGAGTCTACCTATTACGGTTCCAGAGACAGACGGACAGACGGACATACATTGTAGCGAAAACAATAGGGTTACGTTTTTACACTTTGTATACGGAACCCTAAAAAGGCAGTCTATTTAAAAAAACTCCAATTTTTTGGAACATATCTTTTCCGTTTGAGGAATTTAGGTGTTAAAATAGAAATTATAAACGTTTTTTAGTTCAGCAAAGTATGTACGTTTAGAAATTGTGTCAATTTAAGATCTATTTATTTTTCCAAAAAATCTTTTTATCGTGAATTTTTCAGTTTTAGAGGTAAAGGACAGTTAAAAAATGCAGGCCAAAAAATCTAGAAGTCATACACCTTACTCTGATATCAATTACTTGTATGAAAAGTATATATTTAAACTGTAGGAGATCCGTAAACCTTGCCGATAAATAATTACATTTTTTGTCATATTTATGTAAAGATACAACATGTGTTTATAAACATTATGTGTGAACCTAAAAAATTTTGCAATAATGTTTGTCTACACATAATGTGTATAAACACATTGAAAATTGAATTCAGTATTAAAATTATTAAAATCTGTAAGAAGTAAGTGGGTTTCAAATTCTAAATAGCAAGATTTGAAAAGTTTAATGCTTCAAAATGAGTTATATTGGGTGTGCTGTTTAAGTGGGTTATATAAATAATTGAATGCGTATCAACGTATATTATTTTGTTACTAAAAGGTTTCTATAACGATAAAAAACGTTAATTTTACTTTAAATTATTCAAGACATTATCTTTCATTATTATCATCAAAAACACGTTGGGACTGTTTATGATAATTAATGAATTTTTAACATGCTCTACAAAACACGTCATGAGCACAAATTCTTTTCTAAATAAAAGGCTTTGATTAGGCATTAATTTGTTATAAAAACTTGACTTCTATTCCGTTTCACACACCCATTTCAATCCTCTTAACCCTTTTAGCACGATTTTGTTTAAATTCTCCAATGTTTTTTATGTAAATAACATTTTCCTCGTATTTGTTTAATCATTTTTGTTTAAGAAATGTAAAACATAATGCAAAACTAAATCATAACAATATTTATATTCTGTCATATTCTCAACCAATTGGGGACGATGACGTCTTACCGTCTTAACAGCTTGAAAAACATCCACTTCACCATGTTGTATAACTTGTTCGATGCAGGCATTAGCTGCGCAATAAACACCGGCACGACTGCGACCATCGGGTGAGACGACACATACTGGACCATAATCGGTTTTTGCGCGCCACATTTCCACCATGTTCATTAGATACACCAACGAATTGGTGGAGGAGGGCACTTTATGACCCATGGGCCAACAGGTTAATTGGAAAAGTTGCACTGTACGCGTGGGAGCCTTAACGCCTGCCATCATTTCGGTAAGAGATACAATTTTCTTATTAATTTTAAATTCCCATTGTTTAATGTTGGTATAACTTTTGGCTGCTGAATAATGTACCGAAAAAACTGGACCATATTTTTCCATTTTTGATTTGATGGGCCAAAATGAGGGATAGCTTTGGGAGTTAGGAGGCGGTTGACATAAAACAACGACGGCAGAACATTCTTGATCGTAAACTAGAGACCAAAATTCACCCAGAGTGTGTTTCATGGGCCATTCCGTTACAATATATTCACGGGGTTTAGTATAGCCATCCACAAATACCGAATTGATGTAGTCGGTAAATGCATTGCCTTGAAAAGATGTCAGATAAGGACGGAAATTATCGGGAGGCACACATAGAACATCGCGATTTTTCTCTCTGTTATCAGCACGATGGCCACCAGCGCAATCGCCTATGGAAAAGCGTGGAGTTTGCTTACATATCTTGTCATATTCCATTTGATAATCATTCATTTTGGTATAAGAGTTGCGGCGAGCTTTTGCCTTTAAACAATCCGATAATTCGTCTACCGAAAACCAAGTTTTACCACACACGATATGCTCCTCCAAAGTATCATAAATAAATTTATACTGTTCGACATTTTCAACCAAACCCTTGCGTGATTGTCGTAATTTCTTTAGATAGCCAAACAAATTGAAACATTCTTCTTCTTCGGCTAGTTCGAGATTGGCATCAATTGATAAATACACCCCTGAACGACCACCACCATCACTACAGTGCACCAACATTGGTCCCTTCGTATCATCGTCTTTTATAATGCTGCCCACGACCAAACGAACTCTTCTGCGAAACTCCAAAACGGCATTGGAGAAGGGACATGAGTGAGAATACCATTCGGTGTAGTGAAATTGTAAAATAAATCGCTCATCGGTTACCTCTTCCGGGTTGCCTTCTTTGACTTTGTATAAACGAAAAGTTCTTATATGAAAATTGGCCAGCTGTTCCTCCTTAACAATATTTATGTTAATATCACCATATGTTTCATGCACCTCTTTATTGGGTGGCCAATATTGTACACACATGACCTTGGCAAAATCAAATGTCTTTGTTAGCATAATGATGGCACTAATGTTTTCCTGCCATATCAGACGCCAAAAAGCATTCACTGTCTCCTCGACTGGTCCCTGGGTTACAATGTAGGCATTGGGTTTCAAAAGGCTGTCAACATAGGAGGCATTGATATAATCGGAATCGATTACCCCTGGTATTTTTTGCAAAACAACGCGATTGTAATCATAAGGAATGCACTTGGGATTTTGGTTTTTATCATGATTGTTTTTTCGCAGAGCATGGCGACAGGTGTTCGTCTCCACTTTGGCTGCTGTCTGAAATTCCAATTTATAGAGTACGGGAAATTTACGTCTTAATTCGCACAATTTAAGAAAATGCTTTGTATCAATGGGATTGTTTGGTATGGTTTTTGAGAGGGAATTATTTTCATCGCGCGCTTCCAACTTGATTTTATCAAACGACAACAGACCAGAATTGAGCATACTCAATTTAATTGTATTGGGTATAGACAATAATGCTCTCTTGCTCTGCTTAGCTTCGACGTCAGCATAGCGAGCAGATGACCTCGACCTGTGTTTTTGCGAATTTGTTTGGGCATCTTTTGATGAGGATGCTGATGATTTTTCTTGAGGATTTGGCATTTTGCTAAATGTTTTGGACGGCTGTGGTGTTGGTGGTGGTAGTAGAAGTAGAGGTGGATTTTGAGAGGAAGAAAACTTTATTCTTTCATGGCGTAGTCGAAGAAATTTGGTGAATTTTTTATAAATTTTTCGTTTTGTTTGCTGCTTGATGGCCAGCGCAATAGATTTTCTTTTGTCTTTTTGCTAAAAAATTTTATATTATTATTGTTCACTCACGCACACTTAATCTTTGTTTTCTATTATTTTAATTTTAGTTTTTTTAATTTTCCTTTAATGTTGTTGTATTTTTTTCATTATGTATTTTTTAATCTGCCAGCACGGGAGAAAGATTATTAACGACTGGCAGTTAATAAGCAATTTTTTTTACTTGACACTATTGTTTCATCCACTTTAGCTTTAAATGCTATACACTGGGGCCACACTATGTACACTTTCCTCCATATTTTGCTCTCACGCAAGTTTTTTCTACATGTATTTTCTTTGGCGCTCTCTTCTTCAATGAAAACGAAATTGTTCATTATTTTTTGTTAAACAGTGGAAGGTCGTAAAAACAGACTGACTGACAACTGGTAAAAAGTGTGTATTTATTTATTTTATATTACATTAGACTTTCGAAATACAATTTTGTATTCAACTTAATACATATATGTATATTTGAGTATTATTATTTTAGAAAGAACTTATTAGGAATCTTTTTTGATAGATAATAAATTTAACTCTTTTGTGTGTTAAAAATTTTTTTTTATTTCCTTTTGAATTACGATATTAAAAAATCTTATTTGAAATTATATATTTAAAATAATTTATCTTCATATATGGCTACTTCCTAGTATTAAAGTTTATTAAATAAATATTTCATGAAAGAATCATGTAATATTTATTTAAAAAAAATATATTATCGAAATGATTATCAAGGGGAAAACATATCCACATAGCTATTTCGCTAGTGCTTAGCTAGCTCGTCAGTGGTTTTTCCCAAATTTTCTTAATAAAAATCCAGATTCTTCTGCTTAAAGCTTAATAGGTTAAATGAGAAGTTAAAGCGACCAAAGTCTAAACAAACAACCATGGCAACCATTTCGATTTAGAAATATTTACTCTTATTTTTCTTTCAATAATTTAAAAAACCCATTAACTTTATGAGAAGTGTATTGAAGCCTAAAGTTAATTTATTTGCAACTTTGCTTAATAGGGCATTTTTTTTTGCTAACTAGCTAACGAACTAATTCAGTTTTAGTTAAAAGGGAGTAAACAATTGCTTCGATTTAAGAAAAGTTTGGCTATTTTCTTATTCATCCCCTGAAATAGTGACGGTAACTCGGCCTTTATAACCTTGTTAGCTAAAAGGTACCTAAACGGAACGTAACGCATTGATATTGTTGTTGCTTAAAGAGATGCAGCTAAGAAATTATAAAGACACATATTTCTCCAATTAACTTTTATTTTGCTATTGACCTACGCAATTTTCCTTCTTCTCAATTTGACAGACGACAGTTCAGGGCTACACGATAGAACCATGCGTTTATATTTAAGAAATAATTGTGATGATTTTTTGGGCAAAATTTGATGACACATCTTTTCAGTTCTGTGATGTTACTAGCTGTACCCGTACACGTTGTGTGCGTCTTCACAATATTTTGTTGGGCTTTGCTTTGAAAGTAATCCACACTCTTACGTATTTAATTTATATAAAGGTATCCAGCCCTAGATAAAATTGTGAAATTTATATAAAATTTTAAAATTCTAAAAATTGTTCTAAAGCTCTATAAAAGGTGTTTAAAATATTTTAATAATGTAATTGCACAAAGTAAAAATTCAAATTTTATTAAATTGTCTATTTAGCAGTAAGTAATTAATATGTTGTTATTATTTTAAAACAGCGCCATCTGTTGTGCAACCGTGCTTAAAATATCTTGCTTTCAATTCGGATTTCGTCATTATTTTAAAACAGCGCCATCTTGCGCAAACGTGTTTAAAATATCCCACTTTCAACTAAAAGATGCCTTAAGGTATGCAGTACCTTGAAATCGGTAAAAAAAATGAGCGTACTTTCACTGCTTTTTCTCCACTACCTCTTGGAAACTAAATATTTTTGTGGGAAAAAGTATGATATATTAGGATAAGGTACCTCCGCACAAAATTTTATTAAAATCTATCCAGTATTATTCATTAGGGCCCTAATTCACTATTATACTCAGTCGTACCAACCTTCAAAAATAACATGTGTGTTAAAAAGTTATGATTGTTTGGCTTTAAAATGTATGTGTGTGACAGACTTTTTGACAGGTCTCACAGTAAACTGTCTAGTGGAAAAAATCAAAAAAAAAAACTTTCGAATTTATCTGATGGACTCGAAAAAATAGGCACATCAAAAAACTACTTTTATGAATCAATAATCTTATTTTCTGTTATATATATTAAAATATGTATACAAACATTTAGGTGTTATCTATGCCAACTTTTGAAATATAATGATTTTAAAAATCATCCATATTTAATATTTGTATTAAAATTATCACTTGATATTTTTAATATTTGAAAATTTATGATAATAGTAGCCTAAGCTTTAAACCAGGGCGAACTAATACAAGGTGAGTGCATGGGCGAATGCCTTAGAATGCATTCACAAAACAATTAAGAAGCAACAGACTTGGACACACTCGAAAAAATAGCAGAGAAAATTGTAATCAAGATTTAATGAATAAACTCCTAATTTCTTCTGATCCATTAATTTAATCTAATAGAAATCAACAAATACAAGAAGCTCTTTCAGCAATAATCAAGAAATTAGTAATTACATAATAGTAGATGAATCTATTAACACTGATTCAGACTCAGAAACTTATTTTAGTGATTAAGAAATTGTTTACAACCACGATTCCAGATAAAAAGTTACACGGTTATTATTAATCTTTATATAAATTTGTTTTTTATCTTAAATAATATTTTAATTTTAAAATATTTAGTGTTGTCAATTCGGTAACCCTATTCATATAATGTTATTTGAATACCAATGGTTGTGAGTATTTTCACAACTTTAAAAAATAAAAATACTAAAAAGTTTAAAATAATTAGAGATTTTATAAAAAAAAACTATCACGCTTTATCATTTTGTATGTGAAATGATAGATTAAAATTCAAAAAAGTAATAATTACTGAAATGGGGGAATTTTGGGTATTTAATTGTCCCCGCACCGGAAAAATAAAAGGATTTCTAAAAATGTTAATTCATTTTTGAAAATAGTTGGCCAAGAGAGATGTGTGCCAAAAATTTCATTAAGCTGCCATAACTCCTTCAGTTTTTTTCTAGTTTTACTATGGGGACCGTTCACTGTGGGTCTGTACGATTTGATAAACTTTTGAAAAAATTCATAAAATATTATTTTTCCATGCGATGTAAGTTGCAAAATCTTTTTTGTATGATAGTGTGCCATATCTATAATAGTGCCATTTTGAAACGATTTTTTGAGTAGAACAGAATTCTGTAATATTTTTTTTTGTGATTAAATCGTACGATTGTGTGGGATAGTGAATCCTTGCCTTTATCAGCATAAACTTTTTTTTACACATTTAAGAGTTGCAAAAGTGCTTTGAAATTACCACTAAGAAACAACTATAAAGTAGAGTTAATCTATTTGGCAATTGAGATATCACAATGCATTAATTGGCAACAACTGTTGGTTTATTGATTAGTTATTAAAAACTAAAAAACTAAAAACTATTATTAAAATCAAATTTATATATTATACATAAGAATAAATCACACAAAAGAGTTAATTTTGTAAGGATTTTTTGTATGTTTAGACAGCAACAGTAGAATTAAGTTTTTTTAAAGCAAAAAAAATTTATTTTATTTTAATTTAATTATTAATTAATAATTAATAGTTTTTAATTATTATTAAGTAAGTTTTGTTTTGATTCTTTTTCTATATTTTTGTTTCGATGATTATTTACTTTAAAAATGTTTACTAATTCCGACAATTTTCGGGGCGAGTCTCTACTCTCATTTTCACTGCATTACGTTATAATACACTCTCGCTCTCATAGCGCACACTCAATATAAGTATTTTCAAAATTTTTTTTCTATTGAGTGTATTTTTCATTCACCAGCAGCCTGTCAGCCAGCCTCGCCACCTTTCCTACTATTTCCACTATTTAAACTGAATATAAAAGTGAAAAATTCCATGTAAAAAAATGAAATATTTCACGCAACGAAAAAGAAAAAATCCATAAATCTTACGATTTGTTTACAATTTCCATTAAGTTTTTTAATGTTTCTTGTTTTTCATACAAACAAAAAAAGTAATTATTTTTATTTCCATATAAGGAAAAAATGTAGTATTTATTTTTGAAATATGTGCAAAATTCAAAAGATTTCTTTGTAGCGTTTGGTTCACTATTGTTTTCTTTGGTTTTATTTTTTTTATTATTTGTGCACTAAATATTTTGTTGTATATAAAAGTAAATTTAAATTTAATTTGTGCTAAATCACTAGACGTCAAACGTTTTATTTTAGGTTTTTTTTTTTTGTATTTAATATTTTAAATTTATTTATACCACTTGCTCAGCCAAAGCAAATAATCCGAATGAATGAATGAAATTCTTAAGTATTGAGTATATGTTTTTTTGTTAATTTTTTCTTTTTGGTTTTGCAATTGTATGATGATGTTTTTATAATATAATATATTCGATATAAGTTTTATTGTACTTTTGTACATTTTTTTTGTGTACGTATTTTTATTTATTTTTGACACTAGAAGACGTCAACAAGCAAAATAAAATAATGCGTTGTATATTGGTGGACAAGGGCACATGGTTGTTTTTAGAGATGTCACTTCTGTTTTGTTTTTAATTTTAAGATGTATGTTTATAAGTCTATAGTGTTGCAAAATGATCATTTTGATAATATTGTTCCATAATTTTAAATAATAAAATTAACAACTAACATAAAATTTTAATTACTTATTTTAAAGACTTTTGATGAAAAACTGTGTTTGGCGAAAATTGATCGCACAATCCTCTGGCTAATACACTACCAACTTTTCTAATGTAAGAAATTAAAGATAATTTTTAAAAGATTATTTTTATATTAATATGTTAAAAAAAATAAAATCCTTATTTCGAATGACTTTTCTTTATGGTCCCCATTAAATTTTGCTAAATTTATTTTGTAATCTTTGCAGTTCATGTAATCAATCAAAGCTCTTTTATTCTTGAAATCTAATTACGAATAAACTTTTCTAAATTAATTTTACCAATTTATTTGCCATTCGTTAAAGAGTGGTTGGTTAGGGCATTGTGTATTATTTTATAATCGTATTTAAACAGTGATAAGTTGCCAGTGGCAGCCCAACACTTTTCTAAATATGTACGTTGGGATAAAATATTAGAAAACGGTGCTTAATGCTGAGCAGATCAATGGCGTTATATAAGTCGAATAATTTATTGCCACATATATGGTGGCAATAAACTATTTTTTTTGTTTTATTATTTTATGTTACAATCATATATCGTAAGCTACTGCTTTTTAAGGAAACACGTAAACGGCGGGAAAAACTTTTATTTTGGGGACTTTAAGTATGTGCAACTATTTACGTATTATTAAAACAGTTGGTTTGTCAATCAGTTGATGACTTTCAAATGTTAGAAAATCCTCGAATATCGCAAATACTGTACAAGGTTTGTAGGACTAAGTTCCAATTCGCTTGCAATGAGACTAAATAAGACTGACTTACATGATTGGATAGGAAGGTTTTAGGGAATTAGGTTAGTGCTATGTTCTAGGATAAAAAATAATTAAAAACAAGTAAGAGTGCTATATATAGCCTTCACCATAGTAATGCTAGATATTGTGTTACACTCTTGTTTATTTGCATTTTTTTTGGGTTTGAAAATTTTTTGTAAGAGTTTTTAAAATTTTTTTTTTAAATTTTTATATTTTTTTTATTTTTTTGTAAATTTTCTTGTAAACATTTTTTTGAAAGTTTTTTGTAAAAATATGTTTGATTTTTTTATTAATTTTTAAATATTTTTTTTTAATTTTTTTGTAAAATTTTTTGTAAAAATTTTATTGTAAAATTAGGAACTTCCAGCACTATATTGGGTTATAATGGTCAGACTGAAACAAAAAAATCCTTAAAAAATGTCCTCATATTAACCCCCAAACCCTAATGTGCCGATTGACTGCTTCTGGTTACCAGTGGGTATATTGGCTACCTCTATATATATTGCTTTCTATAAAGGTCCTTAATACAAATCAAAGCGGAAAAACCTTACCAACTTCAAAATAAACAGAAAATCGGCGATGTACCTGTTGCGGTCTAATATTTATTAAAAAAAAAATAAAATAAAGCAAAAAGAATCATTAAACCAAAAAAATATAGGTAGGAGTGTTTTTTGCTCGCAGCCTCCAAAAGAATCATGCTGCTGAATTACAATCTTAAAATTTTCGAAACTATGCCTGGCAGATTGGTGTGCTTAAATATCGTCTGGTGCCTTGGCAAAAGACATTATTACCAAAACACGGACAGACGGACATCGCTTAATCAACTTAATGGCAATATATATACATATATATATACTTTATGGGTCGGATATGAATATTGTGGAAATTACTTACGGAATAACAAACTATTATATACCTTCTTCACTTGTGGTGAAGGGTGTCGATAAGATCAGAAAAAGTTTTAAACTTTTATTTTTTAAATTATAAATTGGTGTTTGAGTTGGACTCTCACTTGACCGATTTATTTATTTATTTAATAATTTTATTAAATTTACATATATAACTTACACACACTTCTTGAAAATGTCTACGTAGTAAAAATATTACCTTTATGGTCTTAGATGTTACTAAATATTTATGTATAAATTCGGTTTATCTTGAAATATAAATCTGTATTTTAACATCTGCATTTTTGACAAATTAAGTAATATTAAGAAACACATTTCCTTAAATATTTTTTATATATCAGATTGCAGAAGCATAAAGAACACTAACTTTTAGCCTTTTTTATATCATCGTTATATTCTACCTAATTTTTAATTGCAGTTTTATTTAGTTATTTGTTTTTTAATTAATTTTTCTACACCCCCTCTCTCCAATAAAACATTCATAACTACGCCAGTGATATAAATTATACCAAATGCAAGTAGTAGTCTGTTAAGATCCTTAAATATAGTCATTATTTTAGGAAATTTAATCTTCTGTATATACACAGACTAAATGAAAATAATGAAAAAAAAAAAACAATTATTTGTTACATCAACTAACCACATAATTTTAATATAACATATCAAAAAGCAAATACAAACTCTTGTCAAATATACATTTGTCCCTTTTTAGACATTTGTTCGATTTCAAATAATTTATGTTGTTCTTCAAATAGTAATTAATTTACATTTGTTGTCAGAAAACCATAAATTTCAAACACACTAATTCTTACTTAAATAACACTAACAAAATTGTGCCAACCAAAAATACACTTCCTTTTTCTTATTAACTTACAACAAACTAAATATTTCATCACATCTATGTTATGCAGTTGAAGTATAACCCTGGACAACCTTTCTCACATACTTATGAGTACAAACAGAAATATATGTACATGTGTACACTAGACTTCATTACAAATACTAATTAGTTTGGCTAAAATTCTGTTTAGTGAATGCATACTAGCATTAAGTTATACTCTAGTATCACAACTCATCAATGTTGTTGGCTGAGAAGGTTGGTGGTAAAGTACTAGTACATATTAAATTAAACAGAATATAAAATACTCAATTAAAGCTCTTCAATGCATATAGAATGGAATGAAGTGAGGCTGTGTGTATGTAAGCATGTATGTATGAATCCATTGGTATGGGTTGCAATTCATAAATTATGCAGTTGTCTGCTGTTTGCATTCAACAAAAAAACTTTAAGTAAATACCTGTCAATTTGTCATTAACACATACAGTAGGCAAAATAGAAAACAACGAACACGCACACCATAATATGCCCCTTAAATACACATAAGTTATACACGTGAAAATTTTAATCGATGCAGCTAGGGTGACCAGTCTTAACAATAACTTGTTCATTTAAAAAAAAAACTTTTGATATGAAAAATAAAACTGCTTTCTATCTTTTTTAGTCTACATAAAATTAAAAAATTTATATGTAAATTTATATCAAAAATAAACAATTTAGAATATTTTGATTATCCATACTTATAATAAAATAGTAACTCATTTCCTGTCTGTCTTTCATAATAATAAATAATAAAAGTTATAAAATTTAAATGATTTAAAAAATTGATCGACAACAAATTTTTTCATTCATTTGAATTTTTTCAATCATTTAAATTTGATAACTTTTATTATTTTTATTTCTTGAAGATGCTACCCAATGGTGTAGCGAAATATTGAGAATAAAAATTAAAAATATTTTTTATATAAAAGACCTTGTGCTTATTAAAAAATAGAATTCAAATATATATTTAATTATTATTTAAAATATAAAGTGAGTATTATGATTTGGTAATTTGTGCATCAATGATTTGATTGGTACATAAATTAGAAAAACTGAAATCGTTGAAATAAAAATTTGTTATTGTAAAAAATGTTTCCATGTGACATTTCATAGTTTTTAATTATACATCTTTTAGGTTAGATTAGGTTGCACTGGTTGCCGATTCTGCGAACAGAGGCGAGAAAACTTGGGTCCTAGTGGTCCCTTTGTGACACCTGAAAAAGGATTAAGCAGGAGGATCCTTAGGATACCTGCGGATCAGCACTTGGCCTAGTGCCAAATCATTCCGAAGCCCCTGTGTGACATAAACATAAATCCTGACAGGTCTGCAAGGTCTTGAAGCCTCAATCTGCCGAGAAGCGCCGGTGAAGATACTCCACCGTTTCTTCTTCCTCCTCGCCCAGTATAATGACTTCTGTAGAAGTCATTATATGGAAGACTCAATCTCCTAGCGTGGACACCCATGACGCGGTGCCCCGTCAGCACCGCCACAAGTGTGCCCATCTATCCTCGAGGGTTTTTTCAGTAGGCTTGCAGTATTGTGGCAATCATATTGAGGCCATAGAAGCCCAGAAATCGCATTGGTGACCTCGTTGGATCATCTTGCCTGCGCGGCCCCTAGTAGTTCACGCTGAAAGTTAACTTTAACCATAACATTATAGCGTTTAATAATAATGGTCTGACTACAATCATTTAATTTAACCACAATATGTTGCTCTTAGATTATGGTTTACCTTAACCATGTTTTATTTTACGTGTACAAACATCGCACACAACTTCCTCAATTGGAAAATTGTAACAAATTAAGTTGTTCCCCCAACAAATAAATTGCATTTTTATTAAAAAACTTTATGGGTAATTAGCATAATATCTGTGGCTATAAAGAAAAAGTGCTTAAGTCTGATTTTTAAGTTTTGTAGCAGAGCAATTTTAAACTTTAAAATTAATTTATTTTTTAAATTGCTTATCTTAAAACTTTACGTAAGAGAGTCAAACGTATGTTTTGGAAAAAAATCTTATATCTACCAAAAGTATGCTGTCGTAGCAATAAATAAGTTGTGAAAGAAGTTTTTATGCTTTAAAAACAATAACTTAGTAGTTTCTTAAATTTTTTCCAAATGCAATTAGACATTGAAAAAAGATAAGCAGACAGTAATTTCGCTAAAACTTCCTGAAAAATGGTACAAAATAATTGAAAATTTGCACAGGGGTACTTTGGATTACGGAGATTACGAAGGTGCCAGTTACTAAAATTTTGCTTAAGTCGACTTAAGCACTTATTCCTTATTGCCACAGATATTATATAATTAATATTTATATTTCCATAAATTTTATTAATAACTAAATATGCAACTGCTTGTGCAAACCTTTGACAACACTTTTTCCTAATTTCTCTAAAATTAGGAAAAAGGTTTCCTGATGATCTGACCTGAGCAACCAGTGAAATACGTATAGGAACTAGCTCTTTTATCCCAACAAATAAATTGCATTTTTATTAAAAAACGTTATGGGTAATTAGTATAATATTATATAATTAATATTTGAATTGCCAAAAATTTTATTAATAAGTTGTTTTTTATTGTTTCAAAAAATGTATTATTATTTATTAAAAAAAAAAATTATATTTGTAATCGTGTTATATACATTGTTTATTTTTAATCACGCATGATTCCTTTTGAAAATTTATTAAATAAATATTTTATGAGTATAAAATATTTATTTCAAAAATTATAATAATCGAAATTGATTACTATGGGGAAAGCATATCCAGATAGCTATTTCGCTAGTGCTCAACTAGCTCATCAGTGGATAGTTGAGCACTAGCGAAATAGCTATCTGGATATGCTTTCCCCATAGTAATCAATTTCGATTATTATATTTTTTGAAATAAATATTTTATATTCATAAAATATTTATTTAATAAATTTTCAAAAGGAATCATGCGTGATTAAAAATAAACAATGTATATAACACGATTCCAAATATAATTTTTTGAATATAACAGCATGCGCACGCTGAGTAAATACGATTTTCGTATATTTAATTTTTTAATTTGTATTTTTATTTTTGTTTTTCAAAACTCTTTTTGATACATTATGAATGGTAATCCAATGGAAACCCTTAATGTAGAAAATTGAAAGAAGAATAAAATAAACTTTTTGAAATCGAAATGGTTACTATGGTTTCTTATTTTGTTTAGAAATTTAGATTTGGCTTTCTTTCTAGACTGATTGAACTTCTCATTTAGTCTATTAAGTTTTAAGCATAAGAATCTGAGTTTTTATTCAGAAAAATTGGGAAAAATCCACTGATGAGCTAGCTAGAGCTAGGAATCATGAGTGATTAAAAATAAACAATGTATTATTATTTATTATTTAAAAATTTATTTTTTGCATCAAGAAATAAGAATTGCTCCTAGATTATGGTTATTGCCTCAACCATGTTTATTCTTGCGCATTTATTTAGGACTGAAAATGCATACAAATTTAATCATAATACACAAAGCTAATACAAATTGTATGGCCACCCCTACACTGATTTTTAATACCTAAAACCAGATGCTCGTAGATTCCAGCAGCATTGAGAACTGTACTTCTGGATTTAATGTTGAAAAACAAAAACAACTTAAAATTCCCCACATGTTTACTATATTATCACACTCGACATGATTATAATTACCGTCATATTATCAGTTTAAGCAGCATACATGTACCAATCAACGGTTGGTACGTTAAACTGGTAATTTTTTTTTTGTTTCTTGTTTTTAATAAAAATGTAAGAATTGGAAAAAATTTAGTTGTAAAATAATAGAAACACTTTATTTATCAACATTAATTTTGTGCTTTATTTTTATAAATTTTGCACCTGCTTTGTTTTTGAATACGAAACCATAAAACACACTTATAAACAAATATTATTAGCCATTTGTATTAATAACAAGTAAAAGTGCTATATTCGGCCGTGCCGAATCTTCTATACCCTTCACCACGGTGATTTGATTTATACAGACATGTACAGCATTATCCATATTGTTGACTCTTGACTGAAATAAATTCGTATGAGAAAAATTCATTATTCATGAGTTAAAAAAATAGAAGACAAATGAAAACAAATT
Organism: Phasia obesa; assembly: GCA_949628195.1. Classification (NCBI taxonomy): domain Eukaryota; kingdom Metazoa; phylum Arthropoda; class Insecta; order Diptera; family Tachinidae; genus Phasia; species Phasia obesa. The sequence goes on from OX451216.1 coordinate 32,785,051, forward strand.
CCGTTTGCTACAATTGTCGCCGTGTTGTCAGCTACTTAATGATATTGAAGCCGACAGCTACATCGTAAACTCTGACATTGTTGTAGAAATACTTATTTTGCTTTTATAAACTTAAAAAACTTTTTCAAAAAATTATAAATATTTCCTCCAAAACTTTTTTTGCATATGAATTTTTAATTTGCAATTTTGTGACATTTTATTTTGTTGAATAAAATAGAAATTAGCCTAAGTTGACGACAGCCACAACGTTTCATTTTTGACAGTTTGTAGTCGGGTTAGGTTTTAAAACAGAGATATCATCTATTTAAAAATCAAACGCATTTAAAAAAATATGTTACTCTATATACACACATACATACATATGTATATTCTTAATATTAAATATATGTTATGTTACAGTCATGATTTTCATTTTCAAAGAAATATTGAAATTTTTGTTTTAATTTTTCGAAAATTGTGTGTAAATTTTTTTTGTAAAAATATTTTTTTTAAATTTTTTGTAAAATTTTATTCGAAAATTTTTTGGAAAATTATTTAAAATTTTTTTTTTTCGAATATTTTTCTGTAAAATATCTTTTTGCAAATGCTTTGTAAAATTTTTGTAAAAATTTATAATATATAAAAATAATAAATTTTAAAACTTTTTTTTAAAAAATTTTTTTAAAAATTTTTTTGTTAAATTTTGTACCTTTCTTCAATCTATATTGAGTTAGAATGGTCAGACTAAAGCAAAAAGAAATCCTTAAAAAAAAAAATTTCATCTTATTGACACATGGGGGTCCTTTTAACTGCTCCTATTTGTCAGTGGGTACCCTGTGGGTCCATTGGCTACCTCTATGCGTATTGCCTTCTATTAAGGTCTCTAATACAAATCAAAGCAGAAAAACCCTACCAATCTAAAAACAAACAAAAATCGCCCCTCGCAGGGGGTTATTGATCCCCCGAGATCTGTATGCACTCCTTGCGATCTACCTGTCGCAGTCTAATATTTATTTGACAAAAAAAGGCAAAACAGAATCATTAAAAACCAAAAAAAATTTAAAAAAACGTAAAAAAAATATAGGTGGGTGTGGTTTTTTGCCCGTAGCTTCCAAAGAAATGATCCGATGTTGCTGAATTGCAATACCAAAATTTTCGAAACTATGCCTGACAGATTGGTGTGCTTAAATTTTTTGTATCTCTTCTGGTGCCTTGGCAAATGACACTACCACACTAACACGGACAGACGGACATCGCTTAATCAACTTCTCTATGTATAAGGATCTAGAATATATATACTTTATGGGGTCGGAAATGAATATTGTAGAAATTACACACGAAATGACAAACTTATTTATATATACCCTTTCCACCTGTGGTGAAGGGTATAAAAATATCAGCTAGATTTAAAAAATATCAACTAAATTGTGTAAAATGTAAAACCGTTTGAGAACTATTATTTTTTGAGAACTACGACGCACACTGCTTTTTCCATAGACAACTATATCGTCCCCTTAATAAAACTATAGTGTATAATTTTTTCGACATTTCGAGATAATGGAGTTTAAAGTTTTTGTTTTATTAGACATCGGTGAAAACAGTAATATTTAAGAAAATAATCGATGGTTTTAAGTTGTGATCATTTAAATATGGGGTGGAATAATCAGGCTACTAGTAGATGATGTTTCTTCATTAATTTACAAGTGTTTTAATTGCAAATAAATGAGATTCAAAGTACCATGATGTCACTTACACTATTTTATTTGTTTTACAATATGTATGAAAATCATTATACACTATTTAATTTTGTATGGTATACACTGTTTTATTTGAATTGACTCCAAATAATATATTGTTAAATAATCGTGTACATCAATATACGATTTTATTTTGTTATAAATTAATAAAAATAATAAAAATAGTTAGTAATAAAAATAGTGTATGCTTTTTATACACTATTTTTCTAATTAAAACAGCATACCAGCACTTATACAATTTTAAATGAAAAATTTCAAACACGCAATTATTCGCTAATATTTAAATTGATCTTTTGACCCACTTTGTGGAAGTAGAATTTCACCACATTTTTTCCACATTTAGAATCAGTTATGTAGATTATTATTATGCAATCTACATACGTATACACTATTGTTTTATTAAGGGTATGATATAGCTTTTTAACTTTAAATTCAATTTTTTAAACTTCAAATTCAATTTTATAATCTTTAAAATACAATTTTATAAACATCAAATAATAAAATTCTTTTCATTAATTTCTGTACAGTCTGACTGATCACACGTAAAAACCTTATTAGTTAGTGCCGAATTACATTATGCAACTTTTGTCTCTGCAATCTTTCTCGTTTCTTCTTAAATATGGCATTTGTGTTAACATAATGAAATGTTTATTGTAGCAATTTGTATGGATGTATACATTTGTTTACATTTTCAACTTCAAAATTAAAACTACGAATGAGAGGAAAAAACGAATTTCAAGACTACATGCATAGTTCCTCTCTCCCCTCTCGCTACTAATGACAGGGTTGTCAGATATGGCGATTTCTCGCCAAACGTGGCGAAAAATTATTGGACGATTAAATTTTCGATTAGGCGACATGGCGACTTTTCGGCGATTTTTGAAATAGTTGGCAATATTGTTGGCGATTTTTCATTGACTTTTGGCCAACATTAGAGACTGAATTAGGGAATATCAAAATGGATCATAAAGAAATTGAAGTTTTAAAAGTAAAATATGATTTTACTTCTAGAAACAGGAAACTATCAAAACATAAATTTATAAAAGTTCACGAACATATTTCAATTTCATATTTAAAAATATCTAAAGATGATTTTATTCATTTATTATTAAGTTTACAAACATCTTACGATTTTAAATGTTGCAATTCCTTATCACAAATAAAATTTCTTGTTTTCAACATTTCTTATTTTAATATAGTAATAGAAAATATTAATTTTTATTTTAGAAAGATTATAAAAATATCATATTCTATATAAATATGTACAAGGTCATGTAGTTTCGTACTTGAAGTGTTGGAAATTCCAATGAATTTTTTAAATTTTTTTTTTACCTACAAAGGAAGTTTTGAGGTAAGGATTAAGTTCGTTTTATACTCTCTAAGCTGAAGGAATATTTTTTACAAATTATGTGATTAATTTTAAAGGATTGGATTTTTTTGTTGTATGTATATGATGCTAATTACTGGATAGAAAGATCGATTTCACTAATGATTTCCACCAAAACACGACTGTGAAACACATGCTGTAAAGTTTATGAATTGAAATAGGGCATGTTGCTTACATTCTTGGTAGTAATGATGAATAAATATAATTCCTCTAAAACTTGTTTTAAATAAGAACACGGTGACAAACACCCAAAGGATGGGTATGTTTAGGTCTCCATTTATTATAACCACTATTTTTTATTGTTTCAAGTACAAAATTTTACCTTGTTTGTGTTCGCTACTCATTAAATAAAAAAAAAAAATATTTTTATATTTTGGCGACTTTGTTTTTTCTATTTTTGGCGAATTTTAGCTATTTTGATTAAATTTCTATTTTGTGATTTATTACAAATATTTGTAAAATTTGAGAATATTGGTTATTTTATAGGCAAATTTTAACAAAAAACTGTTTTGGCGATTTTGGCGATTTTTCACATCGATTTTGGCGAAATAGGTGAAAATAAATCTGACAACCCTAACTAATGAAGAATTCCAGCGATAAAAGTAGCATAATTTTCCTCGGGACTTAGTTTTTTTCATTTTTTATTGACCACAAATAAGAGATAGATGAAGCAGGATGCGTATATGATATGAGTTTGAAGCCTCCGTAGCAACAATTACATCGGAAGATTACAGCAACTAAACTACTATGCCGATATGACAATTAAACTACGACAGGCTGATGTAGGGCAAGCACTACATTACAACTTGATTATTTTTCTACTTTATTTGCTTTAATTCATTTTTGAAGAGATTTAATTGAATTGTTTTTTTACGTTTTTATTTTTAGTTTTGTTAATTTTGAAAGAATAATAAAAAATTTCCATCCTTGAAATAGAAAGTGAATTTGGTTTTTTTGGTTGTATATTCCTGTTTTTGCTAATTTGTTAAACTTTTAAAAGAATTATTTTTTAAGTCCATTTTATAGATATTTACTCGAATTTCCCTACATATTAAAGGGTTTTAAAGAAAAAACTATACAAAAAGAAAAACATGATTATGGTATATGATCTCAGGAACCACATTATGTTCTTTGTAACAATAAACTATTGCGATTAACAAATTTTAGTTGTTTATAACATTACTTTGGTCACGATAAACAAGTTTGGTTAATATTTCATCATTAAAGAATGACAAATGGTTGGTTTGAACTACACTTAATTCTGTTTTTACACGGTGTTGATTTAACACGCTTTGAAAATAAAAGAAAAAAAATTTACATTATTTTATTCCATTTAACACGATTAAAAATTTTTGGGCTTAGAGTTTTTTGGTCAAATTGAATTTTTGCGAAATATGTTCATATCACAAATTTAGCAGAATTCCCTTGTCAAAGAAATTGGAATATTTTCATATTTTGTGAACTATCAATGCCAATCCCTTAAAGAAAACGTCGAAAACTACAAATTGATAACGAAACCGTAAAGCCATTTCTTTAGAAAACAAAATTTATATTTTAGATGGCCATCGAAATGGAGATGGCTCAACATTTCTAGGCAAAATGTTCGGTTTAATCGAAGCCACAATAAGAGCTATAATAAAAACTACCTATGCCCTCCACGTCGTGGGCGTCCTGACAATATTTTGCTCGATTTTGATTTGAAAGTATTCCACAGCAATTGTAAGACTCTTACTTTTATAGTGCTCGAGTTATGATTTATTACATATTTTATATGAAAATTTTCTCTTAGAGTACACTTCAAGTAGACTTTTTATCTTTTGTATAAGGGCACTAGTCTTTAAATTTAAAAGATATAGCAATACAACACTATTCGTTTTGGCCCAATATTGTATACAAAATTAAGTCTTTTAAATAGCTGCCCTTTACTACTGCATCCATATAAAAATCAACGAATTGATGAACACTAACATTTCATTGATTTGCTCAATACTGGATGCCCATCCATCTTTGGCTTCTCATCAATAAAATACAATATATGTAGTTGTTTGTTTGTTTGCTTTTTTTTCGTATTATTAACAAGTACTTACCTTGCCAAATATCGTTAAACCACCATGTTTAACATTGTATGTTGGTGCATCTGCATAGCTGGAATCGGCCCATGGTGTATGACAAGTAGATGTAAGTGTCATATAACGAACACCGATAGCATACAGAGTTCTTAATACTGCCAAAGAACCTCCCAAAGAATGACCGCCTTCAACTCCTGTTAATGAACACAGCTGATGATTTTTGTGTGCCTCAATTATATCTATGGGTGGTTTCAAGTTGAGTTGGCATGAGTTGTTATGGTGGGTAGAAGTGGCATAAAAAGATAAAAATAAAACAAGAAAACAATGTGTTATAATGCCTTAAAAGAAATGTTCAGGAAATTGAGTTTTTATTGATGTTATCTTATAGTTGTGTACAGTGTCTATAAAGGTATATTTTTTACAAAACTGAATTTACGTAATTTGTTTATTTTTCTCTTTAAGTTTTTATACGTAAAAGTTTGTTGTTGAGTTCCAATTTATTTTGGTTTATTTGATGTTGTACATATAGTGTTTTTTTTTCTAATTTTATTTGTGTTGTGGATTGTAAAAATGTATTGATATAAACAGTGTTTAAAAAGCCACTAGCAGCAGCATACATATTGCCGTTACGATGGGCTAAAAAAAAAAAATCAAAACACAATAGCTTAAGAATGATAAACCTGAAATAGCCAACACTTAGCAACAGCAGAAGCAAAATAAACACATCCCATCTGATTATTTTAGGTTTGACTTATGAAATCAAAAAATATTATGGTTTTGTGTCTGTTTAAAACATTAGTACTTCTTGCAACTAACGAGTGATTTTTTAAGAGCTTGAGAATTTTTTTTAAAAAAAAACGCATAAAATTTGCAAAATCTCATCGGTTCTTTATTTGAAACGTTAGATTGGTCCATGACATTTACTTTTTGAAGATAATTTCATTTAAATGTTGACCGCGGCTGCGTCTTAGGTGGTCCATTCGGAAAGTCCAATTTTGGGCAACTTTTTCGAGCATTTCGGCCGGAATAGCCCGAATTTCTTCGGAAATGTTGTCTTCCAAAGCTGGAATAGTTGCTGGCTTATTTCTGTAGACTTTAGACTTGACGTAGCCCCACAAAAAATAGTCTAAAGGCGTCAAATCGCATGATCTTGGTGGCCAACTTACCGGTCCATTTCTTGAGATGAATTGTTCTCCGAAGTTTTCCCTCAAAATGGCCATAGAATCGCGAGCTGTGTGGCATGTAGCGCCATCTTGTTGAAACCACATGTCAACCAAGTTCAGTTGTTCCATTTTTGGCAACAAAAAGTTTGTTAGCATCGAACGATAGCGATCGCCATTCACCGTAACGTTGCGTCCAACAGCATCTTTGAAAAAATACGGTCCAATGATTCCACCAGCGTACAAACCACACCAAACAGTGCATTTTTCGGGATGCATGGGCAGTTCTTGAACGGCTTCTGGTTGCTCTTCACTCCAAATGCGGCAATTTTGCTTATTTACGTAGCCATTCAACCAGAAATGAGCCTCATCGCTGAACAAAATTTGTCGATAAAACACATTTCGAACCGAACACTGATTTTGGTAATAAAATTCAATGATTTGCAAGCGTTGCTCGTTAGTAAGTCTATTCATGATGAAATGTCAAAGCATACTGAGCATCTTTCTCTTTGGCACCATGTCTGAAATCTCACGTGATCTGTCAAATACTAATGCATGAAAATCCTAACCTCAAAAAAATCACCCATTACAACTAGAGTTGGAAAAAACCGACCAGTGTAGAAATAAAGCAAGAAAATATAAATTCATTGTTGGTTATTATTGTTTTGGTTAAGGTTTGATACTTTGTGTTAAATTGCTTCGATTTCATTCTTATGAAGACAAAATAATTTTTCAACTTAAGGGTATCTTTGGCTTATTTAAAAATTGGATAAAGTTTCCTCATGAGCTAAATTAATGAAAAAAGGAGTGCAGCTAATGACGGCTCCAACAATTAAACGATTGGTTCATGGTTGTCAAGAACAACGGTGCGGGATGGCACATTTTTCAGTTGCATGAAAGCATTTAGGAAAAACTCGAATTTCACCATCCACCGTTTTAACAAGTTGTTGATGTTTAGCAGACCTTTGTAATGAATTTTATATAAATTCCACCTTTTCCCATATAAGAGTTAAAGCTAAATCATGCTTAAAAATGCATTCAATATAGTCGTCATTTTCAAGAATTGTCTCTAGAGTTTGTGTGTAATGAGCGATGAGGATGTTTTCCTTATATTGGCACCAAAACCCAAGTTTTTTTGTTGAATAACAAATTCGTAGGATTTGTACTCCGTAGAGTGATTGTACATTCTATCTATTTATTTGAGGGTTGCGTGCGGTATTGCGTCAAAGATTGTGGGGTGTTTTTTTAGACAAATCAGTAGGGCATGGGAAACAGAAATTCTCGCCCGGGAAAAGCTATAAACAATTTCCCGGGAAAATGTTTGCTAAACATTAAAATCGTATGCACTTTAAAGAAAAAAGTTGTTCTTATTTTTGAATAAGCATTTCTTTTGCTATCACACAAATATTTGGTCGTTAGTGTGCTGAATAAAAAGCAATAATATTTAAAATTGTAATATTTTTAGAAACTTACAAATATGCTATAGATCGTGAAAGACAAAGTATAAAACTATTTAAAAAAATTCCTTAAAAAAACAGCCTGTCACGAGAAATATAAGAAACAATAATATAGCAAAGAGTCGCGTTTAATTCATGATGTAAAACCAAGATAAGTATGGTTGAAATTATCCAATCGTTTCTTAAATCGAATAACGCATTTAAAAAATTCTGATAGATTTTAATTGTGCAGGGTTGTGGGTTGAAGAATATGTACAGATTTTAGAAAATTTAGTGGCCGTTTTAAATCCTATTAAAGTTGCGGTAGAGGTCTTGAGGCGCAGTGGCACAAATTTGTTAATAGCAGATGTTATTATTCAGACCCTCTACGAGCAGCTTTTGGCTACAAATTCAACTCTTTCAAAAACGATGGTTGAAAAGAAAAAATAATGAAAGTTTGCAATATTTAAGTATTTAAAATGTGGTGAAATTGCTAATGTGCCAAAAAATGTCATAAATCTTTATTTAGCACAATTTTTCAACAGATTATTCGAGCGGAATGCGAATATTTTTTTCCCGTTTCCCGGGAAATGAAAAAGTCCCGGAAATCCAAAACCCTAAAAACCAGGAGCCTAGCAGCTAGTATTGTCTTAAAAATATACTTTAGAATACTTAAAAAAATACTTTAAGTGCGCCGATGTAATAGCTCACAATTTCTTTCTTGTTACTACCTAAAGGGTAAGGTGTCGTAAGGCCAAAATGCGATAAAATGCGAGGGCGCTATGATCTTAACTTCTTAGTGAAGGCAAATTCTCTGGAAATAGCAAATCAAGTAAAATCAAAAAATTGGCGCCATATTAAAGATATATCTTCAGAACATATTTTTAAACTAAAATATTAATTTTAAAAGCAATAGTAAAAAATCGGAATGAAAGAAATTACTTATTAAATAATTTATAACGTTACTTATGCGCCAACCGGTATAAAGTACGATTCATTTATAATAAGAAAAAGATTGCAGAAAAAGATTGTTGCTGCAATCTTTCTGGTTTCTTCTTTAATATTGCATTTGTGTTTATATCGTGCAATTTCTATTGCAGCAATTTGTATGGATGTATACATGTTTGTAAACAATAACAACTCGTCATTTCCTTACAAACCTGCATACGGCATATAGGTATTTTTGAATCGGTACCTACTAAAAATGGTTTAATAGAAATTTCGAATTTTTGTAGGAAAATGTATTTGAAAGTAACAAACCCGAACAGGCAAGAAAGTAAAATTAAAAAAACGAGCTATTTTAATATTTGTAAAAATTTTACAGAATTTTTTTTTTAAGTTATGACCTTCGTACAATCTATATTGTGTTAGAATAGTCAGACTAAGGCACATTGGGGCGTGGGGGCTATTATCCCCAAAAATATTATTATTGACTGCTTTTGGTTCCCAGTGGTCACCGTGTGGGTCTATCGATTACCTCTATGTGTATTGCTTTCTATAAAAGACTTTAATACAAATCAAAACCCTACCCTACCAACCTGGAAACAAACAAAAAGCGCCCCTCGCAGGAGGTTATTGATCTCCCGGGATCTGTATGCACACCATGCGATCTACTGGTTTACGGCCTAGTAGTTATTTAAGAGAAAAAAGCAAAAGAGAATCATTATAACCGAAAAAATAAAAACAACATAAAAAAATTTAAATAGGTGGGCATCGTTTTTCGCTTACAGCCTCTGATATTGCAGAATTGCATTACCGAAATTTTCGAAACGCGCTTTAATTTTCTGTATTACTTCTGGTGCATTGGCAAAGTTAATTTCAACCCAAATACAAACGCACAGACGGGCGGACATAGCTTAAACTGCTTCTCTATGTATAAGGATTCAGATATATAAAGGGTGTTTTTATAGAGGTATAGAACTTTAAGTTGGCATTACTTTTCAAGATGGCGACCGATTTAACAGCTGTCAAGTGATTTATTCTCAGTTCGGTTTGGCAATTAATCATGAATAGACTCACGCCTGAAAAACGCTTGCAAATAGTGCCCAAAGGGAGATTACCGTTGTCCCCGATTTTCATAAGCGAATTTTGTTTAACGATGAAGCGCACTTATGGTTGAATGGTTACGTCAACAAACAAAACTGCCGCATTTGGAGTAAAAGTAATCCTCAAGTGTATGTCGAAACACCGTTACATCCAGAAAAACTGACTGTTTGGTGCGCTTTATGGGCTGGTGGAATCATTTTTCCGTACTTTTTTAAAAACGATGGTGGCCAGAACGTTACAGTCAATAGTGATCGGTATAGAGCCATGATTACTAACTTTTTCATTCCTGAATTAAATAACCATGATGTCCAGGAGATGTGGTTTCAACAAGACGTCGCAATATGTCACACAACTCGTGCCACAATAGATTTATTGAATGACACGTTTGGTGACCGCCTAACTTCACGTTTTGGACCTGTGAATTGGCCTCCAAGATCGTGTGATTTTACACCGCTGGACTACTTTCTGTGGGGCTATGTAAAGCCATTGGTCTATGCGGATAAAACACAAACGCTTGATCATTTGGAAGACAACATTCGCCGTGTTATTGTCGATATACGGCCACAAATGTTGGAAAAATTCATCGAAAATTGGACGTCCAGATTGGACTACATTCGCGCCAGCCGTGACGGTCATATGCCAGAAATCATATTTAAAATGTAATGCCACAAGATTATCTTTCGGATAAATAAAATTCATGTCAATCGAATAATCCGTCGTTGTTTTATTGCAACTTAAAGTTCTATGCCTCTATAAAAAACACCCTTTACTTTATGGGGTCGAAAATTAATTTTGTAAAAATTACACACGGAACGACAAACTTAAACATATACGGGTATAGCCTTTTCCTCCTATGGCGAAAGGTATAAAAGGACCATGTTTTTAACGTGGATATATTTCTAGATGATAAGCCGCTTTGGCAATGTACAATTTTTAACACTTGGAGCGTCGACCCCTGTTGTTATTATGCTATTATTGACATAACTTTTACAAAATCCCTAAAATAGTTTTTGTGTGTTACTGGGTTGGTAAGAATTTTAGTTTAATATTTTTTATACATACAATAATTATAAAAGACTGTTATATATGTAAAATGTTTAATAATAATATCAAAATTTAGATTTACAACAATAAAGCATTTCATGGATTTCGATATCACTTTTTCGACATAATATTCAAAGAAGAAAAATAAATGAAAATTCTGATAGAAATAAATTCTTGCAAACTTTAAACTTATTTCTCCAGAAAATCAATGCTTTTCAATAAATATTTGTTCCAGCACGAATCCTATTATCGTTAAAGAAAACATGTACGATAACATAAATAAATACAAATATTTCCTGGGTACTTGTTTTTCTCTCAATGAGTAAAAGTAAATTGAAAGCATCGAAATAGAAAAGCATCTGCACCTAAGTTATATTGATTCAAGTTGTATTGATGCAGAAAATTATGTATTATTTGTAAAAAGCAATACGAGTATTTTTATATAACAAAATATAAAAATCCTTATTTTAATTTTTTATTTACGTGAACATGGAAAACATACAACTATTCTCCTAATACATACATACATACATGTATACATACATACATACATACATACATACATACATACATACATACATTCATACATACATACATATGCACATACATACAGACACATATAGTAGAATTGAACTATTGCAGGAACCATCTAAGACTCTTGAAGAAATAAAAACTTGTAAGTAGAAATATACAGGAAATATGCACGTAGCTTGAATGTAATGGGTTCACACAATTCATTTTATTTCCCTGAAAATGATATTTGTTTTTGTGTCCGTTTATTTTTACCTTTTTATATTGTATATTTTTAAACTCTACAGTAAAATTGGTGGGAGTAAAAATTATAGTAAATTTTTACACACAGAATTATTTTTGAGTCTACAGAGCTATGGTTGTTCCTTTGTGTGTGATAAATGATTTAATAAAATTAGTATGTGATATAGCTTATAAACTTAACTAATGAGGCCCTTTAATACTCCTAAGAACCGGCACAGAAAATTTGTATTTAAAATTTTTTTTTTCTTTAGCATTAAAACAAAAATACAAAATAAGTTGCTATTTAAAAAAAAAAAATGTTCATCCAAAGCATTCAAGAGAATTTGTTTATGTAAATCTGTATGTACTTTACACGACCATTTCTGTACATTAAATATTTTTTTTTAAATTTGCTGCTGCAGACAGTAATCGAAATGGAATACAATATAGGAATTTTTAAAATTTTTGTCTGTCTGTCTGTCTGTCTGTCTGTCTATCTGCCTGTGTTCAGACCATGATGAATTTTAATAAAATTTTGTAAGGAGCTACCTTAGTATTTAGTTTCAAATATGGCCTAAATTTTTCCCGTAGAAATATCCAAGGGAAATTGAAGAAAATGTACTTAAGGTACGCAAATTTACCGATTTAATGATATTGAAAAATTGGCAGCAAATTTTAGTTTTGTCAGCTAGATATTTAAGACAATATTTACAGAACTGTACAATAATTTTAGAATTTTTTATAAAGCCTATGTTTCTGAGTAATTACCCAGGGATGGGTACCTTTACATAGAAAATATAAAGGTTTTAAAATTTTGTATGGTTTATTTTCAAAGCAAAATCGAACAAAATATAAGACGCTGACAAAGTTACGGGCACAGCTAGTCTTAAATATAATTAAAAAAAAATCTCCTGTAAGTGTTAGTGCCGATAAAAATATATATTTTTTAACCTTTTGAGCGACAGTTTTTTTAGTTTTGTAACTGGGCAGAATTAAAAACAATGCCATAAATAGGTGGAAGTATGGCTTTAACTTGAAAAAAACACTTTAACCTCGGAAAAGCATATGTGAAATTTAGATAGCGTTGCTATTGCAGTTATCTAGGTTGAGATTATTTACCATAGATAACACATAGATAGTCAACTGAAATGTCAAAAACCTAAGTCTCTTGTCAAAAAACCTAAGTCTAAGAATGTATTGGTAGGCAAAATTGTATAAGTGTTGGTTATTAAAAAAATTTAACCACAGCACCTAAACTGCACATAGTTGTATAAAATGTTTTGTAAAAAAAACATATTTTTTTACATTCAATTTTATATGCTAAAATTACATAAACTTATGTTCAAAAAAATATATATATTATTGTATTTTTGCTAATATATTTATATGTGCGAAAAACGTTATATTGAATAGTAATTTAAAATAATTATTATTTTGTATTGAAAATTTTCATCCCCTAAAAGACAAAAAAATACAATACTGCAAAGAAATAAATTTCACCTAACAAATGTCAACAAAATGAAATATATTTTTTGTTAAAAAATCAAAAATAAATTAAACTGTGAATAATTTCTTATTGCAAAAATTGAAAATTAATTACATAATTGGAAATTGCAAAAATATATTGCGTAATAGTGTGTTAATGTAAGTAGAAATTTTACTCCCCTATGCGTGTTGAATTCACACCGTACCCGTATGTGTGAAGACATTTATAGCCACGTTTTTGACATTTGGAGAGTTGACCATCTATGTGTTATCTATGTTATTTACTTTGTATGTAATGTATAATACTTTCTGCTTCTTTTCATACATGTGTGAGAGACTAGAAAATATTTTGCTTTTCACGCAAGTGCTCATATATGAGAATTTACGATTTTGTTAATTTTTCATAAATGAAAAGAACGTAGGAAAATGTTCGCATTAAGCATTCGCATAAATGTAGGTATGTATGTGTGTATGTGTATGCACATATTTTATAATGTGCAACTGCCGGCGTATGCAGTAACAAAGTGTTTTAGGAATCTCATTTAAGAGAAATTTCATAAATGAACACTCATAAAGGGACGAAAAAATTACAAACATTTATGTAAAAGAGCATTAACGAGAATGAGCTTATTCATTACTTATCACATATGAATAAACGGATATTCTTCGTTTTTCATCGATAATATAGGTATGTTAAAAAAACAAACACTTACACTCATTCATGTGTGATCGTAGAGAGAGCATTTTTGTTGACCGTAAAAAAGTATAAGACTTTAGAAATTTCGTTTATAAGAAATATCATAAATGTTGAAATTTCAACGCTCATAAATGAAAATTTCTGAACCCTGATAAATACTAATAAAATGGAAAAATATCATAATCAAACTTTAACTGACGTCACAAAACTGATTTTTAAAACAATTGCTTTTGAATATAGCAGTTTGGTGTTATCTCTGTCTTCTTAGGTATTTATTGACTTCTTAATACATTCCTAATCCAATATTTTTAAAATGTATTTGGTGTTGTAGATCAAATACAGCCCGTAATTTAAACATGAAATATAAGCATCATATATTTTGTATTTGTCGCTAGAAACATCTATAAAAATATTTCTCCTGAAGATTTTAGAAAAAAAAAGCGGACGAAACATTGAGATGAAAGATGAATTAATTTGAATCACCATATATAAAAAGAAAACTGACCGTAATTAGCCAAAAAAAATTATTAATTATAATAAAATAATTTAATGAATGATCTTAAAAGCGGTCTGCTTCGATACTGATTTGGGTAATACTAAGAGCACATTTTACTAATTAATATTGAAATAGGATAACTTCTATTATGTTCAAATACTTTATTGTTTTTAACTTTTACTTGATTAAGTACCGACACAAAAAACTCATAATTTTGATGGTGTATCTCGTCAAAAAGAACTCTATGAAATTCATAAAACAATATAACCTTCACCGTTTGAAAGGCTAAATAAAAGAATTAATAAACCAATTTGATGGAAATTATAAATAACTAATATTTCATAAAATTTTAAAATATTCCATTTATTTTTTTTTTCATACTTGAGAATGGATAGCAACCCATAATTAATAAAGTTTCCCACTTTATGTTTAAAAAGTATTTTTATGCTTTTTGTTGCAACGCCCAATAAAATAAATTGTTTTAGCTGGTTTGCTCATAAAATTATATAATTTATTAAATAAAAGGGGCAAGTATTTAAAGTATTTTATGATCCACCATTAAAAAGAATTTAAGACTTTTTTTGTTTGTTGCTGTTTCAAACAAAAATAACTTTCAAATCTTTCAGGCTTATAAACAGTGGAAAGACCGGCACATAAAATAATCAACATTATTTCCTTTCATTTTAAACAAGTTATTTTTTACCACCTTTTTGTTAAAAAAAATGTAAGTAAATGTGTATTTGTTTCCTCTTTATTTTCTTCTACATTCACCTTTATGACTTTCAATTTTCAACAGAATTTAACGAGCAGCAAAAAAAAGAAACAGTTTTAACTTTTCTGCACTTATAGTTTGTACGAAAAGAAGGAAGTGGAAAAACTTTCGGAATATAAAAAAATACATTTTTTAAAAATATAACGTATTTATGGAGAATACTAAATACATTTGCACTTGTAGACTGCACTAAAAAAAAAAAAAAACAAAAAAACAGCAAAAAGGGAATTGAAATAATACGGCGACTATGCGTCAAAAGTTTAGTATAACTTACTAAAGAGATAGAAAAACTACAATTTATGTTTTACAAAATAAAAAGCTAAATATTTTCTCATGGCTTTTCTAAGGCTTATTTTTTTACTAAAAAACACTTTTAAGTAATCAACGTAGTTTTTCTAAGGCAGGCATATGGAATTAGAAAAACAATGTAAAGCTTATACAAGCATACACAACTTTACCTAAAGTAACTATTTAAACTATTTAAATACACTCTGTTAAATAACTATAGCGTTTTTAATTTATGAAAAGATAGGCCTTCCTAATTTTGTAATGTTAAATGGAATTTGGAAACCTTTTATCAATTTGATTGTCTAATAATAAATCAATTTAAAAGTTCCTTTTCGAAGTATTGCTGCCGAAACTTTTAAGTTAACTCTTTTGGATATAATGCTATTCCTCCATAGACTTGACAAAATGCATCCAATGTTTTTATGTTTTTATTTTAATGACCATGTCCTGCAGAGAGATCCTCTTTATACAAACGGGAAGAATAGGAAGGATTTGAAGAGCTTACTAAGAATCTGATTTCAATTTTTCTAACAAATTGCGACTTTTAAGGTCAGTTTTGGGAGACCTTCTGAGGCGGCTATTCGGCATCTTTTGACAAACTTTCGCACCAAATATACTTTATTGGATATTAAACCACCAAAGGCATTTGTAGAATGCGGACAGAGGAATTTAATGCATCTGTATACGTCGCTGTTGATTTGGCGCCTTTCCCAGCAATAAGGCCTCTGTTACTCGATTACATGCAAAATTTAGCGGAAGAATTTGGGTGTAAAACCAAGTCAGAAAGCGGCCAGAAGTACTACAGGAACTGTCAATGCGTCCTGAAAAATGCAGGGATATTACTGTGATTGCCGATATCTACCGTGCCATGATTATAATTTTTTTCTTTTAACCAAATAGAAGAGCTAAACTTTGCTAAAATATGGTTTCAACAAGATGGTGCCACATGTCACACAGCATCGAAACAATGGTTCAATTGAGAGGCGAGTTCGGTGAACAGTTTATTTCACGTTTTGTTCCGGTCAATTGGCCGCCTAGATTGTTCCATTTACCATACCATATGTACAGGGCATGTCAGGGACAAGCCCGCAACGATTGACACACTGGAAGCAAATGTTAAAGAAATTATTCGTGAGATACCGGCCGATAGTGAATTTGCCAAAATTAGACCCAGCGTATGAACCTTTTGAGGCGTAGCCACGGTCTTCCTTTAAACATCTTTAAACATTACGCTGGGAACAAAAGGGAACACAATTGGGACGAACCAGAAATTTCGTCCACCAGGACGATTTTGTTGGTAAAAATTCGCTGTGTACATTCGTCGTATGAAGCACAATAACGACGAAATAACAGATGTTTTAGTTAAACAGATGTTAAAGTTACTTACTGTTTATGCAAAAAAAGAAAAAATACTAAAAAGAAATCAAAGAATCTAAAAATTTTATGAAAATCATTAAAATAATAAAAATATTGCTATTATAGTAAATGCTTTTTTGCTTGTACGTAAATTTTTAGGAAGGAGAAGGTTGGTACGGCCAATAAACATTAATAAAAAACTAACTAATGGAAAGACCGTATAAAAGTATAATTCTTATAAAATGAAATATTAACAGAAACGCAACTAAAACCAATTTTTATAGTTAACTACTCTATTGTACACTTATTTTAAATGCTATAAAATAAAAATAAATAAATTATTAAAGTAAAGAAATACTTTATTTACTAAAATACTTGAAATGAAAACCAAAAATGGTCACATTCGTCGTACGCCAGCGTGAACGCGAACTCCGCCACGTATGAACAATTTCGAAAGACTTCGAAATTGAGTGCGTTTTCATATAAATACAAATGTATTTTTTATTTTTGCGACAAATATTTGCGGCCAAGAATTAAATCATTCGTCCCAGTTGTGTTCCCAGCATATATAAAAATATAGATTGTTCTATATACTCAAATAAACATTTCATACATTTCTTTAAATTTCAAGTGTTTCTGTCAATTCTGAAAACTCTTAAAAATTCACTCCCTCATATTTTCTCATAAATCGATAACTTACGGCCGTATGAATGTAGTCACATAGCTATAAACTGCCATTCTATCCAGCATACTCTGAAAGCGTGACATGAGCGGTAAGAAATTTATCTCAAACGAAACAAATTCCTAATTTAAGAGCTTTGAGATTTGGAAGTATTAAAAGAACTAGAAAGACATTGAAAAATAAAACGTGTTCTATATAAAATTTTTGGGAATTTAAATATTAATTATTTAATATTGTACTAATTACCCATAAAGTTTGGTAATAAAACTGCAATTTATATTCTTGCCGATAAAATTTTCCTTATTCAAAAAGTCACACAGATACCAAATTATCCTCGTAACTTCAGGGAGCTGAAAAATGTGTGTTATAATATATAATAACACACGTCCGGTTTAACTAGTGAATGGCAACAAGGGGGGACTTATTCAGGCTTCTAGCAATGTTAGAGGGTTATTGAGTAATAGGTATACATGGTAGTAGACTAATGTGTGGTTACTGTATTACAGGTGAGCGGCTCGTCTAAAAAATTTGTATTGGAATCACTCAAAAATTTAGTGCTTTTCATACAAATTTGCTAAATGAAACCGCACCTAAGTCTTCACGACAAAAATTGCGTGTGATTGGTAGAAAAAAGACAGGCGTTCTTTTTGTTAATAAATGTCTGACACTTCATACTTTTTTACACAAATTTCTTGGATAGACAATATATTTGAATCATCAGGGAACAGCCTTGGTTACCTTATTAGATACATCAATGTGAAAGAAAGGGTCCATTACTGTTCATTAAAACTCATACTTGGATTAATAGTACCTTAGAAAAATAATTATATGTGCAATGCTTCAATTTTAATTAAAAGAAACAATGGAAATTGGGAAAAGATATATATTTTTTTTGAATTTAAAGTTTAAAGAAATAAAAATAACATAATAAAATTATATTTATTTTGATATAGTTTATATATTAAAAATTATAATTACCTATTTTTTACATGAAAAAAAAATTAAAGCTTTAAATCTAGAAAATATTTATATGTGCAAATATAAATAAGACGTTGAGTTACCCTTATCTATCCTGACCAATTTGCCACCATGGGGCATTAACTCTACTAGTTTTTTTCAGGACATATTGAACCATTCAACCAATATAGCTCTTTTTAACCGACTTCAAAAAAAGAAGGAGGTTATCAATTCGTCTGAATGTTGCTTTTTTTTTGTTTTTTATGTTTGTGCCCGCAGAACTCAGTCATTTCTGAACCGATTTTAAAAATTTTGCACTATTAGAAAGGTTATGGCTACAGATTGGTCCCATTTTAAAAGAAGTTCAAAATTTTAAAAATTAAAGGGTGTCCCCATACAACATACATGTTTTTTACGTGTATTATGAACATTATAGGTCACCAATTTAAAATTAAAAAAAAGTGCGTATCACAGTAGCTCCCAACAACAAAAAGTAATTAAAAAATAAAATTAAAAATTAAAGGGTGACCCCATAGGTGACTTAATTTCACCTTTATTCTCCTATCTTTTGAACCGTTATAGACAAACACTTGAAAGTTGCACAGAATGTTCGTTACTATGTCTGTTATAATAAGTAAAAATATTTAAAATTAGAAATTAAAGGGTGTCCCATTAGTTGGTTTATTTTGATATATATATGGCCAAACTTTTGAACCTTTATAGACAGACAGTTGAAATTTACAAAGTACTTGTATTGCTAAGTCCGCTAAAATAACAAGTGTAAAATATGAATTTGGAAATTAAAGGGTGTCCCAATAGTTAATGTAAAAGTAATATATATGGCCAAACTTTTCAACTGTTATAGATAGACAGTTGAAATTTACAAAGAACCTATATTGCTTAGTCCGCTATTAAAACAAGTATAAAACTTGGATCTATAAATTAAAGGGTGTCCCCATTATTGATGTTATTTGACCATTACGTCCTCATCTTTGGAACCGTTATAGACAAACACTTGAAAAATAGACAAAATGTTCACTACTATGTCTCGAATAACAACAAGTATAAATATTTAAAATTGGAAATTATAGGGTGTTCCAATAGTTGATGTAATTTGATATATATGGACACAAAGTTAAAATTTAAAAAGAATCTATATTACAAAGTGTTCTTTAAAAAGTATTTATATTAAAATTTGAATTTAAAGGGTGTCCCAATAGGTGACGTCATTTGATATATATGACCCTATCTTTTAAACAGTTATTGATAAACACTTAACAATTAGACAGAATGTCCATTACTATATCTGTTATAATAAGTATAATTATTTAAAATTATAAATTACAGGGTGTCGCAATAGTTTATGTAATTTGAAGCACCCTGATTTTTGGAATAATTTGTTACTTGCAAAGGAAAAATATCTTTTTTTGTAAAGAAAAAACCTATTCTACCAAAATTATAAAAAGTATAATTCATAAATTCCTCCTCTTATCTTTTCGAAAAACTCTTGAACATTTAAAGACTTTAAGGATTTTAGACTTTTTAGTGCGTGCCATATCTGGGAAAATAAAATTTAATACAAAATTTTGAGATTAAAAAATTAAATTTTAAATTTTGAATATAAATAATAATGCAGTGTTTCAAGTATGTTTTGAATATTTTTTGTATTGTTTGCATTTCGATACAAATATGTTGTTAGTGCAACAAACAGTTCAGATGTTTCTACTAGAAGTAACACAAACATTTGCCGTGTTTGTGTTTTTCTCCTCTTTACTTTAAGTTTCTTTGAATTTTAAAAATTCGTTTAAAACTAAAACTAGGTGAGGATTGTGCTAAAAAGTAGGAAAAAAACTAAAATATAAAATTGAGTTAAGAAAATATAGTATAACAAATAATATGGCACAAGGTAAGAAACTGTTGAGTGTTAAGTTTTTCATGTTTATTTGCTTGAATTGTAAATAATTTTTCAACAATTTTATGCTGGTACTTTGCTAAGCAGCATTTCGTTAGCTGTTTATGTTGCAAGAGGTAGCAATTTTCTTATCGTGTTTTTTGTTTTTCATAAAATTTCCTGCAAGATTTTGTATATAATTCTGAATCTTTTTTCCTTTAAGATGACTTCAAAAGTGCACGAAAATATGAGGCATACGATTTTTTTTTTGTAAATTATTCATTTTTTGCTGTGTTGCACTTTGTATTTGTAATATGATGCCTACGAAAGCCTTTCATATTTAGTGTGTGTAAATGGCTGCCTGGGGAAAAATTATTTCTTTTAAAGGAATTGTTTTTTTTTCTTGCAACTTGGGTGAAGTCATATTTCATAGAAGCCAGAGATAAAAGAATTTTTTTCAGCTGTTGAGTGGTTTGGGATTTGCGACAAAAAATAACCCCTAAAAAATACGTTGAAATTTTCTGTTTGTATGCAAAAAAGTTCCATTATCAAATTAAGTTTTTTAAATAGTTTTTAGTTACTTTTCGTTAAAATAGGATTTTGTGTGACAGTTCTAATGTTTAAATTTTCTGAGTTATAGCAGAAGAAAAGTTTAGCCTTAATTTCAAATATAATTTTAATTCAATGTAAATTTTTGTATTTCAAATAAAGTGAGACACTACACTTTATGCTCGCAACTGAAAATCTGATTAAAATAATCGGCTCGTCTTTTATGTAATGGCGCACAATTGTGAATTTCGCTACAAAATAAAAATTGAAATAAATATATAGTTTTGAAAGGGATAGCATTTAAGCTTCACACTGCTATAGTAGAGATATAAGCGAGCTTAAGTTTTTAAATTTGTTTTGTGCAGCTTACGATGCTTTAAACTGGGATAACTCGACTTTGTGAAGAATGAATTCGGTTGCTTTATCATTATATTTATAATCCGATTTTAAGAAGACCTCCAGTGGAGCACTATACATATTAGAGCACCAACTAAATGCAAGGGATTTGTTAAAGTATTCTTTTTGGCACTCCTCGCGATATAATTGAACATTCATATTAGAGCACCAACTAAATGCATGGGATTTGCTAAAGTATTAATTTTGGCAGTCCTCGCGCATTTTCGGTTATGTAATGTGCAAAAAAAATTCGTTTCTAAAATCTAAACCAGCAGGCCCCTTTCATGTGCTAAAAATCGTCCTTAAAAGCTGTAAAAACGATATGAGGCTTTATTGATCTATAACTCTTAAACTAAAAGATTTTCTTGATTTTGTTATACAAACTTTTTTTGTTATAAAAAAACAAATATTTTGTTCATACATAATGCACATTATTATTCTGAAAAATATTTTTATAGAAAATATTAAAAAAAAAACATAAATTTAAAATTTGTTTTTACTACTAAAACTACAGAACCTTTTGGAATAGACCATTTTGTTTATGAAACACTCAATTTTAATCCAGTGTTTCTCTCATGGATAAAACGGAATATAAAACTTAAAGTCTCTCATGTGAAGAATAACTTGAAGCGGTGAATTTCCAAAAATGATGCCAATGACATGAAAATTTTGTATGTTTTCCATTAAAATTTCCTTACACTTTATTTTTTGGTTTTATTTATTATTGAATTACTTTTTTGTGTTTTACAATAGATAAGTTGGAATTTTATTATGCAATAACTAACACGAAAAACAAGCTTACAAATTATTAGATTTAGTTAGATGTCTTGCTAGAAGACAAATGATTTTCCACAGTGACCAATATCGAAGCAGACCACTTCATTAATGGGTACCTTTTCGACCATCTTCTGTCCACAATGATTATAGGCAACCGACTTGTAATTTACTGCAACCTTACATTCATGGAGTCACATGCTACAGCCAGTATTTACTCTTGTCTGTAACGATTTCACAATGTCGACAGGAAATTCTAGGCCTTCTTTTTCATAACTCTCAGGTAATTTTCAGCATTTGTCTAAGGCTTAGTTCCACATTAAACAAGTCTCTTAACATAAGTTATTTTTAGGGAAAAAATCCGCTGGCACGTTCGATCTTGTTTAAAATGGTTTTACACGTCAGGTATTTGTCATATGACCTGTCAGTTTGATAATCCATATGTATTTTAATGTGTTTGTCAAAATAACCATTTTACATACGTTTTTAATTTTTACTTTCAAACGTACAACGCAATTACATGTGACATAACCTACAATATATAATTTTGTTACCACACAGTTTTTTATTTGCAACCACAGCTGATGCAAAGATACAAAACTAGTGCTTTTACCACATTTGTAGCGCTTTTGGTACCGCAAAAAGCATAAAATAACAAAATATCAAGTTGGCATTAAAGGATGTCAGATGCTTTGTCACATCAAGATAGAACACGTTCTAAATGAAAAATGTCATATGTATTGTACACATGGAAAATACACATGTTATGTTTAAAAGGGTTCACACGACGTGTATAGAATTTACACATGGAAAACTGACAAGTCATATGACAAATACACGCCGTGTAAAACCAATTTTAACAATCAAATCGGTGTTTTCTACTTTATGTTTACTTTGGGTAATTTTTTTGAATTACCTCCATTTATTTTAGCTCGTCGTTTTATTTGCATTTGTTAGAGTTTTTTATAAAGATTTTGTCGTGTTTGCTTTCTCGTTAAAATGGAAACCGACGTATTTTTACTATTGCAGAAATATGTGGAAATAGTTTGCAAAAAAAAAAAAAACAGAGAAATGGTGACGAAACCGCAATAAAATTTATATTAGTTGACATATTCAAATGAAATTTTCTGTGGATATGTATTAAAATTAAGGTAAATTAAAATTAAGGTAAAGGAAATCCCATAATTTCCAAAATAAATGCCAAAAATCCCAAAATTGAAATTTTTTAGTATTTTGCTCATGAAGTCCACATATGGATTAGGGGACATGAAATACTTTCAGCAATAGTTAGGAGTATATATAGTTTAATTACAGCAGTATTCTTTTTCCGATCCCAGCTTTGGCTTTTTAGAACATATTGTCTAAAATCAAAATTTCGATGTAGAATAGGGTAAACTTAAGGACTTCCGTCTTCCACAAGGTTTATCAATTCTACACGAAGTTTGGTTTAAATGTAACGAGTGATTTTTTAAGAGCTTGAGAACTTTTTTTTTTAAAAAAACGCATAAAATTTGCAAAATCTCATCGGTTCTTTATTTGAAACGTTAGATTGGTCCATGACATTTACTTTTTGAAGATAATTTCATTTAAATGTTGACCGCGGCTGCGTCTTAGGTGGTCCATTCGGAAAGTCCAATTTTGGGCAACTTTTTCGAGCATTTCGGCCGGAATAGCCCGAATTTCTTCGGAAATGTTGTCTTCCAAAGCTGGAATAGTTGCTGGCTTATTTCTGTAGACTTTAGACTTGACGTAGCCCCACAAAAAATAGTCTAAAGGCGTCAAATCGCATGATCTTGGTGGCCAACTTACCGGTCCATTTCTTGAGATGAATTGTTCTCCGAAGTTTTCACTCAAAATGGCCATAGAATCGCGAGCTGTGTGGCATGTAGCGCCATCTTGTTGAAACCACATGTCAACCAAGTTCAGTTGTTCCATTTTTGGCAACAAAAAGTTTGGTGGCATCAAACGATAGCGATCGCCATTTACCGTAACGTTGCGTCCAACAGCATCTTTGAAAAAATACGGTCCAATGATTCCACCAGCGTACAAACCACACCAAACAGTGCATTTTTCGGGATGCATGGGCAGTTCTTGAACGGCTTCTGGTTGCTCTTCACTCCAAATGCGGCAATTTTGCTTATTTACGTAGCCATTCAACCAGAAATGAGCCTCATCGCTGAACAAAATTTGTCGATAAAACACATTTCGAACCGAACACTGATTTTGGTAATAAAATTCAATGATTTGCAAGCGTTGCTCGTTAGTAAGTCTATTCATGATGAAATGTCAAAGCATACTGAGCATCTTTCTCTTTGGCACCATGTCTGAAATCTCACGTGATCTGTCAAATACTAATGCATGAAAATCCTAACCTCAAAAAAATCACCCATTACATATATATTGTTGGCTTACACAAAGGTATAAAATTTTTATATATTTCTTAAGAAAATGTGATTAATGACCATTTTTAGGCTAAAAGACACAAAAATTCAATAATTTTGTATTTTTTAGATTAAAAATCGTCCAGTTTTTAACACAAAAAAAAACAATCTTAAATTTTTTCCTCAATATTTGTTGAAAATTGTTTAAAATGTTTTCAAAAAACTGGAGCAGGGATCCAAAAATCAAAAACTTTAATTTGAAAATATTTATAACTCGCTCATTTTAAAACATAATTTACAGATTAAACCATAATTTCATATGTATTAACCTTTCAGACCATCTATAATTTTTAAAAACCAAACAAATAAATTTAAGAACTGTTCTAAAAGAATTTGAAAGGGAGAGGTACCCAACTTCGAGCCCACATAGCGACAGGCATGGCAAGTGGATGGTACCCACCGTCAAAACTTATGCTGACATAGTTCTCTGCTATGCTCCTGCCAATCAATCGGCGTATCCCTTTACAAATTTCTGAGTAATTACCAAAGAATTGTCCATTTATATATTATGTAGTTGAAAAATTTTGTAAATTTAGACAATAACCAGCATTAAAATCCAGTTGAAGTAATTCTCTACGCCTACAAGGTATTCAAGTATCCATTTAAGCCTTGCTTAACTAATTTATAAATAGGATTAATTGTAAATTCGATTTTATTCTTTTTAAAAATTTTAAAATATTCTTAATTTGTTTTGTCATTTTGTGACCTGTGCGGACTGTGTTAAAACAAGCAGATTTATTTTTAATATCTTAAACCTATCACTTTAATATTATTAATTTTATACATAGCTTAAAAATATAAATTTAAATAGCTTAAAAATGTAAATTATTATAAAAATATAAATATTGTTTATTTTACTGAACTTTTTGTTACTTCACACTTACCCTGAGCTGATGTGCACGTTGTCAGCTGCGGCGAATATCGATCAGTCAATCTTTTTATAACGTCAATTTGTTCTAGTGTTAATTGAACTGCATCTCGATGTTGTGCTTCACAGGGAACGTACGCAGCCCAGAACTAAAATGTAAAAAATATTTTATGTTTTTAAAATATATAACTAAGTATTAAAAAAAAACTTATGCATCTATATTTTTCACGTTTTATTCATTTTTTGAGCTTTAAACATTTTCTTTTGCTTTTTTGTCAAATAAATATTAGACCGCGACTGGTAGCTCGCAAGGAGTACACACATTTATAGGTAAACGATTATTTTGAAGCCAGCAAAGCTATATCTACTACACGACCACCGTTGTGTCTGTAGTCAACTTAGGCTAATTTATATTTTTGTATGCGACAATTTTATTTTATTCAACAAAAGAAAATGTTACAAAATTATAAATTACAAATTCATTTACAAACAAAAAGTTTTGGAGGGAATATTTATTATTTTTTAAAAAGGTATTTAATTTTATAAAATTTGTTTTCATTTGATTGCGTAGCCGCTTCAGCGCGCTGTCTTCTATTTCTTTAAAGCATTAATAATGAGTTTTTTCTCATACGACTTATTTTAACAATATGGATAATGCTGTACATGTCTGTATACAAAAAGTCACCATTGGGCATGGTCGAATATAGCACTCTTACTTGCTGGAATTTCGTTTGTAGTATACTAATACAAACATCACTGGATTTATTTTACAAAATTCATATAACATAAAAAGAACACAAATCTAAGAAAAATGGGCTGATTAAAAAAATTCGTTGATTTAAGCTTAACTGATTTTTAAACTGTTGGCCCCATGGGAAAAAACTAAAATCCATTGCAAAGTCTTAGGGTACTCTCTCCAAAGGGTCAAAACGTAACACTTTTGTGTTTGCTACAGTATCTGTCTGCCCGTCAGCGCCCTATATCTCTGCAACCGTAAGAGGTAAACTCATAAGTCATAAAATATCTAAATTCTAACTCAATATTTTTCGGTTAAACTGACAAGAGCATTCTTGAAATTGATAGTATTTTACTAATAGAAAAAAAAAAAACATTTTACTAAAGTAAAAGAAAATGCCATATCTAGTTGTTTATTTCTTAACAACTCTCTTTTTTAACCCAACAATAAACAAGTTAATCTTTATTCAACTCTAAATTTTATGGTTGTGGCATGCTATTGTAAACATACCAGATATATTTCTTTTCATTATCAAGGAAATAATGCAATTTACTAAAACAAAGTTATCCAATGCTTAAAAAAGGCTTATTTAAATGCCAGGGTTATATGGTTATATGTATGTATGTAAGCAAACAGAAAATGATACTCCGAACTCGAAACAGTAATTATAATAAATTTGCCAGCACTTTGGTCTTTAGCACACAATAGTTATTATCAGGGTCAGGAGATAGAAAATGAAAGAAAAAATAAAAAAAATACAAACAAATGTTTTAAACTAGTATGTAAAAATGAATGTATTGTGTAAATGCTAATGTGAGTATGCTTTGTAACAAAAATAAGAAGAACAATGCTTCTACAGTTGCACCTACGTACACATTAGAACAATTGCAACAGAATAATTTAAACTTGAACGCACGACTGTTCAGTGTTTGTATTATGCTGAAAAAAAAAAACAACAATGAAAACGTTAATTTTTCATTTAAAATTTTCACCTCCACTTTGTCGAACAAAGAAAATTGTTCATTAGTTTTAATTAATCAAAGACTCCTTGGAATATTAAACTAAAATATAGAAATTAGAAAACAAAACATTCACAGAACAAAGTATTTTAAAGTTCAAGGGTTTATTCTTCCTAAAACCAACTGCATTTTAAAAAAGTACTACTTGTGTATGTTTTACAAAAATGCTGTTTTACCAACTTGCAACAGTGTTGCTGCTACTAGTAGTATCTAAAAGTCTCTAGTAGCTTAAAAGTTTTTATTCGTACTTTTCTTTTTCGTAATTGTTGTAGTCTTTTTTTTCCTTTGCAACTCAAATATGTAGCAACAATTAAAATGGAAAATATTCAATGCTTCCTTATTCCTTGAATGTCTGGAAGTATAAAGGGGATACAAAATGAAGCTTATTTTTATATGTAAATATGAGATTAAGATGTGTGTGTGTCAAAATAATGGGGGAGTTTTAATTTTATACAAATAAATAACAAATAATGGGTGTTACTTCATTTACGCCCATTAGTTGGTGTGAATAATATCAGTATGTGTACTGAAGTTATATCAAAAACTCTAAAACCTATTATATCAAAAACTCTAATATCCACGAAGATCCAAACGTTCCAACAGTTAAATCAGAAATAGCAAAACATGCGGTAACGTATTTGAAAAAGCAAGTTCTACGTTGCGCAAACTATGTCTTTGTTAAAAACAGTTTTTGAAACACCTACCACAAGTGCTGTATTCGTGCTGGCTTGTTAGTGGACAACACTCATGGTCCCCGCCGTTCAGAGTATAATAAGCAGCTCTAGCCAAAAACATCAACTCGCCATAGATCTCAATAACTTTGCACGAATATGATAAAAGCTTTGAAGAAAGATCGTTGTTTATTTGCTTGTAAGGTCCAGTTGAGCAATTAAAGGAAAATTACTATTACCGGGACACAACTCTTCTAATAAAGTACATACTGCATGAGCACAAAAATCCAAGCTCATAAGACACTTATTATAATATTTCATTGAATTCATGTCTGTTCATTAGACGCGGATATCTATGAGTGGACAATAATAAACAGCGAAGACCAACGAGTTAAATACGATGAGCTTACAGAGTTCCCATAAGCAGGTTTAAGTAAGTACTAGTAAATATTAAACATACAATGAACTTGGGCGAGTTTTATACATTGGGGGAAATACGAACACAGTTCGAGTGTATAAACAAAAATCAGAATTTTTAAACAACATTCTTAAAAAATACAGAAAACAAAAATCCACTAGTGCAAGCAAAACACACGAAGGCTTATCCAAATATTCTACACATGAGTAGGCATGTGTTCAGTAAGCTACATAGTTTGTGTTCGAGTATCTGTTGAGCTAATGAGGGCTTGCTCATGCAACTGTTTATTTTCTAAGCATTCACAATATTTTCAAATTCATGTTATTATTAAATAGGGACTATCAATCAATAAATCATGTACTCACATAACGTTTACACTGCCTTCCTGTTCCCAAAATAGCCCATTTTTCGGAGGTCAAATACTTCGGTATATACCTTTACTAGCACCTTACTTGGAAAAGCCATAGAGAAGAAAAATTAATATAAATCTATATACATATAATAAAATAGTAACTTTTTTCTGTCTGTCTGCCTGTCTGTATGTGTGCGCATCACGTAAAAACTACTGGATGGATTTTAATAAAATTATGTGAGGAGATACCCCACTATCTTGCTTCCAATATAGTATAATTTTTCCCGAAAAATATCTTATTTCCAAGAGAAAGTGGAGAAAAGCATTGAAAGTACGCAATTTTTTTTAAGAGATATGCATATACCTTTTATTTCTAAAAGCGTGAAATTTTAAAGGTACTGCATACTTAACAGCGCTTCTTTTAGTAGGGAAGAAACCCTTTATAATATAAGAATTGTGGATTTTTGATTGCTTTCAAAGCCAAATCGAACAAAATATTGTAAGGACGCTGACGAAGTGGCGGGGGCAGTTAGAATATTTTAAAGCAGTACAACTAAGCTAGCTCATTAGCAGGAACTCTACTCTCAGCATAGATTGTAAAACTTCTGCTTTATAATTTAATCCTTAAACTATGTGGTGTTATGCAATTCAGTAAAGAGGTAACACCTCCGCTTCAAACTCGAAAAAACTCAAAGATCCTCGTACATTAAAAACACGAACATTCACAATAATCTAAATATGCTATTACTTGAAGCAGAACTAGATGAATGTGTCCAAAATGAAAACAGGTACCATAAACATATTTTTTTTCCAGCACTGGCTGGAATTAATTAGGTATAATTTTGTAGATTTAAGGTTTTTTATTTTTTATTTATTTCTTTTGAAGTTAAAGCGTTAATGGCCTAATTAATTCAGTATAACATATGGCACTAATAATTATATAAAATATACATATGTATTAAAACTAAAACTACATATGAGAAAAATAAATTCATTTAACTCCCCCTTTTGCAACAATGCTAAACTTTATTTAAAATGACATTTGACGATTATGGTAACAGTATAAAAACCTCAAAGGTATTTTTGTAAAATATTTTTAAATCCGTTAGTACACAGCGCCATCTGTTGCGCAACCGCGTTAAAAATATCCTGCTTTCAAAAATAAAAGATGCCTTAAAGTATGCAGCACCTTTAAAGCGGTAAAATAAGTCGGCATACTTTTACTGCCTTTTCTCTTTATTATCTCTATTAAATAAGGTATTTGCGGAAAAAAGTATCCTATATTGGAATCAGGATGCTAAAGTATCTATCTCCCCACAAATTTTTTTTAAATCCATGCAGATACATATTTTCTTTACATAACGGTACCCAGCCTGGGAAAAAATTCTAAAATTTATATAAATTGAATTAATTAATTAGTTAGGATTAAGTTTTTACTTTACCATACGTAGTATAAGGTAAAGTATAGTAATCATGAACAAAATCGAGGTCGGGATTTCGACGGATTTATACGTTTTGAGGTCCCCTGAATCCATTTTGACTATTTTGGGCATTTTGGCTAGTGTATGCCAATATTTTTGTGGAGTTTGTACAGGTCACACCGTTTGACAAATCAAAATGAAATTTAGTATGTGCCTATTGTATATGGAGATGAAGAGCTGTATAGTTTTTGGGCATAATCGGGAAGGGGCAAGGGGTAGTTTACTTACTCCAAAAATTTGTAAACGCTCTACAGGTCATACCGTATGACATATCAAAATTAAATTCAGTATGTGCCTTTGGTTTATGGAGATCAAGAGCTGTGTAAATTTTGCCCATAATCGGGAAATGGAAAGGGATATTTTACCTAACACCCCAAACCGAAAATAAGTAATTTTTCGATTCGAATATAATTTAAACTTATATTCTTTATGCAATATATCCCTAAAAATCAGGGATCGCAAATAATGATTATCCACCACATTTTAAAAGAAAAAAATCATTATGTTAGGGATATGCTACTTGTACAAGGAGTACACCATTGCAATCGTCTTTAAGGGGACTGTCCGTTCCGCCAATGATTTTTATTTTTTAAGTTTTATTGAAAAAAATAAAAAATAAAAATATTTTTCGAGTTCTATTTTTTCCTCAGACATCAACGATTACTTGTTGAGTTTTATTTTTCGCTTGGAAAATAAAAATTATTCTCCGAGTTTTATTTTCTGCTCAGAGAA
Source organism: Phasia obesa (assembly GCA_949628195.1). Lineage (NCBI taxonomy): Eukaryota > Metazoa > Arthropoda > Insecta > Diptera > Tachinidae > Phasia > Phasia obesa. Next base: position 32,815,743 of record OX451216.1, read on the forward strand.
TGAAAATTATTGTCTGAGTTATATTCTTTGCTCGCCATTTACTGATTGATGTTTAAGTTTTATTTTCTGATTGAAGAATAAAAATTACTCTCTGAGTTTTATTTTCTGATTGAAGAATAAAAATTATTTTCTGAGTTTTATATTTCACTTAGAAAATAAAAATTATTTCCTGAGTTTTATTTTTTACTTAAAAATAAAAGTTATTTCTTTGGTTAATTTGGACATATGTAAGTTTATAAATAGTACTTTTTGAAACTTTTTAACTAAAAAACATAGAAATTAGTTTAGTTGGCATTCTTTTGATATAGTAAAAGTATCAAACTAGTGTTTGGTACTTTTTCTTCATTTCAATATTTGGGGGATAAAACATGTACTTTGGTACTTTTTTAGAACTTTTTTACTGAAATACATAGAAATAATATTAGTGTCGTTATTTGAGATAGGGTTTTAGTGAGATATGTGTTTCAGTAAAAAAAGTTCCAAAAAGTACTATTTATATACTTACATAAGTATGTCCAAATTAACAAAAGAAAGAAATAATTTTTATTTTTAAGTAAAAAATAAAACTCAAGAAATAATTTGGAAAATAATCCTTATTTCCTAAGTGAAATATAAAACTCAGAAAGCAATTTTTATTTTTCAATCAGAAAATGAAACTCAGAGAGTATATTTTATTCTTCAATCAGAAAATAAAACTTAAACATCAATCATTAAATGGCGAGCAAAGAATAAAACTCAGACAATAATATTTATTCTCTGAGCAGAAAATAAAACTTAGAGATTAATTTTTATTCCCAAAGCACAAAATAAAACTTAATACATAATCGTTATGTTCTAAGCATTAAATAAAGCTCAGAGAATAATTTTTATTCTTTGAGTAGAAAATAAAAATCAAGAAATAATCATTAAAACCCAATTTTTAAAATAAAACTTATAATCATTGTCTCTGCTAAAAATATATGTTTTCATTTGGTATGTTAAAGTTGAGTGGCCTACTGGAGTAGGCCACTCCAGTTTTATTTATAAAGAGATAAAGAAAAATTAGCAGAATCTAATACATTTGAATGTAAATTGTAATATAAAAAGCAGACAGATAGACGGAAATGAGTTACTATTTTATTATATGTATAGATGTATAGATATAGTAATGTAAAAGTATGGATTAACTACTTTTGTATGTTGAGTACTCAATACAATTATCAAATAATCGACACCCAGTACCCACTACTCAATACTAGTTTGTTTTTTTCAGCAAATTTAAAACAGTTGAAATGTTTGTGAAACTGCTGTATTTTTTTAAGCCATGGCACGAGAATGTTTAGGACAATTGTCAACTATTTCTTTCAGGGTTACTTCAGAACTTGTTAAAGTGTGTGAATATAAATTCTTAAGCAATTTTATATAGTTTTAGTAAATGGTGTTAAGTACCGTCTAAAATATAATGTTTGCCAAAAATTTAAATGACAAAACTTTTTCTCAAGATCTTTTTGCAATAAGTCATTTTAATTTGTCACCTATTACCACGTGAATATTTTTGAAAACTCTACTGTCTCTGGTACTTATTATTAAATTCTTACGACAAAATTTGGTAGTAAAAGTTTGTTGTATATCACGAAACAATGTTACATTTGAAATTTTGTTCGATATTTGCATTTCCTGCATTTTACACCTTGTGCGAGGGTGTTAAGTAGTGACCGCATTTTTTTTTTCAAAGTATGTGTGAGTAATTGTAAAGATTTTACTGATTGCGTCTAAGTAACAAGGTGTGACTTGAAGTACAAAACTGATATAACTTTGTGTTTACTTGGAATGTATATGTGATTGTGTTTCTAATACTCTAAATGTTCATTTGAATACTCTTACATACATATATTATATGCGAGTCATTCCATGTCCATTCAACAAAAATATATACATTTTCTTTTCAAATTTACCATTCCAGTTTTTATTAAAGCTTTCGATATATGCATATATTCTTTAACTCTCTGAATCCATATATATATAATAAAAAAAATAATTTTATAAAAAATTAAGAAAATGTGAAGTTTTTTTTAACATAATTTCTGATTTCACCTTGGTCCCACTCTGAAATTATTATGGTGTACTCACTAAGCTGCATTAAAAAATATTTTTATGAATGGTAACAAATTAAAGCTTATTAAGTACTCTTTAAAATTCTAACATCTAAGGGCTTAGAACTGGGCTTCGAGCGAATATGCAAAAAAGGTATATTTTCATATTTCTATAACTGTAGGAATTAGAATTTTTTTGAAATTATATTTCGATTCAGGTAGTCAAGGAATATACTTAAAAATTTTATTTTAATGAAATCTGAAGCAGTCAGTAGAGTGGTGCATTGTTGTTTTGACATAGAATATCCCATGTGTATTACGCCCTAAGCGGTGTACTGTACTATACTATACAATCAGAATGGTTTAGAAGCTTCGTGCGGTAACAGTTATATGCAGTTCTATTGTAGTGGAATGGAAAACTTTATAGATTTGACTACAAAATGCAATACTCTTGTCGTTTTATGCATTTTGACTTCATTTCTCATTGTTTGTTTTAGTTTTTAGTTTACGTTTTTTTGCACTAAGTTGTTAAATTTATTTAGATTTGTACACAGCATACATGACATTTTCCTACTGCTCTTGTTGTTTCAGCTGTATGTATTTTGTATTGTAGTTCTTTACGTTTTATGTACATGCAGTTGTATGTTTTGTGTTTTTTTGCATGCAAATATGCAAATGAAGTTAAAGTAAAGTTTTTCGTTGTTTTTGACATTCACAAATTATTTAATGAAAAGTTTAAAAACTTTTTTTTTAACTCCTTTTTTATTTTATTTAATTTAATTTTCCTTTTTGTGTGCATTTTTTGTAAGAGTAGTTTATTTTTTTTCTTTTAATTTAGTAAATTAATATAACAACAAAATTTCAAGTGATATTTTAACGTAATTAGCCGCACATGGCTACTTACACCTTCTTCCTCTGCACTAATCCAGACTGGAGTAGATATAGGACATTAACTAAATCGTTAACCTTTCCGCTGACTGGCCTACCTATTACAAATATTTTAATAAGAATGCATTGTTAAAACCTTTATGCATGGAATACAAACTAATTGGGTGTTCAAAAAAAAAAAAGATCATGGGGATAACGGCAAAATTACTGATACAGTCGAATTCTGTTAAGCGGACACCGGTTAAATGAAAAAATCGCTTTATTAAAACTAAAAATTCTTAACTTTTAATTTCTTTGAATTTTAAAGAATTTTAGTTCGCATAAGTGAAATTCACTTAACTGAAAAATCGAATTTGTTTGCAAAGGCCACATTGAAATGAAGCGAACATCGCTGAGAAGAAAAAAATAATATTCAGACAATTATAAGTAAAATAATAAAAATAATAATATAATATAAATAATAATAATATGTAAAGTAAAATAAATAAATTCTTGTGTCAAACGCATTTAAAGCACTCCAACCGAAAAAAAGAGTATTTCCACGCAACCAAACTTGACATCAACTTTTATTTTTGTCAGAGAGATATTTTAAATACTATTTACAGAACTCTACAATTATTTTAAAATTTTATATAAATTTTAAAATTTTATCCAAGGATTTGGACGCCTATGACTTCGCGTCAGTTTTGTTTTTAATGTCATGTGCTCACAGAAACCCGTTTTCGCCTATCCGAAGTCCTCATAATTGAAAATTCCGAAAAAGTGAAAAATAAATCGTGTAATTTTTCATTTGCGCTTAAACGAATTCGACTGTAATAAGGATGGAAAAATTACTATCACATAACCATAGATTTCCATAAAGATAATACGTATGTTGCCATTTAATTTAAAGATGTTACAGACCTGTTTTTAATGATGAACTGACATAGAAATCTTTAAAAGCCGATTCATAAATTTTTCTATTAAGTGTGTTTTATAGATATATGGCTTCAGCATTCCAGAAATTTTATTTCACGTTTTAGTATATACGAGTAATTTAGACTTTAGATTAGGTTATTGTAAAGCTCTGTAAAAGGTGTTTAAAATATTTTAATAACAATGTAATTCCACAAATTAAAAATACAAATCAAATACAACTTTTATTCAATTCATATTTTTTTATTATTTTAAAACAACGCCATCTGTTGTGCAACCATGTTTAAAATATTTCGCTTTAAAAAATAAAATATGCCTTAAAGTACGCAGTACCTTTAAATCGGTAAAAAAAATCGGCATATTTTCACTGCTTTTTCTCTCTTGGAAATAATTAGTGATAAGTAATACTAAGGTACCTCCTGACAAATTTTGTTAAAATTCATCCAGTAGTTATTACGTGATGCGTACACAGACAGAAAGACAGACAAACAGACAGGAAATGAGTTACTGTTTTATAATATGTATAGATTTGCAAAATCATTGAAGCTAACTTGACATTTTCAATAATTTTTATGGACTTTTTCTAATTACAACTCCACCGCTAAGCTGTTATTCAACATAAAAATTGCTTTTGCGGTTGCCGGCATAACAGTTGACAAATTATTTAACATTGCAATAGAATTGTATTGACTGATGCTTAAGCAATGTATCACTTATAGCAATGAATCACTGTAAACACATTAAGCTATAATAATTAAATATATAAGAACAATAATGTCATTTAAGCGACTGCAATCACTTTAAACACAATTCACTACCTTTAAAAAATAATAACAAGTATAATAAAAAACCGCAACGTTTACAATGTAAATAAGCCAAACAACAAACCTCTAAATAAAGTCAACTACATTTAACAGTGTTAAAGAGAAACCGCTCCCTATTAACCATTATGGTACACATATTAACATGTGTAAGAAAACCAACATACATACACCATTTTATTAAAAGACTCTTTGTGAAGTTATAAGTTAAATTATTTTAAAATTTATTTATTTCTCTAAAGAATTATTAGGCAAAACTAAATAAAATAATTGCAGTAAGTATTTTAAATATAAAAAATGAATATATAAAAATAATCATTTTCTATTTGAATTTATGGCGCGTTTTAATAATAAAAAAACAAGTAAGTTATGTTTCCTAATTTCACAATAATATACTTATATACTTTCGGTTTTTACTTACATATATGATTATCAACTTCATTATTACCAATATAATGTAAAGACACAACCAATTTTATTTTTGTAAAATTTTATCAAAATATTTTATCGAAAATTTTTTGTATTTATCGAAAATTTTTGTCAAAATTTTATCGATTTTTTTTTCAAAAATTTTATGAATAATTTGTTGCATAATCGATAATTTTATCAATAATTTTTTTGTAAAAATTTTATAAAAATTTATTGTAAAAATTTTATCGAATTTTTTTTGTAAAAATTTTATAGAAATTTTTTTGTAAAGTTTACTGAAATTTTATTGTAATAATTTTTCCCAAAATTTTTTTCAAAATCTTTATCAAAAATTCTTGGTTAAATTTTAACAAAAATTATTATTAAATAAAAAAAAAAGCAAAAGAGTATAATCAAAATGAAAAAAATAAAAATAACATGAAAAAATATAGGTGGACGTGGTTTTTTGCCTGCAGCCACGTAAGGATTGCTCTGATGTTGTTGAATTAAATTAGCAAAATTTTCGTAAATATGCCTGCCAGATTGCTAGGCTTACATTTTCTGTATCTCTTCTGGTGGCTTCGCAAAGTTGATTTCAACCAGAACACAGACAGACAGACGGACATCGCTCAATCAACTGTTCTATTTATAAGAATGTAGAATATATATATATATATATGTATATATATATATATATATATATATATATATATATATATATATATATACCTTATGTGGTCGGAAATGAAAATTGTAGAAATTAAACACCTGTGATGAAGGGTTTAAAAAATAAAAATGTTTTCTGGTTTAAGTAAAGAATTTAACACTACAACTTGACACTGTAATTTGTGTCTATTATCTGAGAACTAAATTAAATCTGCAAGTATAGTTTCAGAATTATTTTGTATCGGGTTATTTTTAAGCATCTTTCTTTTTGGTAACACTCTTTCAGACAGCTCAGCTGTTTTTGTGTAATATATTACTGTTAAACATGTTCAGTTTGGCCTATAATTTAACCATGAATCGATTTACAAACGAACAACGATCGCAGATGATTTACTTCTGCAATTTTATGATCAGTTTGGACTATTCGGAATATTGTGACTGAATTTCGTACCAAATTTATATTATTCGTAGAGTGCGAACAGAGGAAAATATCGCAACTGTATGTGCCAAAGCTATTGATGACCGTGAAATATCGATTCGTCACCGTTTACAGCAATTGGTCCTCTACTCCAGTTATGGAAGAGCTGGACTTGGAAGATATATATATAAATACTGAAAAAATATTTCATTAATTATTTTTTTTACAAAGTATGATTTTACAACTGTTGATGCGTTTAACAAATCACTGGACATTCCTTCCTTGTTTTTGTTGCGAAAGTCTCTCCTTAAAAGTTGGTTCCATTTAGTTAACAGTTGCTGGTTGACGGTGCTAAATAAAGTTTTATGACATTTTTTGGCACATTAACAATTTCACATCATTTTAAATACTTAAGTATCGCAAACGTTTTTCATTTATTTTTTTTCAACCATCGTTTTGGAAAGAGTCAAATTAATAGCCAAAAGCTGCTCGTAGAGGGTCTGAATAATAACATCTGCTGTTAACAAATTTGTGTCCCTGCGGCTGACATGCAACTTTAATGGGATTTGAAAAAGCTTGATTTTTATTTAGATCAAATACATGTGTGATAGCAAAATAAATGCTTATTTAAAAATAAGAACCACTGAATTTTCTTTAAAATGTTCATGATTTTAAATTTCCCGTTTCCCGGGAAATTTGAAAAAATTTTCCGGGGAAATTGTTTATAGCTTTTCCCGGGAATTCCCGTTTTCCAAACCCTAGTATAGTGTAATATATTACACACATTGACATTTGCAAATGACACAAATTTATATAGCATTCATGAAGGTTTCTAAGTGATTACGTGGAAAACGGAAAACACCTGTCATCTTATTCGAATAAATAACCAAATAGTTAGCAAGAATTCATTTCTACAATCAGTTTTTATTGCCTCTTGTTATGGGAGTGGCTATCATCGCCAACAGATATTACTAAGAGTGTTAACAAATATATGTATAATGAAGATCGTCTGTATCCTTAAGAGTTATATAATAGAAAAAAAGACACAAATAAATATAAGTAAAAAATTAACTTTTATTTTATTAAAAAAAATATATCTTTTTTTATTGACATTACTTTATAAGAAAAAAAAAATATACACAAGAAATTAGAAGGAAATAAGCTTAAAAAGAGAAAAGAAAATGTTTGCTAAATGAAAACATTTTCTAAAATTCTTAATTATTTGCAACAAAATAATTAAGTATTGTAGCAATTATACACTTTTTAACTTATACTTTTTCTTCTTCTTACTTTAGTTAACTCTCTACTTATACAATGTATTTTATTAGTAGCATTCATCCTCTTTTCTACCATTTGCCTTGCTTAAATCCATGGAAACTTTTAAGTATAAGTAAGCAGAATACATAATTCCCAGTATTGCAATAAGCTTTGTAAGTGTATTAGTGCCAAACATTTAATGTGATAGCTGAAACTGCGGTAGTTACACAGGTAATTGTAAGGATTTCTTTAGATATAAAATTTAAACATTAATTTGTACAAAAAATAAAGTAGGGTTACTGTGTTGCGGCAACAACTAAAAATGCAATAAAGAGACTTAAGTACACACAGTAAGTCACACGGAAACAAACGTAGCCAAAAGGGCAGTTCTCAGCAATAGTTTTAATGTTAGTTTTACTATATCACTTTAGAAAAGATGAAAATTTAGTAGATGTTTAAGGTGTTTAAAGAAAGAATTAAATTTGACCATGAATACAGTCGTTTGCCATAAAGAAATGTGCAATATGAGTGACCAGTTATGGGGGGTTTGAATATTGATGGTTGACTAGCGCTATACCAGTCAGTCTATCGAGGCACTAATATCGATGACTACACTTTTCCTTACATTTGTATAATTATCCGAAATTCGACATTTTCTATTTTATTTAATGTATGAGAGACAAAATGTAACATAAAGTCTAAAAAATGAAACATATAAAGAAAAAATCTATAAATTTCAAAAATGATAAAATCAATGATGAAACTCGAACTTAGGTATATTGTCAAGTTCTTGTATTTTGTAAAAAAATTGTTACTTGTTGCACTATATTATTATTGCCAAGTTCAAACATTAGATAGAGGTGACGTAACTAAGAACTTAGTATATCAGTTCGTTGAAAGATTTCGCGGTATTCTTGTTAATACATCTTCGCCAAGTCATTTTAGGTCATCATAGTTGTAGTTTTTTAGTCGTTTCTTGTATTAAATAGATCGTTTCGCTGCCATAATTTAAAATCTACTTTCTGCAATATATGAAAATCGAAGGATATAAAATTATGCAACATAAAGATTAAGAAAATACCCTATTATTTTCCCGATTCCAGCTTAAGGATTTTAGAACATATAGGCTATAGTCATAATTTCGATGTGAATTAGGTTGGCCCAATTTAAAGACGTCCAGCTCTAGCAAAAAAATGAACTTTCACAAAAATTTTTTTTTCTATTAAAAACTTTTGGAATTTTTAAGTCGTTTAGTTTTAAACTCAGAAGAGATATCACCTTGGAGTTTTGTCATAATATTTAAAATTTTGCTCCTTAACTACAAACAAACTGAAATTAAACATTTTTTTGAATAATCGTATTCAAAATATAAAAATAATTGGATCTGGGTATGGAAAAATGGAAAAATTTAAATTTTCAAATTAAGACATTTTCTTTATTTGACAACATAATTTATTTGTAATGTTATATGTCCACGGTCGGCAAGTTAAGACCAAGCGTCAAAACTTAAGCAGATGTACTACTCTGCTATCTCCATGACAAAATTTCAGATCAACCGACAGCCTTTTATAAAATTCTGAATTATTTCCAAAATATTTTCATCCCTATTGGGGATAAGAAGTAAAATGTTTGTTTCCATTTAAAGTTCATTCCCCTCGATGTGAAAATTTCAGTTGTGAAGTTCACGTGAAATAAACTGTTTAGAAGCGTAGCAATAATTATGCAACATCGAATTTTTCGTAGACGTTTGGGGAATAAAACTAATCTTTTGGAGTTAACGAACTTAATTCAATATTTTTTTCTCTATCTTCAGCATTAATAAGCTCCGCTGTAAGCGCCTTCAAAAGTCAGCTTTCTGAATAGGGTATAAGCACTTAGCGAAATGGCTATAGGAACTAGCTTACCTCGTAATAATTTTTGATGAATTTATAATTTGGGCTAATAATTAAATTTAAATTAAAGGAATTAGGATGCCCAAAGTATAAATTGAAAACGAAAATATTTTGAGGAAAAAAATATTCACGATGGGGGTATTTGATTCTGTCCCACTGTGCAATGCTAAGAAATTCTATAATATGTAATAACATTATTATAAAGTCAAAATTCTTGTCTTAGAACTTCAGGATCGTTTTATAAAATTTTTAATCTTTATAAATTAGTTGTTTGAATTAATGTAATCAGCATAAAAATGCAACTTTTATTTTTCGGTTTTTAAAATTTATAAAACTAAAAAATTTGATATATCAATTAATAACAGTTAGAAATATACACTGATTTGAATAAAATCAAACAAAATAAGGTTTTAGGGGGGTTATTAGTTTTATGATTTCGGGCAAGAGTTTGACTTTAATAAACGAATATTGACAAAAACCTACTAGTTTGTTTGCACAAATAAAAATTAAAGCTTATGATGATTTTTGAATATACAGATGAAAATACGACATTCAAAAGGTTAAAAACTGCATGCCATATATTTATTGGAATTAAATCTATGAGAAGTAAAATAACTCAAAATCTGACCTCCCCTTTTAAACAAGAGAGTTGCAAAGTCTAAGCATGTAGCAAAATATCATTGAAGTGGTTTTTGTTTTAGTTTCTTTACAACAGTTTGGTTACTCCTCAGTTGTTAAATCCTTCTTGCTGCAGGAGGACATATAAATTAATGAGGTACAAGAAATAATATTATTATATCATTGAAGAGGAAACAAATATATCCAAAAGCAGCATTTTAAAAGACGAAATGCGTATGTACATATATATGTATTGCGGGTACTAATTAAAGTTAGCTTACATAAACAAAACTTCAAGCTTATACATACAAGCTCGTACATACAATCAACTTTAATTTAAACTTCACAACACAAACAAAACTATTTAATTGAAACTAATTGGGGAAGCATTGCAAGTATCGTCAACAGATTGATGAAACAATGACTACCAAGCAATTATGTGAATGATTTTAGAAAATAGCATAATTATATTTCATTACTCTTCAGCAAAAACGTACGTAAACATTCCTTTAAATTAATTAACCAGTCAACAAAATTGCCAGTTGTTCTACTCATTCTTTGCCAGGCAACTCACATTTAAACCGTATTTGATAATATCATTTCAAATTCATGGCTTCATGTAAGTTTTATATCTTATTTAGTTTCTGGGTGGAATAACTTATTTTACCATGTTAAATTTTGCCATTCAACACCTTTAGCTTACATTTTTTTTTGTATGTTAAAAGGACTTTTTATTATTTTATTCCATTGCAATTTTGTTACAAAATAAATTTCAACAATGTTTTTACAAGTTGTTCTCTTCTATTTATTGCCTTCACGTGATTTTTATTACAACTATTCTGTGCTAACTATTTATAGACATTCTCGTACATAAGTACACAAGTGCAAAGGGAATACAAAAGCACAGTTAAATTTAGGAATTAAATATAGGAGCAGTTAACAGATCTAGCAAATTCAAATTCATTTAAAATGCGAAATTTTATGGTTTTTTTTTCTGTTTCCTAATTTTCATTTTCTGTTTTATTGTGGGAAAGCTTATAACATTTTAGGTATTTTATTTAGATTCATCGTTTGTTGATTTTAAAGTTTGTAACCGCTTCTGAAAAGAAAAAATTCGGAAAAAAGGTCTTATGGTGATGACTGTGTGATACATAATGTGAAAGACTTAGGCAAAACCTATTGGATTTTGTAATGGTTTTTTAAAGTCTTACAATGATTGAAGTTAATAAAACTAAAAACTAGGAGCACCCTGAGATGAGTTACTGCGATGGTCACAAGAAAGAATAAATTAAAATATCATCTAGACAAGAGCAAAGATGGTAGGCTAAGATTGTGTTATAATCCAAGCTCATGCTGCGCCGATGTATATTGCTTTGTTGAATTTCAATACCTTGACTCCCATGTATATAGGGGCACCCCTGGGGGTATAAACTGTCACTGCAGTATTTCCAAAAGCTTGGCGAAGTGCTCTCGGGGAAAATGGTAGCACCAGATGCCAGGGCTTCATGGCCCGACCAGTGTCCAAACGACTGCTACAACGGGAACCGGTAGCCCCACAAAGAGCCGCTCCTCTCTGTGTCCGATTGCTGGATTTTGTGGTGATGTTCCCTTCGGGGGTACACGAAGTGGCTTTGATTTGGATCAATATATGCAGATGTCGTGCACCGTTTATTAATGTTTCAATCCTGCAAAGTTTTGGCTCTACTTGCGAGTATGTTTAGAATGTTGTAAAATTTTTAGAGCAAAAACATTAATAGACCTCTAAATGTACGATTAAAGGTATTTACGAAATATATAATTCCTCTTTAATATAAAATTACTAATATATAATTTGTTCATCAATCGAAGTTTTTAATTAGTTTCAGATACAACTTTCATTAAATTGATTTAATTATTTATTAAATAAAAATAGTATTTGTTCTTAAGTAAGTATATAATTGAATTAATTAAAATATTTATTAAATTTTCATCTGTAACTAATTAAAACCTTTAATTGGTGTAAAATATTTTTTGGTGTAATGGCTTTTTAGATAAACGACAATGCACAGTGGGTCAGAATCAAATTAATTTTGGAAATAACTAAGCCATTTGTAAAGGACTAGGCCGTTTAAAGCAATGTCAGTATGTTTTCCCCAATCCCAGCTTTGGGATTTTAGAACATACAGGCTAAATTCAAAACTTTGATGTAAAATATGTCAAATTGAAGAAACTTCATCTTCTATAAGGTGGATAAATTTTACACGTAATTTAGTTTAAACGTGTGTACATACTAGTAGCTTACCAGATATAAATTTTTTATATATTCCTTAAGAACATTTTTTTCTATTAAAAAAACTGGATTGACGACAATTTTTAGGCTGAAATACACAAAAATTAAATAATTTTTAAATTTTTAAATTAAAAATCGTCTAGATTTTAAGATTTAAAAAATATAATCTTAGAATTTTTTCCACAATATATTAAATTTCGCTCCCTAACTATGGGAAAAAATTTAAAAAAATTTCCTGAAATTTATAATTTATATTTTGGGTATTAAAACATTTATAATTTTAATTTTTAATTAATAGCGTGCTATTAACACACTAGTTTAAAATATTTTGAAAAAATTTTAAATTTTGAAATACTTATAACTCGCTCATTTTAAAACATAGTTTACAGCTTTATTTATATAGGTATTATATTATTTTATAGGTATTAACTAGATCTTTAAGACCATGTTTAATTTTGGATCAATCGGGCTAGCCCTTTACAAATGACTTAGTTATTTACAAAATATGGAAGGTGATGGAAGGTGTAAAGCTTACATATTCTATTCTGTCAATTTAAAGTTTAACTAAGCTAATTGGTAACGGAGATACATACTCCAATGTTTAATGCTATTACTTTTATATTTCTTTATATATGAAACGCCATCTATACTGCACATGGTTTTTTTTTTGCCTTGAATAAAAAAATACATTTAACAAATTTTAAAACACTATCTGCTGTAGTTTTATAGATATAAAATTAGTAATATTTACTTATAGGTTTAGTTTTTTCAATATGTGGTTACATGTGTTTAAAGACCAAAGTTAAACAGGTCTTAGATAAATCATTCATATTATTATTCAGCAGAATTTTTGTTTATTTTTGAAATTCTGCTTACGTTATTAATTCAATTGAAATAAAATATTGTCATTTAGAAGCTTTATTATTATCAGTAATTACTGGTATCCGAGTGCTGTCACAAGTCTTTACTGTAGATATTTGTACCTAGCGACTAAAAAGCTAGTATTCTAGGAATTAAAATACAATGTACGTTTCCATATAATCAATCCTCTTCCAGCCTGACAATATCGTTTATTAAACAAATGTGTTATAAAACATTATAAATTATAAATTTTATTCCGGAATCTGGCCCCTACAAATTATTCAAAATATCCATATTATTTACATTTTGCTGACTATGAATACATTCCTTAATACTACTGCTTGACACTTAGTGTGAAAGCAATCTTAATCCTTTCATTGCAATTCATTGTTATAGTCTATTCTTTCAAAGAAATACAATTTATCAGATGCCTCGTTGTTTATATGCCATTGTTACTGAAAAACCGGTGAACTCGATTTCTTATTCCCTTTTTGTTGTATATGATTTTTTGAAACACGACCAGGATAAAAGAAGAATATATTCGTTAAGGTTTTTATTGAAAATTTAAAAACTTTTAAATCGTGTTCTGTTAACGGCAGAAAAATAAAAGACCAACAAAAAAGTTATAAAATCAAGCCATGTATAAGTTTGGTGTGAAACATTTTGCGGCGACAACTTATTCGTGCATGTTCACACATTCCAATCGAATGGTTGTAAAAATGCTTAAAAAATTATTTCCCAATGCAGAGTCTTTGTTAACATACACCGAGAAATTTATTGACTTATTTCAAGCAGAAAGAAAAAAGAATAACATTAAAACAGACATATTATTGGCTGGTTAAAGGGATGGGACTTTTATAGTTTTTAATTTCTTTCAGATTCTTATTTATTATTTATTGTTTATTTTTGATTCTTAAGTGATTTTAACTTAAAGTAAAGTTAAACAGTTTAAAATAGTAGAATGTGATCTGATGTAGTATTTAACATGTATTAATATTGAACTATAAAACGTAAGGCTAGCAAGAACATGGTATACATTACAATTAAGGAAATACTTTATTGTAATATATACCACAGATGCCACAGATCTATACATATAATAAAGTATTAAATCATTTTCGCCTGTCTGTATGTCTGTCTGCTTTTCATTTACGTTCGCATCACGTAAAATCTACTGTTGGATTTTAACAAAATTTTAGGAGGAGGTACCTAAGTATCCTGGTCCCAATATAGGAAATTTTTTTCCGCGAAAAATATCTTATTTCCAAGAGAAAGTGGAGAAAAAGCAGTGAAAGTACCCTAACCGTCTATTAATACTTTATTTTTATAAAGTAAAAAATACAGAAACTGGTATGCAGCATATCTTAAGGCGAAACTAAGTACTGCTTAGTACAGCACGACACCTTTAGTTTTTGAAAGTTGTATTTTTTAAAACACAGATCGTTTGAACTACTTAGTACAGCACGGCACCTTTAATTTTTGATATTTAAACATAGAAGCCGCTAAAAAAATATTACTTACTGCCAAATAGCAAATTGAATAAAATTAGTATTTGTTTTAAGTCGCGTGCATGTTGTATAATTTGATTATTTTGTAAAATACATACTTAGGTAATTATGTGATTACGTTATTTTTGTTGTTTAGCGTTAAGTTTTAAAATTTGGTACGAATACTACGAATTGGGTGTGGCTATAAAATTCTGTTATTGTTAGTTTTTTCTTAGTTTAGTTGCATTTTTCTTTATAGGTGGTACTCTATATAAGTAAGTCTTACAATAGGTGTGGAATACTTTCAAAGCAAAATCGAGCAATATATTATCAAGACGCCCACGACGTGGCGAGAACAGCTAGTCTTAAATAAAACTGAACTAGAGCTTGAAGTGAACTAAAACTGAACCTGAAATGAACTTAAGCTTATTTATTTCTCTTATCAATTTTCAGGAAGCGTTTAAACTTGTTTGGTCTGATAATAAATTCCAATAACTATCTAATTGTCACTTTAACATAAGCTTACATTCATGGTTTATGGTAAAACCATTACGATAATTTTCTTAAAAAATACATTAATTTTTGGTTAAATATACCCTTACATATATGATGTTTCTTTTTAACTTACCTGTGCTGATATTCGCCCCTTTTTCAGTCGTGTTAAATCTGTATGACTCCAGTGACTCTTTTTCCAAGGCATAACCTCTCTCAGATCTTCATTAAAACTGTAAGAAAATAAACAGCCAAGTTTATTGAAGAAAATTTCATTATTTTGTTTGCAAATTAACCTTTTACTGCCTGCCGACATAATTTAGTATCTATTTTTACTGACAAATATAATGCCTATGAAAGTGCAGAACCTATTTCTCAACATAACGATCAATTTCCTCATAATTAGCTAAAAAAATTTGTCAAGCAAGGATTATTTAAGTAAGAAATTGTCGGTATGGTAAAAATAAAAAATTACATATTTTTTTTAGAAGCAATTAAGAATAGGTAGAGAAAACTAGCAAGGCTTCTGTTAAGTTAGCATATACTCCAAACTGCACTCATTTTATATTATAAAATAATTGGGTTCCGTATTACTATCACTCAAATGATTAACATTCCTCGGTGCCCAAAATTCCTTTAATAGGCCATTTATTTTTTTATAGACAACACACTGCGTAGCTCCTGACTTATCTGCAGAAAATTCCTAGTGTCTTTGGCGGAAATCGAACTCGAAACTCGAAGATCCATACCCATTACATTATTTAAAACATTATGAATTATTTAGTAGAGTGATGGGTTAGCAGTCAGGGAGTGTGTGTTCATTTCCAACCAAATACTCTGGGAGGTTCACTACAGCGGGTTAAGATCTTCCTTACTATTCTCAAAAAAAATAAATAAGTTCATTCTCTGTGATAGTTATGTAACAATAACCGTCACATTCATAAATAATATTTCTGGTTTACAAAAGGTTTATTGAACAAATTTTGTATGCAAATTTGATAGAAAATAAATACAATGAAATTTATAATCAAGCTTAAGTTCGTTTTTATTCTCTCCAAGAAGGAATTAATTAAATTACAAATTAGGTGATAATATTAAAGAAAAATTGGGAAAATTTAATTTTTAGACACCAGCACGAGCGGAATGAACATTTTCTAGACAGCCACGTCCGGCATCAGCACTCTTGTATCTAATCTACTACTTAGGGTAGTGTTTAGTTGTAAGCATCATCTATTTAACCAACCAAACCCAGATAAAGGAATACGAGAAAACTTGTATTCAATTATCAATCGTCAGTTAGTGAGAACGAAGTCTACCACTACTTTAAGCTTCCGTCTTGTTGAATATTTTTACTTTTAATATTTACCACCTTATATTCCTTCAGGCAACCTTCGGTTAGCAATGAAAGTTACTTTTTGTTTATTTGTTTTACTTCCAACATTCGTTTTTAGTTAACACTAATCTAGTATCAAACCAAACTTTGTTGAGTAAACAAGATTGCACGGCGCTTTGCGATTTTTAATTTGGAAATTTTTAATTATTATTAGTCGAACTGTTTAGACACCAGCAGGTGCGGCATGCACATTTTCTAAACAGCAAGAGTGGAGATGACGGACGTGGCTGTGTAGAAAATATGTATTCCGCTCCTGCTGGTGTCTAAAAATTAAATTTTCCCAATTTTTCTTTAATATTGTCACATAATCTGTAATTTAATTAATTCTTTCTTAGAGAGAATAAAAACGAACTTAAGCTTGATTATAAATTTCATTGTATGTAATACATAAACAGTTCGACTAATAATAATTAAAATTTTCAAAAATAAAAAATAAATAATAAATCAGTTAAGTGCGAGCTAGACTCACACACAGAGGGTGCCGTACTATGTTTAGTACAACTTAAAAATTCAAGTTGTTAATTTTTTGTGTCTTATGAGCAAGAGCCCCCACGCAAACCCCTAAGGGTCTGTGAGCACATACACAATCTCAACCAAAATCTCACAAAGAAAACAAAACATGTAAACATTTTAAATCAGTAGTATACCAGCTTTCAATAACTTTCCTATATATTTATCAAAGCAATGCATTTTCATTTTAACCACTTTTTTTGGTTGCGGACCTTTGCTTATGAAGCACCCTTTAATTATAAAAAATAAAGTCATATTCGCTAAAATCGCATCATAATTGAACACCCTTTAAATTTAAGTAATTGTTGTTATAGGTGCCAAGGTTATATACTTTCTATAAAAATATCAGAAGTCTACCTATTGCGGTTCCTAAAAATAAGGTAATATTCGTGAAAAACATGTCACTAATGGACACCCTTCAATTTCTAGTAATTGTTATAGCGGCCGAGGTAACAAATCCACTGTATACATTTCAAGAGTCTACCTATTATGGATTTTAATTATAATTACAAAAATATGCCACCCTTTAATATTTAGGTTAAATTATGTATACTTGTTTATAAAGTGAACATAGTTTTAATTACTGTCTGCAAATTTTTAGTGATTGCCGCCTACAGCTCAAGAAATAAAGACATAATCGTACATAATAAAATTAAATTAAAAAAAAGTCACTTTCGGAACACCCCGTCTCTGAAAATTTCAAGAAACTATCTATTATGGTTCAAAAAAGGCCATATACATGCAAATCACGTCACTATCGGAACACCCTTTAATTTTTAGGTTGATTTATACTTGTTTTATATACTGCCTCCTACAGTTCAAGAAATAAACACATGCCCGTGAATAACACGTCTCTATCGGCATACCCTATAAGTTTTAGTATTTGTTGCAATAGCGGCAACATTTATGCATCTTCTGTGAAAATTTTGAGTCCACCTATAATGGTTCCAAAGATAAAAGGCGATGACAGACAGACGGACAGACAGGCATTGTAGCTATAACAATAGGGTTACGGAACCCTAAAAAGCCAATGTTAAAACATGCGTTTTTCACTTAAATTGAACCAGTGGAAGATCAGTTAAACTTATGAATTTACTAGTGTTTTGTCATGTCTTTTTTGCTGGGTTATTATAGCCTTATATAAAGAAAACATTTTTTTTTATTAAAATGGCAGGTGGTAAAGGTTAACAGGAGGCTAATTACAAACTTCTAAAAAACAGAACAGAATAAATTATGTAAGTAAAAGCACATTTTTTTGCTGCTAAACTTACAAACACTTTTATTAGTGTAAAAGAAAATAGATTCTTAACAACATTCAATCAAAAAACTTACATACCGTACAAGTACTTAGAAAGTGCACTTACTTAAAGTCATTGAGTTTATTGTGCAGGAACTTTCGTATATTCCAGGGTAAATCGTTATGCCCATCAATTAAAGGCACTTGATCCAACAGTTGTAGGGCAACACGTAAACGTTCTTCAAATGGAGCACCTTTTAAAAAAGAAAATATAAACAATTAAAAAAGAAGGAGAAGAAGAATAATAAAGAAAAGAAATATAAAGTTATTTCAAAAGTGAGTGTGTATATATGAAAAACTCTTTTTATTTTTAGAAAATATGTGTAGTTATAATTTAAATAAAAAACGTCATAAAATAGTGTAAAATATTAATGGGGCAATTACATTAAATAATTACGATAACTAATTTGAAATATATAAGAGTTTTTGGAAATTGTTTAAATTTTACGATGCTGCAAAACATTTGCTAATCCAATAATTCTTTTATTAAAGCTTTTTATACTGTATTTTAGTTTCAGTTACAGATAATGAAATTATAAAAAAAAAATGTTTAGTATTGTTTGGCATTTCATAATGGATTAAAAATTTCCAAGAAGATCCGACGTTTTCGAGGCAAATTTTGTTTAGCGATGAGGCCCATTTCTGGCTCAATGGGTATGTAAAAAACCCAAAATTGCAGCATTTGGGACGAAGAGCAACCTGAAGACATTCAAGAGCTGCCACTTCATCAAGCAAAAACAATGGTTTGGTGTGGTTTGTGGGCCGGTGGAATCATCGGTCCATATTTCTTTAAAAATGATGCCGGTGCGAACGTAACCGTCAATGGCGACCATTATCGTGCCATAATAGCCGACTATTTGATGCCTGAAATTGAAGCTCGTGATCTCGGCGACATTTCGTTTCATCAAGACTGCGCCACTTCCCACACATTGCATCAATCAATGGTTTTATTGAGAGAACATTTCGGTGAGCTCATAATTTCATGTTTTGCACCGGTCAATTGGCCACCAAAATCGTGTAATATTACACCGTTAGACTTTTTCCTGTGGGGATATGTAAAGTCTAAAGTTTTTGCGATTCCGGCCTTGGAGGAAAACATCACGCGTGTCATTCGCCAGTTACCAGTCGAAATGCTCGAACGAGTCATAGAAAATTGTACTCAACGGATGGACCATCTGCGACGTAGCAACGGCCAACATTTGATAGACATAATCTTCAAAAAAATAAATGCCAAAGAATGTTCTTTCAAGTGATAATAAACATTCTCCTTTAAATTTGAATTTTCTGTGTTTTTTTTTTCTTTAAAAAAGTATGGAACCTCAAAATGGATAACCCCTTATATTAATTAAAAAAATTATTGTTACTGTGAAGCCAGCCGGTTCAGTCATATGAATCAAATCGTGTTCCATAAATAATGAGTATATTTGGTATTTTTAATTAAGCCGTAATATACCAAATTAAATTTTGTTTAGCTTATTTTTATTAATTGTTAAAATTTCACTTCCATTACTAAAAATTTTCGTTACTCGGTAACCTAATATAATTTGTAGTTGTATTGCAACATTTATAAAATATATAAATAAGTGAACTAGGTGATATCGCTTAACTTTGTTCGGCAATAATGTAATAAATTCTTTACACATTTTATGTGAAATAAATAAGTTATTCCTGCACTTTATTTTAAAGATTTTTTCTGTTTTTCAGCATAACTTACGCGGACACTTACATTTTTGTTAATAAATGGGAAAGCTGTAGCCACAGTAAACCTGAACAACCTTGAAGCACTTACTAATACAATCTGAACATTTCTAGAATGTTCACTGTCCACAGCCCATATATGGGCTATGAACGGAAAGCACCAGCAGTCCACTGCCCATATGTGGGCTCTTTACCCATACAAATTTAAAGAGCTTTAAAATGGTGGACGTTGAGAGAATATCGTTTATTTGACTTGGATTTCACAGAACAGACCATAAAAAACAAAATATGTGCTGGGACATGGAGGAAATCTCGTTTTTTTGACGTGGACCTGACAGTTTGGATTGATAGAAAAAAAAAAAAAAAACAAAAAATGTTGAAAGATATTATATTTATTGAAAAAAACAGAACAATTATTACGGAATATTCTTATGAACTCTTTGGAAACATGGCAAACAATAGGGCTTAGTACAAATATTACATATTTGTGATACTTTTTTTGTTTTATAAGTTGCAGCTGTCTCGCCCTTCAGTCTATGTTCATTGTAGCACTCTGTACATCTACCTCTTCTAAGTTTTGCGTCTTTTCTATCCAGTTGTGTAAGAAAATGCTTGTTCGAGACAGTCGGCGGATCATTATCTCTTTGGGAGATACTTGTAGATGACCCACTCTGTGGCTCATTTGGTACCGGTAAATTGGCTGCCTGTAGCCCAATAGGTTTTTTACAATATCTGTATGTGCGTGCAAAAGAGTACATTTTTTCTGCTGGTTCAATTTGCTGTACAAATAAACTGCGTTTGTTATAGCTACTCCAAAAATAACATCGAAGGCAATTTTTTGTACCATGTCAGACTCTTGCGAATTGGCGAATAGTAGTTTGATAATTCGTCCGATACGTCGATACCTTTCTTTCGATCATTGTATTCCAATATCATATTCGGTGTATTTCGGATAAGCCCCAATAAATATAAATATCTAAATCTTTTAAAATGTATATAAATAGCTAAAAGGGTGTTTTTGTTAATAGCCCACATGTGGCCTGTGGACTCTGAAGAAGATTTATAGAAGATTTTGTTTCATGGAGCCCAAAAAAATTTAAAAAAAAATTATTTTTCGGAGGTAGAATTAGTTCTTCTAAGGGAAACTTTTTTCTCCTTGCTCCGATTTTTCTTGTTTTATAGTTTTGATAGCCATAAGAGATTTTTGTTTCAAGTTTCATTAATCTAGAGGCAATCAATAAATTTTCAGAGCCAATAAAATCTAAAAAAAGTAATTGAAATAATTAAAATAATTAATATAACCTTATGTGAGTCGACTCTCAAGGATGTTAAACTATCCGTATTTAACAGTGATTAAAACTTGATCCTAAACTTTTTGATACATATACAAATAGACTAGAATATTTTAATACCGTTTGATTTGTTTATCTCGACCACAATTTACATATAAAGACATCAATATATTTGTATGTAAGAAAGAAGGCGAAAGAAAAGCTACAATTTTCTTTTCAATTTTCTCTTTAAAAACTTTTTAGTTCTTCTTAATAAATTCCAAATAAAAAACAAATAAGTGTTTTGTAAAAGGCTAAAATCCTAATGATTTTCATATGCAATTAAAGAAAAATTTTTAATATTTATTTATTCATAAAGGAAACCTAAAAAATATTTTATATTTTATTTTATTAAAAGTTACAATAAAAACCTAACTAAATTAAATTTTTCAGAAATTATTTGAATATTTTATGTATTAATTTAATGTTAAATATCATATATTCTTAATGATTTTTTTTGTAACGAAGGAAAAGGAAGGCTTTTTTTGTTTATTTCAATTATAAAAACTACATACAGTTGAATGACTAAAACAGTAGTAAAAACAAAAAATATTATAAAATATTGAATTATTAAAAAACTTTTTAAAACTTAGTAAAACTTCCATGAAACAAAAATTATAAAAAAATCGTCCTGTCATCAGAAGCTGTTTTTACTGCTTTTGTAAAAGTTTCTTATTCAGAACTTAAACTAATTATAAAGCGTTAGTAAGGTGATGTTATATATCACCATTTAATAAAGTACATACAATCTAAACGCAAAGTGTAACATTGTTGAAGTATGAAAAGAAAGTTTACGTAAAATATGATACACTGAATGCTGTTGTGCTGGTGTAAAAACTAAAATGCTTTACAAAACTAAGAAAACAAAAAAGTATAAAGTAATCGATTTACTTACTTGCAGCTACACGTAACGCCAATGGAACAGCTACACTTGCAGCACCAATTATTAAAAGTATCGAACTAACTGCCAGCCAGTGTTTTGCAGCATCAAAGCCTTTATATTGCAACAACAACAAACAAACCACCACATGACGCATTATTTACAAAAAAAAAAAAAAACATTTTGTTAGAAGCCAAAAAATGCAATGAAGACATCAATTCAAAAGGTCCAACAGGTAGTTTGAATAGACGTTTGAAGTGAGTGTTGATTTCGGAATTTTCATTGTTGTTAATTTTTTTCCAGTATGCATGTAGGTGATTTTTGTTGTTTTAAGAAAACGTTTTCGATAAATTCCATTTGCAGCAGGACAATAGCAGCCAATCAATATTGTGTAGTTAAGCACATAAACCGGAATAGAAGACAAATTGCAAAATGGTTATTACATTGTGCAAAATTAACCATGTAGAATAACCGAAAAAGAAAAAGAAACAGTGATAAAAAAGTTGCGTTAAGTATCGTAAAAGTGTAATATAAGTTTTCTCATTTTATATTTAAGATTAGTTGAGAAAAAGTAATAAAATTAAATACAGATTCGAAATGTTGCGATTTCAGAAAATGCAGGTAGAACTGAGATGTAACTAAATTAGAGCTTAAAATAACAATAAACTGGAATTAAACTAAAACTACAGTATAACTTAAGGAGAGCTGTCCCAGATGTGAACTACAATGTTTTTTATATACATTTTCTTAAAAAAAAGCATATTCAGTTTTGTATTTTGTTAGAATTTTATTACAACAATTAGAATTTATTCATATATATTTTTTATAAAAGAAAAAAATTTGAATTCTAAGAGAACTTACATAGAACTGAACTCGAACGGCATGGTATAAGGTTTATACTATAAACCGTCAAACAGTTGTCAGAACCAGAGCAGTATTAAAGTTAAATTAGAGAAATAAGGTAGGAGTTAACAATAACTGCACAAGCGTACTATTAATGTAGGATAATATCGAAGCGGACCACTTCCATAATGGGTCCTTTTCGACCACCTTGCGTCCTCTATGAGGAAAACGAAATGTAATTTAAGGCAACCTACTTACATTGAGTTACATGCTACAACCAGCCTTTAATTTTGACTTTAGTGATTTCAGACTTTCGACTGGTAACTGTCGGCCTTCTTTCTCATCACGAAATCTCTCGTAATTGCTAGCATTTGTTCAAGGCTCAGGTCCCTCATGGCATCCACATTTAACAGCCTTCTACCAGTGGTCCTGAGTCTTATGCTAGTCAGTGCTGGACATTCCCCGCTTCCTCTTCTGCTCTGCCACTCACTTTTAGGCATGAGCTGAAGAGACACCTATTCGACGTTGAAGGAACGTTTTGAGATGTCTGCTACCGAAAAGGATTTACCAAACCTCACAGGGCCAGGTACGATCAATTCATACACATTTACATTTAGTATCCTGCATCCAATATAATTAGAATGCTTTTTTCGCAAAAATATCTTATTTCCAAGAGAAATTGGTGAAATAGCAGTGAAAGTACGCCGAGTTTTTTTTACCGATTTAAGGGTACTGCATACTTTAAGGCTTCTTTTATTTTTAAAAGTAGTACATTTTAAGCAATGTTGCGCAACAGATGGCGCTGTTCTCACTCATTTCCTGTCTGCCATTTACAGAGCTTTACAATAATTTTTAAAATTATAGAATTTTATAAACATTTTGAATTCAAAATAAAAATAATTGAAGTAAACATCGATGGCTATATATTTTTATGCCCTTCACCACAGGTGAAAAGGGTATATATAAATTTGTCATTCCATGTGTAATTTCTACAATATGCATTTCCGACCCCATAAAGTATATATATTCTGAATTATTATACATAGAGAAGTTGATTAAGCGATGTCCATCTGTCCGTCTCAGTACGGGTTATGATCAACTTTGTTAGCGCACCAGAAGAAATGCAAAAAATTAAAGCCCACCAATCTACCAGGCATCATACCATTCCATTCGAGGCTGCGCGCAAAAATCACGCCCATCTAATTTGTTCATTTTTTTAAAAAAAATTTTTTTTAGTTGTAATGATTCTCTTTTGCTTTTGTTGTTAAATAAATACCAGACCGTAACCAGAAGAGCGCATGAAGTGCATATAGATCTCGGAATATCAATAACCCCCGACGATGGGCGATTTTTGTTTGTTTTTATACACAAAGTGCCCTCTAGGAACCAGGTGCAGTCAGTAGGACCATAGGAGGGGGTCAATATGAATCCCAATGTGCTTTAGTTTGACCATTCTAACGCAATATAGATTGCTGGAAGGTCCTAGCTTTTACAAAAAAAATTCTGTAAAATTTTTCCAAAAAACTTTTTCGTAAAAAATTTTCCTTAAAGTTTTTACAACAACAAATTTTCTATAATTTTATATTATATTTGTAATAATGGAGTATATGTATATATTCTAAAATTGGGAAGCATAACTGAGTAAGGGAATATTTAACATGACTATGGTGAAGGGTATATAAGATTCGGCATGGCCAAATATATAGCTCTAACTAACTTGTTTTTTATCGTAAATACCCAGCCAGCAAAACATTCCAAAATAGTCTGAATCAGACAATGCTGACAAATTCCTTACTCTATTTTCAGATATTTCGTACGGATTTCTATTAGACTTACTTGTGAAATTTGATTTACGATATGCCTGACTTCTTTCTGATTGATTTCATATAAACATTCCGGAAGGATTTTATTTCTCTTAAATACGGACATGTCAGATAGACAAACGGTTAAAATTAATTTTAATTTCCCATTGTTTTGGGTTTTTTAATAAAAAAATATTTGTCACATTTTAAAAATAACTGGTTATGCTTTAGAAGATTGCAAGGGATAGTCGTTGTTGCTGTTAAAGACACAAAACTTTTGTATTGCATCAATTCTCCTTTGAAGTTTTCCACGAAAAAAGTTAATTTAAATTTTGGCGCGGAAATATAGGAACATGTAACAAAGATTCAACCTGCTAAGTTGTATTTGCTATACACTTTATTTTTTACTGACTTTATATATTATATTATAGATAACGAGAGATCACATATATATATATATATGGGCAGAACTCTTACAGAATTCGTATACGATTCTGACTTGTCTGTATACTTTTCAGGCATCTTATGGATGTTGGACAATTTGGTGTTCGGTTGTTAAATAAACGGTGTATCCCGAGATGGATATGTAATTCAGAAAATGTAACTTATAGGCGAAGAAGTAGATCATTATAAGTACTGTACTTAATGTTGCCCTGCGATATTGATTAAATATTATAATAATATTTAAAAGCTAAATTTTAAGTATTTTATTTATTATTTTTAAAGTTTTGAAATGTATAATGTTGTGTATTCAATATATAATACATTACGAAATTTAATTTAATTTAATACGTTATTTGGTATCAAATATTTTAGTTTATTTTGCAATTATTAAAAAAAAAATCGATGACAAATTACAAAGAATTGGCAATATGAAGCATTTTTGCATGCTTGTGCATCATACAGTGGTATACATTTTCATACATTTCTTATCGATAATTTGGAGTTATATCCTTTACTAATTAAATGTTAGAAGCAATAAACCTGTACTCTAATTAAAAACATTTGTTACAGTTTATTAGTCGTATATATGCCCAAACTTAATAATATTGTAATAATGCCATCGGAATATACAATAAAGAGAAATGAACAATGAGGGAGTTTAATTATGTGGCAAATAAGCAATAACTAGGCAATGCAGACACAAATATGTTTACATTCAAATTAATTTGGAATAAAATAAGTGCGTGGGTATTTTGTTAATTATACTAGGTGGTTTTAAATGATGTTAAGGTATTTTTATTATGAGTTACAATTATGCCACTTATATTCCTTCAGAATGAATTAGTATGATCATAAAAATCTACATAATGTTTTGCAACGAAATCTAAGCTGAATTAAAAATTTGTATTTCAGTTCGGAAAATTATACTTTTGCTTTTTATAACAAAATTATACTTTTGCTTTTTATAACAAAATTATACTTTTGCTTTTTATACCTATTAGAAACTGGAGCAGATATTTCGTTTTTCGGGAAATTATATTTTTATAAGGTAATATTTGGCTTAAGAGTAATTAAATTTTAAACTTCTTTTGTACGATTCTCAATATTTTTTATATTTTTTATTTTGTGTGAAAATTATTTTTATAAACCTTTAAAAAATCATATATATTTTTTAAAGGATTTTTTTATTAGAATTATTTGAAGTACAGTAGACCCTCTTATAACACGGTACTCTTACAACGTATTTTCATATTACGCGATTTCAGTCCCTCTTACAATGCGGACATTCCCCCATATAACGCGGGGATTTTCACATTATATTTCTGTACTATAAAATCTAGAATGATAAGTAATTTGCATATTGTGTTAATTGTGTTGCTATAAAATTAAATTATTTTATTAAATTTGTGTTCCCAGTTTTTGTATAGTAAAAAAAACTAGTTATACAAGATTACTTGTGTAACGCGCTTTCCTTTAACGCGGAATCAATCCACCGTATTATAAGTGGGATGACTGTAATTATAATGACAAAAATTTTAACTACCATTTAATGCTAATGATTTTTTATTACAATTGATTTACCAATGGTAATGCAAATGTAAGGAAATTGTATAATTGGTTATTATAATTGACAAAAAAACAACTGTCTACCTAAGACACAAATTTATGGCGGTTATAGCTTCTCATAATTATAGATTAAAAATATTAGTAAAGCTTATGCAAAACTGATGCTGATGGTATTATTAACAAGTGCTGTTGTACGACAACTATACAAGGCGAGATTTTAATGACTGTAAATTCATTATTTTCATCCTTCATTGGTTAATATTAATTATTTTGTTTTTATAAATGATCACTAATGAAAGTGTCTTTTTAAAAACCATTATCAATGTTGAAAATAATGGGTAGCAATTCGTTAGAATAGTTTATAAAGTATTGCTAATCAAATAGACAATTAACTGGTCATCATAATAATGAGCAACATAATAATAAAAGAGATAAGAGAAACTTTCTATGGAAAAGTAAGTCGTTTGTGACTCCCACGCCACTTAAACATCTTGCGAAATAATAAATCGGACCTCTTGGCAATGAATTCTTTAAGACAGAATGTATTAAAAGAATTTAAATGTCAATATTCAGACTATAATCGATAGATTTTGAAATTTTCATTTGATCTCTACTAAAATTCAGAAACATATTGAATTTAATTTAAATCAGATTTTGCTAAACTTAACGGACTTTAAATAGGCCATTGTTTATTTTCCCATGAACATTTAATTAAGAATATTCAAGTTCCATATTTTTAATGAATCTCATCTCATTTATAGAGGGCGAAGGTTGGCTGAAGCACAAACAAATATAAGGTGGTAAATATTAAGGAAAAACATTAAACCAGAGGGAAGCTTTAGGTGGTGGTAGACTTTGGTTTCACCAACTAACGGTTGATGATTGAATACATTTTTTTTATTCATTTATCTTAGTTTCGTTGGTTAAGTAGTTAATGTTTACAAGTAAACTCTACAGAAAGTAATTAGATTGAAGAATGGTAAAATAATGTCTAGTGTCTAAAATAAATTTTTTTCTATTTTTATTTTTTTTTATTAAACACCTTATTTGTAAAAAAAAATTCTTTCAACCCTATTTGTAGTCAGAGAGAATGAGCGAACTTAGGCCTTACTTTAAAAATTCATTTATATTTAAACGATGAATAAAATTGAATATTTAATATTAAAAATTATTACACCCCACCTCCCAAAACCCATTTTTTACTCGTTTAGATCCCACTTTTTCGTAAAAACCACTTTACGTATGATGAATATTTAATTCTTAATTTATGAATACATACATACATGCATACATTTATCTAATGCATATAATGTTGAAAACGGATATAGCTATCCAGAAAATACATTACATTCTGCTAGTGTCTAAAAATAAAATTTTCTATTTTTTTCTTTAAAATGAATCACCTTTTTTGTAATTAATATTCTTTTAACTTAGAGAGAATATAAAGAAATTAAGATTAACTTCAACAATTCATTTATATGTTAGTAAATATAGTTCGACTAATTAAAATTTAAATATAAAACCTAATGACGGCTGCTGAAAAAGGATATAAAGGGGACCTGTTAGAAAGTTATTGTCGTGTGAAATTGGGATATTCAAATATTTAGTTTTTTAAATATTCATTGTTCTTTTGATTAGAGTTCGGTGAAAAACAAATATTATTAATAAGTGGAACGAAACAAATTTTTTTTACTATTGCTCAAACAACTGTCAAAAACCTTTTATATTATTAAAATTAATACAAAGTAAAAATTTTATGAAATTTAAAAAAGTGTGTAAATACAACTACCATCTCTTATTGTTTACAATTGTCAAACCTGTTTGCGTTTGCAATTGTCAAATCTGTTTCGAATCTATAAAAATAAATTGGAAAACCGGAACACCAAATTTTAAATTTACTTCAAATCTTTATTACATGTGCTTTCAAAACGTTCCGGTAGCCAGAATACATACAATACGATACATACATACGTTTACAACAAAATCAGCAAATGAATCAGGATACTTTTTCTTTTTTTTAATTTCCTTCGGAATGCGATATAAAGTATCTGGTATTGGCAAAAAAGAGGCAGGCAAAGAGATAGATAAATATTGTTTTGTATTCTGTCAAAAACAAAACCTTCTAAAAATATTTTATGTGCAGACACAGTCAGTTTGAGCTATTCAATAAAAAAATTCAATTACCTCTATAAAAAACGGATAAATGCAATAAAAAAGTGTGCTATTGTTATTTGAAAACAAGCTCTTTGTAATATGTATGTATGAATTTAAATAAATGTTGCATAATGCATAAACATAAATGTAGCATTTATATGCCGGTAAATGAAATTTATTACAAAGAACGTCCTAAATTAATTGTCAATAACGCTACAACGTTTATTTTACTGGCTGAGTTAGTCGATTTGAAAAGGGGAAAAAGTAATTACAATTATTGTTACAATTTATGAATTTTGTATTTTAGAAAAAGTAATTTATTTTATATATTTGTATGCTTTTGTTGTGAGAAATTTTCTATTGTTTTTCCATAGTGATTTATGAAATATCAAAACTAAGCAAAAAGAAAATATAGAAAACAAAATAGCTTTAAATAATTCAAAGTTCGTTCGGATTATGTGAGCGTTTTAAATTCTTGATAATTATTTTAATCGAAAAAAAAAAATTCTTTCTACAACTTTGAGAGTGTATTTCAACTCTAGTGCAGATGTTTTTTGACCCATCTCACGAATGGATCTTAAGCTATTAGCCTTGAGGGTGTGAACCAAATTGAGATCAAGCGCATAGCGTTGGTTCTTTAATTTCAAAAAATATAAAGAGGTCAAGACGCTACAGTGGGATCCAATAGCTCCGGTGCGCGTCAATTGACATCGCCTACAAGGCTGATAATAAGGTTATTAAACTTTGTTCGCAAACGATCAATTCTTGATGATCTGTGTGCACCATCCTGTTGAAACCAAAGATTACCCAAGTTTATATCTTTTCTTTCAGGCCATAAAAAGTTTGTAATCATTGGATTGTAATATTCGCCGATAACAGGTCGAGGAAATGAGCCAATGATGCCACCACTTCAAAATACACATAAAACTGTCACTCCATGTAAATGCGCAGAAATTTTTTTTCACCAATTAAAGGTTTTTATCAGTTTTAGATTAAAGTTCAATTAATTATTTAATTGATTTAAATATATATATATATATATATATATATATATATATATATATATATATATATATATATATATATATATATATATATATATATATATATATATATATATATATATATATTTTAAAACAGAACAACAAAGAAATCTGAAACCAATTAAAACCTTAAATTGTTGAAAATATGTTTTTCTACATCTATTGGCTTCGTGATTGTTATTTTTGAAAATAATTATTTTTAAACTTTTGTTGTAGAATAACTTCAGGTACAGTTTACCATACGTAGTATAAGGTAAAGTATAGTAATCATGAAAAAAATCGAGGTCGGGATTTCGACGGATTTATAGGTTTTGATTTTGATTTTTGTGGGTGGGTGTGTATGCCACTTTTTTGTGGAGTTTGTACAGGTCATTCCTTTTGACATATCAAAATGAAATAATTTAGTATGTGCCTTTGGTATATGGAAATGAAGAGCTGTATAGTTTTTGGGCATAATTGGGATAGGGCAAGGAGTAGTTTCCTTACCCCCATGTTTTGTGAACGGTCTACAGGTCATACCGTATGACATATTAAAAAGAAATGCAGTATGTTCCTTTTGTTTATGGAGATGAAGACCTGTATAAATTTTGGGCATAATCGGGAAGGGACAAGGGGTGGTTTACTTAACACCCCAAACCGAAAATCAGTAATTTTTCGATTCGAATATACTTTGAACTTTTATTCTTTATGTAATATATCCATAAAAATAGCTGTTTCCATTGGGTATGGTAAAGTTGAGTGTAGGTCACTCCAGTTTTATTTTTTCAAATATTATTCGATTTCTTTTCAACAATGAGAACAGCTTTTGGTTATTTATTATTAACTAGAATTAATGAATTATTCCAAAAAGGATCAGGTATTAAGCTAGGAATAAACCTGGATAAAAAATTTAAAAGAAATTACGTTAGGCTCAAACAACTTTAATGTTCTTAATGCCGCACAATGTAAGGATGTAGTGTATTTTGGGACACAAATAGAAAAGTGGTCCGATGTGAACCAAATTTTGCACTGAGATCTTAGCCATCACCATTAAAAAAAATTCAGAAAATAGGGTGTTTACGCCAACTACCACGCCTCCTCCCCACACAAAGAAATTTGGGGTTTCTTAAATTGGTTAAAATGATTTCGGGAAATGATCGTCCTTATTGTAAAGAAAAAAATCCACATTACATATATGTATATGTTTGACCCAAATGGGTTAAAAACTATATTTTTTTTCATTTATAAATACACAAAAAAAAACATAACTGTTTTGGAAAAATCACATTACATACCAACATCTTAAAATTTTTAAAAGTGAAATTAAAAAAATTGTAACAAAACTTTATAACAAAATTCTCAACTTAATTATCAATTTATCTACTCAAATGACATACATAGTTAAGCTTTGACAAAAGGCTAAAAGCTTCATTGCTATTGAAATAAGCAACACAATAAAAAATAAAAAATTATAGCATATACTCCATTACAAAGACCAATTTAAGTATTAGCGTTAATATTTACAACTTCCTGTTCTGTTGTGGATGTGTATGTTAAAGCAATTTTGTTTATGTTTACTGTCTGGCATGAAAATTACCAATACAAAATAATACTATTACACTTTGGTAACAACAATACAAATATATTTATTAATCCAAAGAGTATCACAACTCTTTGGCTATAAAGGGTAAATCAAAAGTAAAGCTTTTAGCGTGAATTTGCCTCAATTTTCTTATTTGGCATTTAATATTATTGTGCTTTAAAATCTCTATTGTAGAGGGATAGAAAATTATTTGACAACTGCAATTAAGTGATTAGTACTTTTGGGTCGAGTTATCTTTCGCATTGAAAATGGCACCAGACATTTTCCTTTGGCGCGGCTTAAAATCTCACATTAGACAGTTCTGCGTTCTAGCTTGCCAGTCTTGAAAGTTAACATTCAAGAAGAATACATTAATCAATAGCTACATAATTTATAAACAGCAATTCAGAATGCCATAAAACGATCAGAACTGTGGATAAACCTGGAAGGTGGCCATTTTTCCGATATAATTTTTTTTTAATTTAATGTCATCAATTTTACTTTTAACAATTATCGTGTAAATAGAGATTATTTTTTTCTATTTCTAACAAAATAGTAGTCAATTGATATTATGGCATAACATATCTTTTGCATCACCTTATATGCATTTGCGAATATGAAAAAGTATGTGTGTTTCCTTGTTTGGCAATATCGACAAAGTACTACAAAATTAAATGCAATTAAATGCATTAAATACTCTTGCAAAGCATATTGTATTCAAGCGTACATATATACATACACACGAACTTAAATACACAGTCCCACACAAAAACATCAAAGATACACAATCACAAACAGATTAGTAGTAGTCGTAAAAAGAGCCAATAATACTAAATCGGAAAATGAAATCTGTTTTGTACGCTTTGCATACTAATAAAACGAAAAGAGGAAATCCCTTTTTTTCTGGCAAACCATTTTAACAATACAAAATCTTAATTTTCTGGAGTAGGAAGACAGTCAAATATAAACTAAGCACGTGTGCTATGCTTGTAAAAGCATGGTATTAAAACACTTGCTACAAAATCAGAAAGATTTTTTAAGAGGGAAGTATAAAAACTATTTCAGGTTTTTTATTTATTTATTTTTGTATTTTTGTTGTTTTTTAAGAGAGATAGTAATGTTTTCTTTAAAACCATTTCAAGTTAAATATTGAACCACAGTACTAATTTGTTGAGGTTATGTTGTGCAATGCCTTCTTGGTAAATTGTATTATTTTAAAAAGACATAGCTTCGACAAGAAAAAAACTGCAAAAGTAAGTAATTAAGATATCAGAATTGCCTAGGGTCCTAATGGTGAAAAGAAATATGCCAAGATACCTATAACCCTATGATCCTAGTTGATAAGAGATAAAAATAGATTATTGTGTTGTGATACTGAAGTGTTTCTTTATGTCCTTATCAGCATTGAACTAAAACTGCAACGTTTGTGTTATTGGTCTAACCACTGGTAAGAGCACTGTAAGGTCAGCATTATGATACAAATACTTACACTAATCTAGAAAAAAAATTTGTTCAGATAATCATGAGTTTAATTATTTTTTTAATAATTTTCTTTTAAACAGCACACAGTAGTTTGAAAATGATTTATTTATTTATTTATGTATAAAATCATAACGGTTCCTCCTCCAGCCTTATCCATACGTAACCAATTTTGAAACAAAATTTATAAATTATTGTTAAATTTCTCGAAGTGTAAAGCACCGAATAAAACAACGGATTTTTAAAGCCTTAAAAGGCTACATACTTCCAAAAGGATTTCACAGCTTCGTAATTAATAAAGGCAGGGGAGCCACTTTTGTAAAAAAAATTTAAAATTTTGATTAAAAGTTCTTTTATCTATACAATTTAAAAATTTTGTAAAAATATCTCGATCCGTTTAGATGTTGTGGCAATTCAAATTCCATATTTCAATTCTCAAAAAACGACCTTACGTGATTTTTTCAGTTTTTGAGGTAAATATTATTTAAAAAATGGAGAGCGAAAAAATCATATTTTTAATATAATAATAATAATAATAATAATAATAAAAATAATAATAATAATAATAATAATAATAATAATAATAATAAAGAGAGAAAATACTGCTCTGCGTTTTTTATCGACGTTTCTCAAGCATTTGA
Organism: Phasia obesa; assembly: GCA_949628195.1. Lineage (NCBI taxonomy): Eukaryota > Metazoa > Arthropoda > Insecta > Diptera > Tachinidae > Phasia > Phasia obesa. The sequence goes on from OX451216.1 coordinate 32,849,449, forward strand.
TAAGGTACGGCATCAAGGCCTAATATATAAGCTAAAACTGAATTTGCCCGTAAACCTATATAAGCTGCTAGATAGTTATTTAACCGAACGAAAATTTATTGTGAAAGAAGGAGATTTTTTGAGCTCACCCCAGCCAATCGAAGCCGGAGTTCCCCAAGGTAGTATATTGGGGCTCTTTTTATACTTATTGTATAATTCAGACATGCCAACTAGTAACCGAGTTCACACATCGACATTTGCTGACGACACAGCTTTTTTGAGCATTCACGAAAGACCCGAATTAGCATCACGATATTTACAAGACCACATATCCAATTTAGAAAAATGGTTGAAGAAATGGAGAATAAAAGTGAATGAACAAAAATGTACTCACATAACTTTCACACTGCGCAGAAAATCTTGCCCCCCTTATTCGGATAAATAACCAAACGATACCTCAGCTTTCAGACGTCAAATATCTCGGCATACATCTTGACCGGCGCCTTACATGGAAACGGCACATAGAAACAAAGTTAACACAAATGAAGTTGAAAGCAGTCCAACTAAACTGACTAATTGGCAGAAATTCTACTATAGCTTTAGACTGCAAACTTTTATTATACAAGTCAATTCTAAAACCAATATGGTGTTATGGCATTCAATTATGGGGCACTGCCTCAGCTACCAACGTAGAAAAAATTCAAAGGCGCCAAAATAATATTTTACGTATTATTACATCTGCTCCCTGGTATATAAAAAATTCGAACATCCATAAAGATCTAAACGTGCCATCAGTTAAAGCAGAAATAGCGAAACTTGCCATAAGGTATTTAAAGAAGCTTGAAACTCATCCTAATCCACTGGTCCGTAACATACTAACTGAACTTGGTTACATTCGACTAAGAAGGAGGGACACTGCTTCTCTTATCCGTACATCAGAGGGATAACCTACAAATTACAGTAACCGTGAAACATACATTTTTTTGTCCAGCACTGGTTGGACTTAACAAGTATATTTTTAGACTTAAGATATGAGTAATTATTGATAGTTCAATTATATTGAAGATACAATATATAAAAATTGCGAAAAAAATATTTTTAATCTAGAAGTCACTAGTTTTCCTCTGATACCATCGCATGTATATCGAGCATATATTTTAGATATAGGAATTTCCGAAACCTCGCCTCTTCATGATTTTTTTCTCATTTTTTGTATGTAAAAATGAAAAATGTGAATGTGTATTTATGAAATATAAATGTGGAGAAACCCCTCTACTTTACCTCTGTGAAATTTTATTAAGATACCTTCAGTGGTTATGGTGTCCATAATAAATCGTTTTCAAACCACTTTGCAGCGTTAAGTCCCACTCTCAACTTTTTAGTTTTATAGTTTTCAAAATTCCATTGTTATATAACATAATTTAAAAGATTTTATAAGTTTTCACGAAGTTATATCTTCTTATTTCAACTAGAGTTCATATTAAAATTTTTTTTGTTAAAGATCTGTACAGACGGTTGTTAGTTCTTACAATATTGTTAGACCTAACATTGTGCTGACACACGATTGTCACATATTTGGCAATGTTATTGTTAGTTTGAAGTCTGACAATGCTTTTTCCGACAATATTTAAGTTCATACGATTCTTAGACGTTTTCTGTATATTGTTCTGACAATATTGTAAGATCTGACAACCGTCTGTACAGAGCTTAAGAAAGAATTATTTTTCAAATTATATGATTTATTTTAAAAGACAATAAGAAAATATAATAAACAGTAAAAATAACATAATGTATTTTCTGAAATGTATTTAAAGGAACCTTTGAAGAGAGAAAATACTGCTCTGCAATTTTTATAGACGTTTTTCAAGCATTCCATAAGGTATTAAATGAAGGCCTAATATATAAGTTGAACTTGTCCGAAAACTGTTATAAGCTGTTAAAATATAATGTAATTGATCGAAAATATATTTGTTCCTCCTACACCTGCAAGGAGCATAGGGCTGCCACAAGATTTTTCCAATACACTCGATCTGATTAACGATGCTTAACTTCATTCCAACGCAGATATAGGTGGGATAATTCGATTCCAATTTGCCATTTGCAAGTATGTGATGGTAGTCCTGTACGTCGACTGCCTTGTGGATTCCAGTTCAAAGCTTGTTTAGCTATGTGATTATGTGTTGCTTACTTAATGTATGTCCAATTCAATACCATTTGCGTTTGCGAATTTTATTTTGGATGGGTTGTTGACCAGTTTCTGACCAGATTCGATTATAAGATATTTTTGGGCCAGAATATGTTCCAAATCTTTCTTAGGCATTTGTTTATAAAGACTTGTATGGAATGTGTAGCGCGAGCTACTACATTTTATGTCTCGCAACCATATAACAGTGTTATTTTTACCTTGGGTTAAATGGCTGGAATGTCGGCTATGGATCGACGACTTTTCCTTACAGGTAACAGAATGAATTAACTTCTTGAGCCGGATGATTCTGGACGGTTAGTTTTTGCACACATGTCTGAGAAGGTGTGGGTTAGTAGACATAGGTCATCAGCGTAGTCAAGGTCCTTCAGTCTGCCGACCCCATGTGATTCCTATGGGTTGTTGCCTTATTCATTACAGCGTCAACCACACAGTTAAGCTGGCCTCAGCCAATTAAAGCCGAAGTTCCCCAAGATAGGTATTGGGACCTTACTCAAGAGCTTGTTTATGAAAATGTAGAATTTGACTATTCAAATGTTAGAAACTACACAAGGTTAGAAACTTTTTCGGTTTTGGCTTTGCAATACTAAACTTTTTCAGACATACCAACTACCAACGGAGTGCACTGTGCAAGTCGATCCTGAAATCAATTTTATATTATGGAATTCAATCAACTTAGAAAAAATTCAAATGAAACAAAATAACATTCCAATCACAGTTGCTCCCTGGTCATCCGCAATAATTTAAACGTGCCATCAGATAAAACACTCATCCTAATCCTGGTTACATTAGAATAAAAAGCAGGAATATTGCTTTTCTTGGCCGTACCGCAAATGATAGCATCGATCGCAAAACAAGAATTTTTTGTATGGGTGGACATAACAAGTGTTTTTTTTTCTGAATTAATGCTTCCGTATTAGTCGTCAACATTTAGCTAGCTATGTCTAAGACATCTAGTAGAATCAAGCAATTCTATGGTGACACGTGATTGAATAGTATTCGACCCAATCTGACGCATTGATATATCTAACACGATCTTCTGAATTGGCTCTGGCTGTCTATTATTGATGTGCCAAGACACTTATTAATGTAGGGGGAATATTGAAGCAGACCACTTCTATAATGGGTCTATTTTCTACCCCGTTCTGTCCTCTATGAGTCTACAGTCAGCCTTTAATTTTGACTTTAGTGATTTCAGACTGTCGACTGGTAATTGTCGGCCTTCTTTCTCTTCACGCAGTATCTATTATTTGCTGGTATTTGTTCAACCCTCAGGTCCCCCATGACATCCACTTCTATCAGTAGTTCTGAGTCTTATACTAGCCAGGGCTTGACATTTACACACAATATGCGTAGTCGTCTCAGCCTCTTCCAGGCACAGTCTGCAAGTATCATCTTCGATTTTCATCTTGGCTAGATGATACTTAAGGTTTCCATGACCTGTCATACTTCAATTATATCTGAGTGCCAAGACTTGCGTTTATAGATAATAATTTCTACTCTCTCATGTGTGCTTATGTGTAAAGTGACTAAAAATATCATAAGTAACATAACGAGAGTTGGGTTTTATGTACTTTAAGTTTGCTTCTATATTAAGTAAATTAAAGCGCTTCCAAAATAGGAAATTAATATCGATTTTATTTATTCATACATTCAATGTGCCATATTATGGCACATACATAACCTAGTGTGTAAAACATTTCAATTCAAAATCGACTATACCTCTTCTTTGACCATGTTAGGTGTCAATGACATCAGACTTTTCGTTTAGAAACTACATATTTATGATTATATTTTTTAAATCTCCGGCTGTTTGTTAATATACACTCTATTTAGACATACATACGTGCGTACAGAAGTCCACCTGTTTATGCTTAAAATAGTTAACGACTCTTACGTACATGTACACTTTCCATATATGTCTGTAGTCATTAATGAGAATTTAAGCCAAAGCGAAATACTATATTTGCCAACTTAAAAACGCAGAGAAAATATAAACTAAGGTTAAACCAGACCGGGTGGGTGGCGAGAAATTTGAAATAAATTACAAATGGTAAGAGGAAAAAAAGACAAGAAATATAGAGACTACCACAAAAATCATTATTTTTAAGTGAATTGTGAGCCAAGTCTGGTGGCTTTTACATTCAGATTTAATTTCAAATACAAATTATATAGTCAAGACGAATGATTTTTTTTTTTAATTTGCAAGTTTAAGAGCTGTACATGGTGCGTATTTCGATAGGAATGCTGAAGAAAAAGAGTTCAGTGCAGTCATTGCAATATTTTCTAATTATAACAGATGATGATGAAAAGAAGAATTTTGAACGTTTCTGTTAAACGCAATTTAAATTTTTAATTACATACATACGTACTTTAATACAGTAGTAGAAAAGATATTAAGGTATCTGTAGGAAATTGAATTATGTTAAAATGTTTTGTGATGTAAATTTATTTATAGTTATATTTATATCGCAAAAAATAAATATATTAATAATGTTGTCTTTCATTAAAAATATGTTTTTTAGATATGTAGTTTTTAAATCCTCCTATAATCATTTAATTCATTCATTTAATTCATATTTGTATTTGATTATAATATAATACAATTTCATTATAGTATGGTGATATATAAGAATATGTTTATATTCAGCAAAATATTACGGTATTTTACAATGTAAAGTTAGGTAATAATATGGTTCTAACCTTAAAATATTATTATTATGATTAATAAAAATGGTTTCAATTCAACCATATAATTCAATAATTATTCATTGCTCTTATGTTATACGTAGTTGCCCCAACCATGTTTTTTTTGCTTGTATAGAAAAAAGGTGAATAGGGCAAATGTTTTTTTAGTTACAGGCTTTATAGATTGGGCTTGGTTTATTGCGTGTTTGCTGGGTTCTTAACAAATGTTTTATATTAAAAGGTCCTTATTGGATTCAAAAATTGTTTGAATTGAATTAATAAAATTATAGTTCTTGTAGAATTAGAAATTTTTTTTTTCTTGTAATATTTTTTTCTTTGTAATATTTTATTAAAAAAACACTTAAACATATAATTTATTCTCTGTATTTTCTTGAATAAAAAAAGACTTTTCTATTTTTATTTTAATACTTGCTGTACCCACAATTGTTGTGTGTGTTCTGACAATATTTTGTAAGATTTTGCTGTGAAATAATTCCATACCAAATATTAAGACGTATTTACTTTATATAAAGGATAAAATTCTAAAAATTACTGAAAAGCTCTGTGAAAGGTGTTTAAATATTTTAATAACAATGTTATTCCACGAGGTAGACATACAAATCAAATACAAAATTTTATTCAATTGGCTATTTGGCAGTAAGTAATTAAATTTTGACATTATTTTAAAACAGCGCCATCTGCTGCGAAACTGTGATTAAAATATCCCGCTTTCAAAAAAAGTTGCCTTAAAGTATGCAGTTCCTTTAAATCGGTAAAAAAATCGGCTTACTTAACCGCCTTTTCTCTACTTTCTCTTGAAAACAAGAATCCATCCAGTAGTTTTTACGTGATGCGAACAGACAGAAAGGCAGACAGATGGATAGACAGGAAATGAGTTACTGTTTTATCATATGTATACATATATATAAACAGATTAACAGTTAAATCAGAAAATACGTTAGTTTTTCAATTCTGTTTTATTTTCTCTACAAATAGGTTTTCCTGATTAGCTACCAATAAGAATAAACCAAATGCACATGATGACGGTTATATTTTCGAAAAAAAAGAACACAATTTTAATAGATACACAACCAAAAGACTCTTATTTTTATAGTGCTTCAATTATGGTTTATGTATTTACTTTATATAAAGGTACCCATACCTGGATAAAATACTAAAAATTATACAAAATATTCTAAACTTCTGTAAAAGTGTTTAAAACATTTAAATAACAATGTAATTATACAAAGTAATAATACAAATCAAATACAAATTTTATTCAATTGGCGCCCAATGTTGCGCAATAGTGTTTAAAATGCCTCAGTTTTAAACCGAAAATTTCAGTACCTTTAAACCGGAAATTGCGTTTTTTCAGTGCTTTTTCTCGACTTTCTCTTTGAAATGAGATATTGAGTATCCTATGTTGGAGTCATTATACTAAGGTACTTTTCCACAAAATTTTGTCAAAATGCATCCAGTAGTTTTTACGTGATGCAAACACAAATGAAAAGCAGACAGGCAGACGGAAATGAGTTACTATTTTATTATATATATTATTAATGACAACTTCTAGATGATTTTTAAAAATCTTTATTAATTTATTTATAGCAGTTAGAAAATTATTTTCTTATCATATTTTCATTTCTTCCTCCGCAGAAAAAATATTGGACATAAATAACATGCACTGATATCCTAGCTTTTCGTGGTCAATTCTATGAGTCGGTTGGTAATGAGTTCGATTCCTAACAGGAATTTCACTACAACGAGCGAAGGTTTTTTTTGGTATACTCCATAATTACGTTAGAATTTAATTCGTAATTGTAAGTCAATAAAAAATTGAAGATTAATAGAAATTAATTTTAGTCGATTTGTCGATTACCCGATATAATTTGCTCAAGTTATTTTTTAATCGAATGTTGCATTTTTTCTTACTCGAACGCTTAATCGACTTAAAGTTCTACGATTAGTCCAGCGATCAATGATCGAGTGGATACTCTAGTTCTAACTATGTATTAGTACATTACTTATTTTATAGTTGCTCATTATACAATGGCTAAAATTTGTTCAACCATTGATAATCATTAATTAATACATTTGTAATGCTGCTAAAAAAAAGTAATTTCAAATTTCAATAAATTTCTCTACTAAAAAATCAGGAATGCTCTTGTTTTTCCTTAAAACTTCAGTTTACTTACGAAATGAATTTGAACCCGAACTCGACGAACCACGACTAGGACTTTGGCGATGTTTCCATGGCATAATGCTCGTCAGACTTGAATGATGTGGTGGATGGTGATTGCTAGCGTTGTTGTGATGATGCTGATGGTGATTGTGCTGATGAAATTTCTCAGATGATTTAATTAGATGTGTGCTACCATGTATGCCCAAAGGATTATGATTCTCATGCTCGTCGCAATGAAAGTCTTTGTGTAGTTTATGCTGATAATGAAGCTGCTGTTGTTGTTTCTGTATGCGTTGATGTTTTAACGATGTCTGACCATGCATGTGGTTATCTTTAAGGCCACTGCTATCGTTGGATTGGCTTAGCAACCCGCCACCATCACCACCCAAGCTAACACTTACACCGTTGCACTTAAGTTGGTGCTTGTTCTGTTGCGTAATATGTAATTTGTGATGTGATGATAGTATGGATGCCATGTCTGAGTTGTATGTATCGATGTCGACTAAATTATTAAAACTACGACTATTTAGAGAAGAGCGTAATGGAATTTTATCCTGCCTACCTTTCCCTGTTGAGGACGACAATGCTGATGCATAAAAGTTTGGCTGCTGCTGTTGATGTAATAAACTACTGTGATTGTCGTGGTTGTTGGTATGGTAAGCAGCAGCTGCATCGCTTAAACATTGTGTTTGGTTTAAGTCACGTGGAAAGTTCGACCATGATTTTGAGAAACAACGACATCTTTCATTAAACGGTTTCATGTGTGTTTGTTGTAACTGATGAAGCAGTTGCTGTTGTTGTGCATAAGCAGCCAGCTGGCGTGCATAATCACTACTTGGTCCAATGGTGTTGTATTTACTTAGACTCAATCTACTACTATTTTTATAGTGTTGCAATTTTTGTTGTAAATCACGTTGTGATTGTGTAAAGTCTGTAAAAGCCATCGCTGTTGATGATGTGGTTGGTGGTAATATATGGCCCAGTTCCAATCCTATGCCTGACGATATTGACGTTTTGTGTAGAAAACACATTGAAGGATCTGATTTTTGGCTTTTTGGTAAAATTATGTCATCATGTACCGCATAAGGCGGGGGGAAGTTACCAAAGTATGAGGTGTTTGCTGAGACTGCATTGTTTGTGGAGGTGTTTGTTACGTGGCATATATCTGGCTTGCTATGGGCCACCATTGAGTTTAATGTAGATATTTGCGTTTTATAGCTGCCATTTGTCGTTCCACTTGTATTGGACATATTGTCTGAACCCATGACATTAGCACATTTAAGTATTGAAGTGGTGCAGTCGTCAATCACAGCTCGAACATCATGACTGCTTTTAGCACAATCATTTAGTAAATCACCACTACATAATGTTGCTATCGAACCATTGTTGTTAGTATTGCTGTTTCCGTTATTGTTGTTGTGGATACTGCTGCTATTGTGATGCAATAATGACTTGTTACTAGAGTTGCTTAGTTGGTTGCCATTGCACTTGCCACCTGATCTCAAAGTTGATTGTTGTTGCTGAAGATGTTGCAATAAACGCAGACTTCTTACGCTACCATTACGTTTCATAGCTGGTGGTGGTGGTACTGGTGGTATTGTTTCAACATCTGATGAACTTAAAGCATCACTCTGAAAAAGAGAATTAAGGGATACGATTAGTTTAAAGTAAATAAACAAAACGTCATTTCATAATTATAAATTTCATTTTTATCATAAAATAAATATTCTTAGATATTTTGAAAATGTGAATTAAATCAAGGCATATTTATCTTACGGGGTATTGTCGTCCCCCCAGTTGATTTAGTAGTTCCACATGTCAAAAGGTGTATGTGTTTACACATTTTACGGTGGAGAAGTTAGAAAGCAATAAAACACATTCGCTCCTTCTCAATTTTCTTGAAGGTTTTTTGTTCTTATACTGTTGTATTACTTAAAATTGAAGGGTGTTCTGACAGTGATATGTTTTTTACGTAAACTCTTGATATACTCATTGAAAGGGAATTACCATGGCCGCTATAACAAATAATAACATTAAAGGGTGTTCTGACAACGACAACATTTGGACGTATATGGCCTTTTTTTGAACCGTAATAGGTAGACTCTTAAAATTTTTAAAGTAGATGTGTTGCCATCTCCGCTATAACAATTCCGCAATAACATATTTTTCACTTATGTATATTGCCTTGTTTTTTTAACCTGATAATTCATCGAAAGTCCTTCTATTTGACACTTACACTTACACTGACTATATTTGACAATATTTACTATAACAACAAGTAACGAAAATAAATTTAATAAAATTAAAAGGGTGTTACCTAGATATCGCGAATTTTTGGAATTTGCACGTCTAACGTTATATTTACACTTGATATTTACACAGGGCATTTAGTACTATGCTGTAGTATAAAAAATAATTAAATTTTAAGGGGGGCCCCATAAAACGTGAGAAAATTTACAACTTGTATTTTTAAAGTTGTACTGAAAATAGTACAGAACCTTACGTGTGTGAGTCTGATTCACACTTAACTGGTTTATTTAAGCACAAATCACCCTTCTATTTTTTTATTATTTTAATATCACAATAAAACGCTCATATTCTGGAAAAATTTTTTACCCTTAAATTGGCCTTCATATTAAAGTTTTAAGAATTTAAAAACCTTTAATCTTATTTAGGTGAATGCATTTTCATTTTCTCAAATATTTTCAATAGAATAATCAGTATCAGGAATTTAACCGTAACAAATTCAATTACGTTGTCTTGAATACACATTTAAGTTTACAATTTTCTCCAATTTTATATAGTTAATTTAAAAATAAATTATATGTCTTCTTACAAATACATATATAAACGAGTGTTGAGTATACAGTAATCCATTTATTCTTTTTGGCAAATACGTTTTCTTAAAAGGTTTGCAATAAAATCTATTTTAGTATTAGTTTTCTCAATATGTAATCGAAATATTTTATTATTGTCTGCTTGCTGAACTTAATAAGAAGTTTTCATATTTTTTAAAATTACTTCTAAAACTGGTTGAACATTGTCTTTAGAATTTTCATATATTAAAAAATAAAAATTGGAACTAATTGATTTCTGTGATTAAAAACAATTGAAAATTTTGTAAAAAAATAAGCGAACAAAAAATTCATATAGAGAACAACAATAAGTAGAGTATTGAAATAGGATATAGAGAAACATCACAGGTTAGCCTATTGGTAACGATAAGCGATTTAAGTCTATTGTTTTTAGTATTAAGAAGGTTTTTCGTTGTAGTTCCTCATAGCGTATGAATAATATTTATATTTTATATTATGTATTCCACTAACATATATGAAAACGAAAGCTTATTTGAAATCAATAGCAGCCGATCCTCATGTCATTTTCAGTGTCTTAATGATCCGTCGAAAATGATCGGATATGCTATACATTTTTTATATTGAAAATAGGCGTGACACTTAACATTAAAGGTAAATATTAATTTTAGAGGGAAGACTTTAAAATTAATGTCAACAACTTTTTTATGTGCGTTAATTTTATATGAATTAATTCTAATATCTGTCAAACAGAAATCAAAACGTTCGTTTTAAAACGCTTACTTCCAAAATAATTTCTGTTTCATTCGGTATACAGGGAAGCCATATGGGTCCTTTATTATTTTCCCAGTTCATTAATGATCGCTCCAAAACCATTAAACACTCAAACGTTCTATTGTATCCAAAAGACGTACAGATATTTCAACCATACTATCGTCATGCTGATCATATTCGTCTGCAAAAAGACTTAGATGAATTTAATTCCAGGTGTAACATTAGCCTTATGGAGTTGAGCCTTATAAAGTGCAAATACATGTGTTTCTTTCGAAGATGACATACACATATGCAATATATTTTAAACTATTACGAATTTGATAAACTGCATATAGTTTCAGATCTTGGCATTTTGCTGGATGCTAAATTAAATTGTATACAGCATGATTCGTTAACTACTAACAAAGCACGAGCAGTTCTTGGATTTATAAAACGCTAAGCGAAGGAGTTTAGAGACCCCTATGTCACAAAACATCTTTATAGGGTTTTTATACTGATCAACATCTTAGTGAAACGTATGGTTTATATTTGCATCTAACATCTACCATCAACTCAATAATTTTCTGACTAAAAAAAATAAAAAGATGAGTTTGTGTCATTTTATTGGTGATGTCACTAAAGAAAATCTAAATTGTTGCAATTTTTCTAGTGATGACATTAAAATGTAATATTTCAGATGTAAAATATTGACTTTTAGCCCTGTGTAATTCTATGGAAAGATATAAATATCTTCCCTAATTGATGTTAGATGTAGATCAGTGTAAAAATGCTACTATACTCCTCTTGTCAAACCTATTCTTGAATAAGGCTCAATAATTTAGGTTCCAATGTATAAAGTTCATAGTAATAGCGATGCAAAAACAGCTCTTGTTATTTTGAAAAGCCGAAGAATAATATTAACTATCACATTTGTTTTAAATTTAATATAAGGAAATGTCTATTCAGAATTTTTGATAAGCAATATTTCCTTTAATGTTCCATGTCGTCCTACGCGCTATATTTAAACCTTGGCAATTAAAGTATTCAGAGCAAATTATACAAACTATTGCCTCGTTTTTAAGAATTTGTATTGAATTTTTTAAGCATATTGATTTTTCTTTAAATGTTATCTAATTTTAAATTTAAATAACTAAATCTACGTATTACTTTTATTAAAAAGTTAGTCCTTGATGGATGGAGGAATTATTTTTTTAAAAAGATATTTATGGTGTGCAAGGCTCTAAAATTAAAAAGTATATTTAAAAAGACTTTAAATTAACCTGTATCTGCCTATGATTAACAACAAAATGAGTTGATACTTAACTTCTAATGTTGCTTGACAAGTCGAACCAAAAGTTTTGGGTAATAACATCTAAAGTGCAAACAGTCTAATAGAATTTATAGTTTTACTATTGTGTATATCAGAACCTTATATTTTACGGTTTCCAAATGTTGAATAAGTAACCCTCTTTATCATAGTGTAGACTGTGGGCAACATACCGTTCGATTAACTCAAAATTAATGGAAATAATTTTTTTAACATAATTGGTCACGGACTTAACGATCTTTATTAAAAAACCAATTAGGTCGCACAACTTGCTGTAAACTGATATTTGATTTTTTACTTTCGGTAGTTACAAAAAATGCCGGTTGACTGTGATTTCAAGAAATAATAAAAAAATTTTCGTTTTTGTTTTTGTGTTATAACTTGATAAATTAAAGAGGTAAGTGTTTTATTGTGGAACGTTATTTTAGAAAAATTTTTACGTTTTGATGCATTTTATTTGGTAAGAAAGGTATGTTGCCCGTAGGCTACATCAGACAAAAAGGGTAAATAAATAAATAATAAAAATTAAAAAAAGTTCAAAAATTTGTGTATTTTGTTTTTTTGATAATAACTTAAATAAAAAAATCATACAGATCTCAGTATATTAGTGATATACAGGTAACATCATTACTATTGTGCCTAGAAAAATTTAAAGATATTTGAGAATTAGTGTAAGTTACTAAAAAGCAGCGTCATATGTAACGTAAAATTAAAAATGGCTATAGAGCCAGGATTACATAACTGAAATGAAAATACCGGCGGGATATATGGTAATAAAATTATATAAAAAAAAGCTCTAGAACATATAAAGATTATTCAATGTTTTTATAAACGTTTATATTAAGTATCGCAACAATTGTATATCAAAATATTTGCGTATAATTTTAGTGTTGCATGTTTCATGTGTTGAATATTTCACTTATTAATAATTTCAACTATGACTTACATTTTTCCCCACTGCAAATTTAACATACATACGAATGTACATATATACCAAAACCATAACAACACAGTAAAAAAATACATACTTTAAATATACTTTTTGAAAACTTTTTCGAGTGCAGTCTACTTATGTTAGACCTCATTTTTACCAACAATTAAATACATTTATGATTCCAACAAACAGCGCATTATGCAAACAAATACATTAAACTTTATATAGAGTGGAGTTGAGCAGGAGGATATAAAAGAAATTAAAAAATAATACAACAACGAAACAAGCACAAAAATGTAATAAGTTAAAGCCATTATACTTAAGTGTGTAGATGAGTACAAAAAGATCTACACATACAAACATAAAAATATACACAAAACACTACAAAAATTATACTTTTTTATTTTTGTATGCAGTGGCAACTCAAACCACTACTACCAACACCATGATGTACTTCCGTTAATTAAATTTTAAAAATAAAAAGGAGTGGTTTGTACAAAAATAAATAAATAAATAGATGAATACAATTTTAACTGCAACAAATGAACGAAGTGTTGTATAATATTCAAAAAGGAAGATTTAAACATTTTTTTAATATTTTTATTTTAACAAAAACAAAAAAAAAAAAAAAAAAAAAAATCAACAAGATAAAACTGTGGCAATTCGTATAATAATGACAAAATAATTAAAATAATCATTAAAATAAATAAATATTGTCCATTAATTTCTATTGTAAAAGAATATACCAGAAATTTAGAAGCGACAATATTTGCATTGTTTTTTAAGTAACTAAGTAAGTTAAAGCTACAGAAAATAAAGCGTATACTCTTTTCCAATTTTTATTACGGACATGTAATATAACATCCCCATTAATCTTCTTAACCCATTAAAAGCCTCTGTACTAAAGGACAGACATTGTCAGATAAAAAGTTAAAGAGCTGGTATAGTACTGCCTACTATAATGTTGTATCATTACAAACAAATCAGTTTTACTAAAAATATATCTTCAAATCACAAACTAAAGAAGATATGCTAAGTCGTCGATTTCTACAGTAGTTTGTATATGTTGGTGGTTTTACTATGTAAACCTTTGCTATAATATGTACTTAATTTCTTATGTTTTTTAGTTGCGTTTAAATGATATTTCATATATTTTTTAATAGATAACAAAAATAAACTGTTCTTCTGATTAAAATTATAAAATTTTTTATTAATTACGTATATTGCTTTCAAGAAAACAAGTTTATTTCAGAGTTTATTCCATATAATAAAATTTCCATTTTTTATACCTGTTTAAAAAAATACAATTTTACAAACGAATTGTTTGGCTCAGGTCTGCTTATTCTATTTAACTGCTCAATAGCACTGAAAGAATATATTTTTTCTAATTAATAAATAATTAACGGAAAAATATGGTGAAAGGTGTAATAGATAATACAAAAAAAAAAATATTAAATAAAATAATAAAATAAATAACAAAATGAAAAAATTAATTAAATAAATAAAAAAAAAATAAAATAAAAAATAATATAAATAAGATAAATAATATTTTATTTTATATATATAAAAAAAAACAAATAAAACATAGGATAAATAAAATATATAAAATAAAATAAAAAAACAAATAAAAATAAAAAAAAATAAAACAAATAAAATCAATAAATTAAATAAAATAACAAAAAAATAAAAAAATATATAAAATTAATAAAATAAAAAAAAATTATATAAATTTTATCAAATAAATAAAATATATAATCTGAATAAATATATAAAATAAAATAAGTAAAAAAAATAACCTAAATTAAAATATAATGAATTAAATAAAATAAATAAATTAAAGCAAATATTATAAAATAAATAAAACAAAACTAATAAAAGTAAATAATAAAAAATTAAAATGAATTAAATAAATAAAAAAGTAAACAAAAAAAAAATAAATAAACTAAATAAATAAATTAAATAAAAAAAATATAATAAACTAAATAAAAATAACTAAAAATAAATAAAATAAATTAATTAAAATAAATATATAAATATGTATTTATAAATTTTGTTTATTATATTAAATTAATTTTGTTTATTAACTTATACATAAATACATAAGTTAATAAATAAAATTAATTAAATTAATAAAAAAAAAATAAATTAAATGAAACAGAAAATATGTAAAATGAAATTAATATAAATAAAATTTATAAAATAAAAAAATATAAATAAATATATTAAAATAAATTGATATAAAAAATAAATAAATAAATATAAAGATCCATAAAATAAAACAATATAAAATAGAACAATATATAATATAATAAAATAACCAAATAAACAAATAAATAAGTAAGAAAATATAATAAAAAAAATAGAATATAATATAATATAAAAGAATATAATAAAATTAACAAAATATATCAATAAATAAATAAAATAAACAAAAAGAAATAAAATAAAGGAAACACACAAAATAAATTAAGTTTATAAAAGTAATAATCAATAACAAAAATAATTATTTTAACAACTAAGTTTATTAAGAAAGAAAAGAACAATTAGGAATAAATAAAATAAATTAATTTAATAAATAAATAAAACTATTTAAATAATTTAAATAAACATATACTATTAAATGAATAAAATAAATTGAAGCTTATTATATGAATAAGTTTAATAAAGCAAATAAAATAAACTAAATATAATATGAATGTAAAAATAAATAAAATATGTTAATCAAATAAAATAAATAAAATAATAAAAAATAAAATAAATTAAACAAATAAAAAAAATAAAGTAATTTAAATAAAAAATATATTGAGTTAAAATAAATCAAATAAATAAATAATATAAGTAAAATAAAAATACAATACAAATATAAAATATGAAATACAAATTTGTATAAAGATTTATCCCCTTATCAAAAAAAAAAAAAAATAATAATAAATAAAGTTTACTTTAAGTCCACTTTATTTCAGACTTTATATGATAGTTTTGTCTTAAAGTACACTGCAAGTAGACTTTATTTCTTTTGCATTAAGACATTAGTTAACTAACCGGTGCTGCGATGCAAATAAAAATATATAACCAAATAATCCACCAGTTATTTATCATTCGTTAAAATAGTTTTCCCCACTATAACTCCCATGTATTACTATTTATTTATATTTTTATTTCATAAAACTTATATATTTTATTTTCATATATTTTCAAGTTACCATGGGAATAAATTCAAAGAAATTTTGCGTCATATTTCTGTCATCATCATTACTATAATTGCTATCTTGTGCATAAACATGCATGGTATTTTTTTAAATAATGTTTGTTTGTTTAAAAAAATATGTTTGGATTTCTTTTTCTTAAATTGCACAAATTTATATCCTTCATGCCTCAAGAGACATAATGTTAATGTAAAAATTTGTTCATATGCACTAAGGTGTTTCCTTTAGAAAGTGATATTTTAGTAGTGATTGTAGTAGTCGTTGTTGTTCAAGTGTTACATCGTATACTACATGTGTAGGTGTAATTTTTTTTCTGGTATACATGTTCGACATTCGTTACTTGTTTGCCTGAGTTAATGTGTGAAAATACAAAATTGGATGTTGTATTTTAACATTTTTTTCTTTTGACTTTAGAAAAAACTGTATATCTTGTTTTATAATTCGAGATAAAATTGTTTACTTTTGGCTTGATGTTGTTATTTCAATTGTGCTATAATTTCTATTTTATTTTCCCTGAACTTTAATGTAAGAGCACATTATTATAGTGTTTTTTTTATTGACATTAAGATATCTCGTATTTAAAAAGTATGTTTGTTATTTCTAGCAAACAAAATCCTTGAAAATTTGAGCAAATGGAAAAACTAAATATAATTGTAATTAAATCTTGTTATGAGTGATTTTTCATGCATGTTTTTTTGCATATAATTTATAACAGTTCCTTTGTGATTTGGAAGAGTTTTCCGAAAGAACTTTAATTTCTGACAAAACAATACTTATTGAAAATGCTAGGTCTGTAATCGTCCTGATTTTGGAAATCACTACATAACCGATCTGATTGAGCAGCAAGAACTAAATTTTGGACCAATATTATCGTAATACCTATGCCTATTATGCGTAAGGCAAAAATCTTTTATAACCTTAATTTATGAGTAAGCCTGCATTTTGGCCATCTTTAAACGTCCATAGGAAGTAAGTTTATGTTTTTCGGCAAATATGTAATATTTAAAGCAAGGACAAGTGTTTAAAAGCGTATACACTTATAGTAGAATAAATAACCAAATAATACCTCAACTCTGGTAAAAGTCATATAGAAGCAAAACTGAAAGCAGTAAAATAAAACTAATTTTTAAATTAAATGGCAAATGAATTAAAAATTAGATTCTAGAACCAATATAGTGAGCACAGTGGGGTAAAATCAAAATATTTTGGAAAGAACTCAGTCGTATGTAAAGAGCTAGACCGATTGATCCAAAAGTTGGCATGAATATTCCAGAGGAGTGTCACAGCTTAAGTTTTGACGGTGAGAAGCATCCACTTCCAAGGTGGTCTCAAAATTGGGTACACAAATTGTACATATTATTTTAGAGCTTGGTATTTCTTAATTTTCTTTTTTGATTATTAAAAATAATGGTCTTAAAGCTCTAGTTAATATCTATGAAATGATGGTTTAGTCTGTAATTTACGCTCTAAAATGAGTAAGTTATTAATATTTTGTCCAGGTTTTCAAAATATTTTAAAAGATTTTTAGCAAAGTTTTTTTCCATAGTTAGTGAGCGAAATTTAAAATATTCTGGAAAAATTTCTAAGATTATATTTTTTCTGAATTAAAAACTAAACGGTTTCCAATTCCAAAATTATTGATTTTTTGTGTATTTTAGCCTAAAAATGACAGTCTTATTTTTTTAATAGAAAAAAAATTTTTTTAAAGACATATGTATATAATTTTTTTTATATCTTTGTGTAGGCCTAACAATATGTACGTACGTTTAACCCAAATTTCGTGTAAAATTAATCAACCTTCTAAAAGATGGGGGTTCTTCATTTTGAACTATTTTACATAGAAATTTTGAATAACCTATCTGTTCTTAAATCTCAAAGCTGGGATCGAAAAAGACTACTGCCATAATAAAGCTATATTTACTCCCAACTATTGTTGAAATTATTTCATGACCCTTAGTCAATAGGTGGACTTTATGGGCAAAAGACTAAAAAATTTCAATTTTATGATTTTTGGCATTTATTTTTGAAATTGTGGGATTTCCTTTACCTTAATTTTGAATTTTCATACCCTTTGATTTTCGTTGACTATTTCATTTTAATCGTTTAACTTATAAAAATGTTGTTGCATTTTTAATATTTTTACTTTTCTCAATTTGGATCAATAGGTCTAGCCCTTTACAAATGGCTGAGTTATTTCCAAAATATTTTGATTCTGCCCCACTGTGTAGTGTTATAGGAATCATTTATCATTTATGCGTGTTTATTAAAAAATTCCAAGGTGTCAAACATTCCAGCATGTAGTACTGGTAGGACTTGATTAAGTATATTTCTTGGACTAAGATATAAGTTTAATCATTAATTAAGGATACAGTAAATTTTTTTGAAGTGTGTTTAAACTGCCTCGGAGCAAATCTGCTCTTCAATGATGGCTAATTCTAATAAAAATCAATAAATCGGAAGTATTTTTTGATTTTAACCAAACAAGATTGATCATTCTGTGAATTTTTGGATTTCTATTAAAAACACTCTTAGTACACTCGTAGGCACCCCTCAAGGGCTATCTATCAATTACTCGACTACGGTCGAATTATGAGCTAATTAGTTCACTATTGATAGCTATTGAAATCAAACAACCTAGTTAATTTTAGCGAAAATGGAGAAAAGTGAACTTTAAGTGCTAATCATCGAAAGCAAAGAAAGGGTTGATAAATACTTTGGGGCTCTGCACCATCAATTGCAATGGTTATTAATTTAGTTTGTTGAGTTCCCTAGTGGTCGTACCAGCCCAGGTCAAAATATATACGAAAAATCTATGGAATAATATTGGACAATCGGAAAATTAAAAGCTGTATTCATCTCAAATGAGCGAATACCGCACATTTTTCATAAATAATTAATATCAAAAAGATATCCGCACGGTGGTTGCCATAATCAGCACAAAGCTGTGTGTAATCAATATGGCAAATATCCATTAAGTAGGATTGGGTAATTTATTTTACACTTTAAAAATTTAGTCTCCTACAATTATATCCTGTTTCCAAATTTAAAAAAAAAGATTTGGGTCATTGAAACTAATACCTATTTTTAAATTTCTTATTATTTGGAGGAAATAAAAAACAAGAAAGATGTGAGGCTAAGTCTATAGCGCTTAAAGGAGATTGATGTTGTAAAACAAAACGCTGCTTTTCCAGAAAAAAACCTTTTATGCAAAAAAGTTACGAAATTAATATTAGTTTCGTTAAAAAATTTTAATGTCATTAAAAAAATACAAAAAATCTATTTCACCCAAAAGCTATGGAAAAGTTAAGTTTTTTATAGAGGTATAGAACTTTAAGTTGCAATAAAACAACTTTGGATTATTCGATTGACATGAATTTTATTTATCCGAAAGATAACCTTGTGGCATTACATTTTAAATATGATTTCTGGCATATGACCGCCACGGCTGGCGCGGATGTAGTCCAATCTGGACGTCCAATTTTCGATAACTTTTTCCAACATTTGTGGCCGTGTATCGGCGATAACACGGCGAATGTTGTCTTCCAAATGGTCAAGCGTTTGTGGCTTATCCGTATAGACCAATGACTTTACATAGCCCCACAGAAAGTAGTCTAGCGGGGTTAAATCACAAGATCTTGGAGGCCAATTCACAGGTCCAAAACGTGAAATTAGGCGGTCACCCAACGTGTCTTTCAATAGATCTCTTGTGGCGCCAGCTCTGTGACAAGTTGCACCGTCTTGTTGAAACCACATCTCCTGGACATCATGGTAATTCAATTCAGGAATGAAAAAGTTAGTAAGCATGGTTCTATACCAATCACCATTGACTGTAACGTTCGCTTTTGAAAAAGTACGGACCAATGATTCCACCAGCCCATAAAGCGCACCAAACATTCAGTTTTTCTGGATGTAACGTTGTTTCGACATACACTTGAGGATTACCTTCATTCCAAATTTGGCAGTTTTGTTTGTTGATGTAGCCATTCAACCAGAAGTGCCTTTCGGGAACAACGGTAATCTCGTTTTGGGCACTATTTGCAAGCGTTGTTCAGGCGTGAGTCTATTCATGATGAATTGCCAAACCAAGCTGATAATAAATTACTTGACAGCTGAAAAGTAATGCCAACTTAAAGTTCTATAAAAAACATCCTTTACTAACAGTAAAGTGCTCAGATATAATACTTCTACCTTAAGCTGTAACTGTACTAGTTATGAAAACTTCAAATATCACGTAGTCAAGATTAAACTCAAAAAAGATGATACTTGCAGACTGTGTCTGGAAGAGGCTGAGACGGTGTGCACATGGATGCCATGGAAGATCTAAGCTTTGGACAAATGCTAGCAGTTTTTTTAGACAGTTACCAGCCGACAGTCTGAAATCACTAAAGTCAAGGCTGGTGGTAGCACGTGACTCAATGAAAAAAGGTTGCTGTAAATTATAATGTGTTTGATTGTAACAATTTTGAATGAGAGGGGGTCGAAAAGGGACACATTAAGGAATTGGTCTGCTTTAATATGCCCCTACATTGTACCTATATATTATATGAGTACAGACAAAACATATTATTAAGTAATTTTTTTATATTTTAATTGTACAAATCGCCAATTAAATCGTAAAGACTTCTAACTCAAAATTTTATCAAAATGTTTTAAACCAGCTCCCACACAAATCTCTAACAACCACGAAAGTTTCACCTGCTCCACTGTCTTTCTTCTTTAAGCGAAATAACCGACTTCAAAACAGACAAACTTAAAATCATATTTCTTTTCTACCGGGGAGCAATGCTTTCGGAGTATATAGGGGCACAAGACCCCACGGTACTGTTTTTTTCAGGTCAATCCGAATTCAAATTTTGTACTTGTTATAGCAGTAGTAGGAATACAGGTTCTTTATAAATTTCAACCGTGTGTCTGTAACGGTTTAAAATTTTGGCCATTTATACATCAAATTAAACCAACTAATGGGACACTCTTTGATTTATAATTTTAAATATTTATACTGATAATAACAGACATAGTAACGAATATTCTGTACAACTTTCAAGTGTTTGTCTATAACGGTTCAAAAGATAGGATCATAAAGGTGAAATTACGTCAACTATGGGGTCACATTTTAATTTTAAATTTTTTTTTATTACTTTTTGTTGTTGTTTTTGTTGTAACAGATCTGCTGTTGTCGGAAGTTCTTTCCTGAGGAAAAAACTTTCGGTTGGTACAGCTGTTGCTGATTGGACAATCTTTGGCCGAGTGATACTCGGGTCGTTCCGGAGCGAAGATCCAATTGTCGTGGGAACGACTTTTTGTTGTTGGGAGCTATAGTGATACGAACCTTTTTAATTTGAAATTGGTGACATATAAAGTTCATAATACACGTAAAAACATGTACGTTGTATGGGGACACCCTTTAATTTTTAAAATGGAACCAATTTATGAGCATAGCCTTTCTAATAAAGAAAAAATTTTAAAATCGGTTCAGAAATGACCGAGTTGAAAAATACCTTTATTGCGGAACTCTATTTGATTATAATAACTATTATAACTCTTACAATAATGTTTTTAAATACAGTTGTTTGTCTCTGTTAAATATTTCTGAACTTTGTGTTGTGACTGTTTATTATTTCGTGTTCAAAATAAAGTTGAAAACCTAAGATACAGTTTTGTGAAATTGAAAACATCAAGATAGTGAAGGGTATATTCAGTACCGCCGAGTATAGGACTCTTACTTGTTCAAAATTTATATCTGTATCAATAATAAATAACTGCTTAAGTTGTCTAAAGCTCTTATGTATTGTTAGCGGTACTAGCTTAACTTTAATAAGATTAACATACATTTACTAACAATTTACGACGAGACATGCCGGGTATGGCTAGTAACAAATGTTTTGTTTTGAAAGTACTCTAAATTTTAGCTTTATATAATTTTAGCTTTACATTTAACTTCAAAAGTTTATGTTTCATATAACTTGTATCTTTATACACAATAGGAAAATTTTTTCTCATTAACTATTTAATTTTTTTAGAAGCTTCAAGGAAATGCACCAAGTGCATAAAATCTCTATTTGCTTTTAACTATTCTATTACCTTTTGTATGTACTCTTTTGATATGGTCAACCAAAGCTTTATTGTTATTTTGAAAGCGTTGATGATTACTTTGATGAATACGTGCAACTGTTAAAAGGGGTTATATTAAGGTCACACAAAACATAACAGCTAGAACAAAGGAGAGAAGATTCTTTATAATTTTATGGTATTTGAAGGACAATGAAGATTTAGGGCGAACATAAAAATTTACTTATACCAACGACGTGGCAGTAATTTTGACTAGAAACAAGAATAAGTTCTGCTAGAGTTTTGTATCCCTAATGATATATATGTATGTATATATGCTTTCATAAACACCACAGTTAGTCTTGCGTTCTAACATACTTGTGCAAAAGTTCTTAGAAGGAAAAAGCTTTAAATGTTGCATGGTTCTGTGATGAGATTAAACTAAATACAAAATGAAAAATACTCGTACATGAGTAAACAGTAATAAGAATTTATGTTCTGCATTTTTATGCTAGACAAAAGTCTTAAAATTTGTTTAGAAAACTAAGAGTTGGTTCGTATTCTTTATTAGTAATAAGTGTTTTTGAATATAAAGTAAAAAGAAAGTATATAAAAATATATATTTTTTTTTAATTTAATCATTATAGTCTTTGACGATGACCCATTTGGCCTCGGTTATGTTGTGAAAATATACAAATTATAAGTTTTACTGGATTACTATAACATTTTTAAAAACTTTTTGTCAAGCCGTCGTAGGTAAATACAAATGGGTGAACGGGTTTAAGACACAGAATACGATTATAGCAGACAAACAAAGGCATGATAGAAGGAAAGTATAATATACAAACACACGTCTATATTTTATACATAAAATAATGTATAAGTAAAAAAGTAAACCGAGTACGAGTAAAAAAGTAAACCTTAACAAAATATAATTTTAGAGAGGAAACAGTGCGTCACATTAATTGAGATAAATCGAGGTTAATTGGTTAGATTATACACATACAATGGTAAGTTTACTACACTTTCCTACACTATATTACAAAACATATTTCATAAATACAGACACAAGCAAAAATATATACATACATATGTATGTACGAGTATATACATTTAAAGTAAGTTTGTGCAATTAGAAGTTATTTATGATTTTAGATAAGTTACTAGAAATTACTGTAGCTGAAGTTTTTCATAATGATGTGTATGTATATACACATGCAATACCATAATGTTTACTCATGCGCCAGTTTAAATCAGTCTACAGCTAAATCCAGTTGGAAAAAAAGATAAATGACAGTTTTTTTATTTTCTATGAGATTAAGTACATAAGAGTAAATAACAATATGACGTATAATGATTATGATTGACTAGCAGTTTTATTTTGGATTTTAACATTAATATCTTTAAAATTTTAATTAATTTGATCGAAACTCAATAAATTATTATTTTGTTAATAGGTCTAGAATATAAATAAATCAAATTAAAGTTATTGGGGATTTTTACCATTATTATTTAACTTTAAAAGTTGCTTTTTAAGTACGAGTTTAAACTCAGTTTAATCCAACATCAATTGAAGTTTATATATGGGAATGGTTGGTTGAAACTTTTAGTGAAACCATACTAAACAACATAAATGGTAATATTTTTTTTTTTTTTGCAAATGCCATCATGTTATCAAAACAAACATAATGTCATAATGTTACCAAGAAGAAGAAAAAGAAATTGCTCCAATTTACTATTACAGTGAAAATAGGTACGATTCTACTACTACCAAAATGTAGTAAATCCCTTTACTTGATTTCGCGAAATTGGTAAATAATTCTTATTGATGGGCCTCGAAATATTCTGAGAATCAGTGAGCTCTTCAAAAAAGTTGTCATCAGTTTTTGTCTAATATCTTATTCGTACTAGGTGATACCGCTGAACTTTGTTTGGCAATAATTTGGCTGACGATTCGATACATAAGTGTTACAAACGTTTTATGCCAAAAATATAAATTATTTTATTTTTAAATTAAAAATTAAAAAATATTTTTGTTTTACTTTTTTCAGCATAACTTACAGGGTGTCGTAATTTTTCACTAATACAAATTGCCGCCACTATAAAACTGAAGAGCTTTTGTGAACATACAAAAAAAATATAAAAAATGTTACATACGTTAATTCTAACACTAATAACATTGGTCTGCAAAAAAATTGTTCCCTGGATATAAATATGTGAAATATAGTGATCTTAATTCGTTGAATTCGAATTCGCTTTCAGTTATCGCGTATCCCGTACAGATTTTTTTATTGGCATGGCTAATATTTTTCCCAAAACAAGGCGACCATGCTAACTACTTATTATTATTAAAGATTGTATTGCTTAACGTCTTGTTCGATTTAAATAATTGAAACAATAAAAGATGCTGGACATAACAAAGTTCTTGCTCCTGGCTTTGTTTTTTTTTTGTTTGTTTTTTGCCGACCAGTGTTATCATAATAAATACGTATTAAAATTTTCCAATATCGGTGCCAATATCAATTTTATTTAAATAACAATACACCTAATTCTGTTTTTACACGGTAGATTGGTTCCAGAAAAATCCGTGTAAAAAAAACCGTGTAAAAAAAAAACATTGATCATATACAAAAATATACAAAAATAGGTGAATGGTTCCTTATCTCAAAAACCTATTAAAATTAGTGAAAAACGAGAATTTTTTTAAGAATAAGAAATCATGTTTATTTTTACACATACTCGTATATGCATGTACATATAATGTGTATTTGCACCGTTTATTTGCATCTTTAGTGTATGATGAAGACTTAACAGATAGTTTCGGTCCAGAAATCAACGATCGCCTAATTAAATTTTAATTTTTTTATAGTTCTTAAGTTTTAATTTTTTTATAGAACTTCGAGTGTTTTAAATATATGTTTGGTATACAGATATTTTTGCCAGAAAAATGTGAAAAAGTTTGGTTATAATTGACCTCTTTATAACTCACTCTTTAAGAATTAAATTAACGGAAATTTAAGATTTTTCCATTACTGCTTTAATTATACTTAAATGGGGTCTTTGAAATCAATATAAATTAACTTTGCTAGAGAAAGACACGTGTTCACTACGTTTTGCATTGTTCAATAAACAAATTTCTTAGTTCAGCAGTCGAGCAAAAAAATCAGTTTAAGATTTTGAATTTTGTTAGGAATTGCAATAACAAAATTAAGTGGGGTGCCCCCCTAGGTAGTATGATAGCCTATTAGTCTACGGGTTGTGAAATTCAGAAATATTTTATTAAATTGAATTAATATTTTTTCTGAATCGCTACTATTACATTTAAACCATTTAACAGATAAATATGAGATGAGAAATTGATTAACACCTTGTAAAACAGATACGAAGAATGCTGAAGACGGATGTAGCGATCCAGAAAATGCATTACATTCTGCTAGCATTTAATTATTTTTTATATCTTTATGATAAAGAACTTAAGCCTGATTAATTATTAATTTATTTAAAAAATAAATGAATATTAAACATATCATTTTATTTAATGTTTAATTCATTTTTTTACATAATTATCGAGTAATTTTTATGAATTTTCAAATCTACAAAATATTCAAAACACAGATGTGAATATTCTTAAGTATTTTAATTCATTTTTTTGATATGTTGTATAAATCTATCGCAAAATCCAAAAATATACCTATTTAGCTCTTTTTATTATGAAGGGGGATATAAGAACACTAACTTAGTGGGTCTTTTTCTGACTCCCTTTTCAGCATAAAATACTAAAAAAGGAATCGAGGTTGCGATGAAGATTTTAGTGGAAGAAATTTCCAATTTAACGATTTTAACAAGGCGTTACTTTAAAATAATCATCAATAAATGGTAATGCAAATGTAGTGTATCACATAAGTGTATAATGCATACCTTAACATATAACGAGTGATTTTTTAAGAGCTTGAGAACTTTTTTTTAAAAAAAACGCATAAAATTTGCAAAATCTCATCGGTTCTTTATTTGAAACGTTAGAATGGTCCATGACATTTACTTTTTGAAGATAATTTCATTTAAATGTTGACCGCGGCTGCGTCTTAGGTGGTCCATTCGGAAAGTCCAATTTTGGGCAACTTTTTCGAGCATTTCGGCCGGAATAGCCCGAATTTCTTCGGAAATGTTGTCTTCCAAAGCTGGAATAGTTGCTGGCTTATTTCTGTAGACTTTAGACTTGACGTAGCCCCACAAAAAATAGTCTAAAGGCGTCAAATCGCATGATCTTGGTGGCCAACTTACCGGTCCATTTCTTGAGATGAATTGTTCTCCGAAGTTTTCCCTCAAAATGGCCATAGAATCGCGAGCTGTGGCATGTAGCGCCATCTTGTTGAAACCACATGTCAACCAAGTTCAGTTGTTCCATTTTTGGCAACAAAAAGTTTGTTAGCATCGAACGATAGCGATCGCCATTCACCGTAACGTTGCGTCCAACAGCATCTTTGAAAAAATACGGTCCAATGATTCCACCAGCGTACAAACCACACCAAACAGTGCATTTTTCGGGATGCATGGGCAGTTCTTGAATGGCTTCTGGTTGCTCTTCACTCCAAATGCGGCAATTTTGCTTATTTACGTAGCCATTCAACCAGAAATGAGCCTCATCGCTGAACAAAATTTGTCACATTTGAACATTTCGAACCGAACACTGATTTTGGTAATAAAATTCAATGATTTGCAAGCGTTGCTCGTTAGTAAGTCTATTCATGATGAAATGTCAAAGCATACTGAGCATCTTTCTCTTTGGCACCATGTCTGAAATCTCACGTGATCTGTCAAATACTAATGCATGAAAATCCTAACCTCAAAAAAATCACCCATTAGTAACATGTCTTGAATAAAATGCAACTGATCAAAGCAATTTTTTGATTCGTCACATAAGAAATGTAATACAAATGCATGCTATTGAAAAGGAACAAATATGTATGTATGTATGTATGTATGTATGTATGTATGTATGTATGTATGTATGTATGTATGTATGTATGTATGTATGTATGTATGTATGTATGTGTGTATGTATGTATATAATAGTAATAACCCTGCAGGAAATGTCAATAGTGAATCTGTACTGACTTATTATTGACACAGTCACCAGTACTAGTGTCATTATACCCCAGACAATGCTATTTACTTAGACATTTGACTTGTGCATGTCATTGAAAATCCACTACTGACATTGGTACTATTGACTAGGTAGTTCTTTTGGGACCATATGTAGACATTGGAACTAGTGATTCACTAGTACATTTTGGTAATTCTAGTCCACACTTTTGGTACTTTTCTGAAATAGATTGGACAATGAAAATGCATATTTTCTTAACTTTTGTGGGTTTATTAAAAAATAAATAAATGACTAAAAAGTACTAATTCATAACAGTTTTCTAACATAAAATCTAAAAATTTTAATTTTTCGTATGTTAATATGAACAATTCAAGACTATGATTATAATAAATTTAAGTTAAAATTAATTATTACGAACAATTCAATTAGATTGTTAAGAGTATGATTATAAATAATTTCAGTTAAAAAAATGTTAATGTTTAAAGTGTCTTCATCCATTTGTTTTCCGTTTGATTTTGCTTTGTCTCGACCTATTTGTTTAAAAAGTTTCCTTTTTGCCGCTGAAATGCTGCTCGAAGCGTTTTATCCAAAAATTCACTAAAAGTTGAAATAACATCTAAATATTATGAAAAAAAAAAAATAATTGTCAAAATATTACAAAACTTAAAACAAACAACAAACTGTTTACCTATTAAAACTTTAAACACATATGGATAATCACGCCATCTCTTTTTTTTTCTAATGGCTAAAATAGCGTCCAGTTCTTTTAATGTTTACTCACTCCTACTTGGGAAAAATAAGGTTTGTAGCAACCATATTTTATTTAACAACTCTGTCTAGCAAAACTTTATACTCCGCCGAATGTCCAGTAAGGTGTTATGGCGTTTTGATGATTTGAAACACAATTTATATTGATTTTTTGAATATTTAAAATAAACATATTTTTTTCAAATATAAAAATGTAGACGATTTGGTGACAATGTCGCCAAAGAGTCACCATAATAGTTTACAAAAGTGGTGACATGGGGGCAATTGCCCGAAATTTCCTTCAGGGAAGTAACAATAAGAAAGAAAAGGCTAAGTTAAAAATGTAAATAGATATAAAAGGGCCACAGGCCCTAAATAAAACAGACTTAATAAATACAACATAATTCGAAAATATAAGCCTGGTTTTATTCATATGTTTCAAAACTATTTTGCAGATCTTCTGAACGCCTATTTTCAAGCTAAAACCCTTCAGCTACATAAAATAAATAAAGATCCATAGGGAAACTTCAGATTCATCTTACCATTACAAAAATGTTTTTTTGTCTTATAGGCTTTTTACACTGATCAACATCTAACATATACCATCAATTTGCTAAAATGTTGACATCTTTCCAGAAGAATTACACATTTAACATCTTTACAAAATGTTCCCAACTCAGTTTGTTCCATTTTACATCTTTTGATTATTTTAATGTCATCACTTAAAAAATGGCAATAAACTTGATTAATTTAGTGGCATCACCGAAAAAATGTGATTAATGCAGAAAAAGTATAAACCAATATTTGTTTAAAAATAAGCGTCATACAAATATACGCTAAATATTTTTTTTAACTAATTCTATCTCTACATTAACACTTGGGTTTGTTCTAGCAAATCAACAATTATTTCAATTATAAATGTTTGCAGTAAACCACTATTTGTATTTTTTTGTTAGCGAAATTATACGTCTTTAATTTACATTTTTTGACAGTTGAGTTGATGGTAGATGTTATATGTAAGAAGATTTTGCAAATGTTAACCGATGTTTTAATTTTCAACATCTTCCAGAAGTTTCATTAAAATGTTGGTCAGTGTAAAAAGCCTATTAAATAGTTAAGCAGATGCATAACATATTTAGTAAATATTTGCAGGCATCTTCTTTAAATTATAAAAAATAATTTAAATACTAATTACTGTTGTTTTGTAATAACATTATGTGGCAAGTACTCTCTTTGCTAGGGGTTAATTTTAACTAAATTCACTCCTCCAATTGTTATTTAGGACTACTTTGAATTTAATATGGCACGTGCTTTCACTAGCCTTTTCTCGTGTCTGCAGTGATTTTAGACTTGCGACTGGTAAAAGCTAACATTTTTCCATATCATTCAGTGTTTTTAATATGTATCTGGATATTAACACACAATGTGCACTACCTTTTTCAGGCACAGCCTACATGTGTCTTCTTCGATTATCATTAGTTTTGTCTGGTATGTAGTATTTTAGAACCATTTTTACTTGTTTACTTGTTTTTTTATTTATTTTTTTATTGACTATTGATTTATTGATATTTATGACTTTCGACTCCGTTTTAAGATACGTTTATATATTATTAGCAATATCGATATCTACGATAAATTTGAATATTTATTTAATATTATTATCACAAATTTTTTTTAAGAGATCAGACGGGGTTTGAGATCCAAACATTTTTGACCTGCATATGTTGTGTGCTAGACGTTAGTCAAGAATATGTGCAAAAGTCACGAGCGTGTTGAAGGATGTGCAGTTTGGGCAGAATTTTTTTCTAAAAGATGTCTATGTGAGAAACTGCTGAGATTTTAATTAAAAGACTGTTTGTAAAGTAGTTAACGCAACCGTATTTAAATACTACTAACCACACTTTTATAAGTCATATTATATAGAATAAGTTCACAGTAGCCTTTTTCATATTCAAAACTTTGAAAATATCCTAGCGGAAAAACGCCTTGACATAATAATTGAACAAGAAAATACTTATGTTAAAGGTTTAAAGAAATTGGAAAAATGTGTGACAAAGTATATTGAATTAAATAAAGATGTGTTGTTTAAAAATATCTTGGAATTTATAATTTTGTCTTGAATATACATATATGAAGGCGTCTATTTTCCCCTAATTAATTCTCTATAAAGATAACGAATATACAAGTACGTATTATTGAGAATTATTATGTAGACTAATTTCATATACAAATAAATATTTCTTTTTAAATTTAACACGTGTAAAATATAATTTTTTTTATTATAAACATCTCTTCGTATCAACCTTCCATTATTAATTGACTTAGGAATTTTAAAAAATGAAAAGCAAATAAATCCTAAACGTGGAAAAATAAGGCAGATGTATTAATAATAATGAAATTGCAAAAGTTAAATACACAAAAGATGACTACGTTTACATGTGTACACTGGTAGTCATTAAATTTACTTTTGGAATTTTTGTTAAATTAATTTTTTTTTTTACATGTTGTATATACACATGTATGTATATATCTAATGTATGTGTATATCTTATCTGAGAAGATTTTTTTCTAGCTTATTTTGTTAAAAATTCCATTTTTTTAGTAAACAGGCAAAGATTTTATATGTTGAATAATTAATTTGACTAGCTTAGTTTACTTGGAAAATGTACTAATGAAATGGGGGCCATAGCCGTCACTGGTCCCCATTCTGCAAAATAAGTTAAGGAAATGTGCTGTAAACGCTAATAATAATAAGGTTAGGTTAGGTTAAGAAATGTTTTGCCAGAAGTGGTACATCCACCATTCTGAGACCCGGACGGTCCATTGTGATTCCCTTCAGATAACTGAAACTAAGAGAAACCTATATGCGTCCTGGTACGTATAAATCAGCCGCATAATTTCCTTGATGAAGCCGACCACATCTTCGATTTTATACGGTGCGATATTGAAGAGCCCATCGAGAAATCCCTCGATGGGCTCTAGGTCTGCAGCCTTGTAATACCGGGCAGTGACATACAATGTGCTCTACATTTTCCAACTTCTCTTCGTCCTCGCACATGTTACAAAAATCCTACCCATCTGCTGGTTCTTGCTCTAGTGGCTGAATGGCCAGTGATCATACCTATCACGACTCTCAGAACTTTCAAGACCCAGAGGTAACTTAGTTTTCACAGCGTCTACTCTAGTCCAAATAACCCGTAAGACTTTGTAATCCTCCCTAACTTCCTCAGACAGGATGGTTCTGTTTACTATCCAGTCGGATATAATCCTCTAATAGTGGCTAATCGGTGGCTTCGCCGATTCTACACTAACTAGGTTATTTTCCTCCGAGCCCAATCTTGCCAGTTCGTCAGCGATTTCGTTGCCCTCGACATTGCAATAATCCGGGACCCAGCACAATCTAACCCTAAACTTGTTCGTCTACCAGCCTTGATTTGACCCTGTGTCCTTTCCAGGCTTTAAGTGCCGCTTGGCTATCAACGTACAGTGTGACTTCCTTCCCTTCTGAAACGTGCCCAGACACCACTTCGATGGCCTTTAGAACCGTTATCACCTCTGCCTGAAATAAACTGCATTCATCTAGTAGTCTGTACAACATGCGTATACTAGTTCCCAGAATGTGTTCCCCGGTGCCCACCTTCATCTTTGAACCATCAGTGAACACCCCAACGCCGTGGTACAGTTTACCGGATCCCAACCAGTCTTACCTTTTTCGAAATACAACTAAGGGTATCCTGCTCAAACCACAAAGTTAGTTAAAGTTAAAGAAGTGTCCGGAAAGTCCTACCTCAAGCAGAATCTTTCTGTGTCCTACATTTCTTGATTTCATCAACCCTAATTCAAAAAGTCTCGAAGCCATTCCTACCACGAAGCCCTCAATGAAAAGTAGATGCAGAATGATGTTCAAAGCTGCTTGGGATGTACTTCTCCTTGCACTTGTGATGCCAATTGAAGCATATTTCCGGACCTTGACGAGAGTTTTCCCATGAGCCTCGGTTCTCAATGCCCTCTACCAAACAGCACATCCACACATATGTAATTACGGGTCGTACAACAGAAGTGTAAATCAATTAACCACTTTTGATCGTAGTTCTCAGTTCTTACCTAAGGAGTTTTTGTAAGTATAATAGGCATTTAGACGTTTTTTGAGTCTCTCCTGAATGTTCCTATTCCAAGGCAATTTACTATCTAAATTGACTCATTGCGTTGAGCTCACTTGCTAGTTTGCGCTCAACGCCATTGACTTTAGGTGGTATAAAACCTATTACCTTGTATCATCTGGTGAAGAAAACTAGCTCAGTTTTAACCCCGTTAACCCTCCGACCTTTCCTCGAAGCCCAGGAGGAGAATTCCACAAGCGCAGCTTGCATAACTAACTGATTATGAAGAGAAATTTCACCATAACCAATATCACTACATCATCTGCATCATCCCTCACCACCAGCAACAATAATTGTGGTGATAGAACTCCACCTTGCGGCATTCCTATAACAACTAGCCTCTTCAAACAGCCACCTCCCCGATCCGAGTTGATAACTCTACCGGTAAGCAGAAGATGTAACGATCTACTTGTGACATAATATAACACAACAACACTAATTTGAAAAATTGTTTACATGCCTCCTTTTAAAACGCACATGCGACAAATAAAAGAAGTCCCACAAATGTTATGTTTCGCTCAATCATATACCTTTTTCACTTTCCTTGCTTTGGTGTGGGTGCTTATTGTGATTGTGTTTGTTTTGGAAACATCATAAAAGGCAACATTATAAAAAGTGTAGTAATTTTTCTATTTTTCTTGCAATTCGTGCATAAATTACGATTTCTAAATGTATTCATAAAATCATTTGTACTCTCGTATGATACATTAAGGTCCTTCTGTTTTATTTACTTCAATATTTTAACTTTTAAAAAGCACGTAAAAGTGTTTTTAGACTTTTTATTATTTTCTACAGTTTCTTTTTCAGCCACGTAACAGCGTGTAGCACATACAAAATCCATAAATAATATAATTTTTAGACCTAGGTTGGTTTTTTATTGTGTTTTTTTTTTTCAGAAAAAATAAATATTTCCTACTTCAGCACAAAATTAAGTTTACAATTGCGTTTTTAGAATATTTATAAACGAAAAAAAAAAACAAACAGGATATGCTAAAGTGCAAAACAAAGTAAGTTTTAATTTTCCATTTTTAGTTGCTTAGAAACGGCACTAATTAGCGAATATCAAAACTGAATAAACTTAAAAGGAAAACATTAAGTAAACATAAATTTCCGTCACTTTTCGTTTCATAACAACCTTTGTCAATAATAAAAATTAGCTTTTAATTTAATACGGTGTTAACTGTTTGCATATAAATGAAGATGTGTGTAAGAAGATAATTGTTAGAAATATGTATATCGATTTTGCTTTGAATGTAATCCACTCTAAATTTTAAGACTCTTACTTTTAAAATGCTTCACGTATACGTAATTTCTTTATATAAAAGTACTTATACCTGAAAAACAAATTCTAAAATTTATATAAAATTCTAACAATTATTTTTTTCGCAATTTTTATTTATTGTATCTTCAATATAATTGAACTATCAACAATTACTCATATCTTAAGTCTAAAAATATACTTGTTAAGTCCAACCAGTGCTGGACAAAAAAATGTATGTTGCACGGTTACTGTAATTTGTGGGTTATCCCTCTGATGTACGGATGAGAGAAGCAGAGTCCCTCCTTCTTAGTCGAATGTAACCAGGTTCAGTTAGTATGTTACGGGCCAGTGGATTCGGATGAGTTTCAAGCTTCTTTAAATACCTTATGGCAAGTTTCGCTATTTCTGCTTTAACTGATGGCACGTTTAGATCTTTATGGATGTTCGAATTTTTTATATACCAGGGAGCAGATGTAATAATACGTAGAATCTTATTTTGGCGCCTTTGAATTTTTTCTACGTTGGTAGCTGAGGCAGTGCCCCATAATTGAATGCCATAACACCATATTGGTTTTAGAATTGACTTGTATAATAAAAGTTTGCAGTCTAAAGCTAGAGTAGAATTTCTGCCAATTAGCCAGTTTAGTTGGACTGCTTTCAACTTCATTTGTGTTAACTTTGTTTCTATGTGCCGTTTCCATGTAAGCCGCCGGTCAAGATGTATGTATGTATAAAAGGTGTTTAAAATCTTCCGCCTTAAAGTATACATATCGGTTAAATTGCGTACTTTCACTGAATTTTCTCCTCTTTCTCTTGGAAATACGATATTTTTGCAGAAAAAAATACTCTCTATTGGAGCCAGTTATACGCATAGGAATATTAACTCATTATTACTGGGATAGTTAAGCACGGAAAACAAAAAAGGATATTTAATCGAGAAAATGCTTTGATTAACAATTTTGCAGATTTCATGTCCAAAATAACGAGTTGAGATTCGAGGTGTAGGCGACTTATCTCTAAGGGCGATATACACAATAAAAATATAAATCAAGCAATATAGTCCTATTAGTGAAAATTTGTTTGTCTGAGTGACATTAAATGTGCTGACGTACTATACGAATTGAATGTCAAGTATTTTTAGTTATTTCATTTCAATTTGATTATTACGAAAATTAATAATAATAACAACAAAAATACTAAAAGTTGGAGTCTGTTTGCACTATATTGTCTGCTACAATATTCGTTAAAAAAAACTAAACATTTCGCTTTATTCCTTTTAAACTAACACAAACTTGCTTCGCAACAGGTTATATTCATTAACATCTTTTTGGAATTGACAATTTTCAAAAACAAAAGAAAAGAAAAGTTTCACATCTTATTATTTTAACATCATGAAAATTATATTTGAAGACTGCAGATGTGTTAACATTAAAAGTTTATTAGAATTAAAAATGGAAAAATTTGACTTTGAATTTTAGTGACAGAAACTTTCTGGGAAAATTGTTAAATTGATTTTAGAAAATAAATGCCTTGCCGTATAGTATAAAGGCTGGAACATTTTAAGTTGTGTAGTACAATCAGTTTCTGATTATTTGACAGATAAATATCCGAATTTGATGTCACGCATTTTTAGTGATTTCATTTCAATTAGATTTACGTTCTTAGAATTGTATTAAATAGTAGCTGCGCCTACACACATTGTGTGCGTCCTGGCAATATTTTGTTTGATTTTGCTTTGAAAGTAATCCACAACAAATTTTATGGATCTTTTAGTGTTTCACGTATACGTATTTACTTTATATAAAGGTACCCATACCTGGATATAATTCTAAAGTTCCAAAAATTATTGTAAAGGTGTTTAAAATATTTTAATAACAATGTAATTTAACAAAATAAAAATACAAATCAAATACAAATTTTATTCAATTGGCTATTTGGCAGTAATTCATATTTTTCATTATCTTAAAAGAGCGCCATCTGTTGTGTAACCGTATTTAAAATATCCCGCTGTCAATTCATATTTTGTCGTTATTTTAAAACAGCGCCATCTGTTGCGCATTGGTATTTAAAATATCCCTCTTTCAATTCATATTTTGTCATTATTTTAAAACAGCGCCATCTGTTGAGCAACAACCGTGTTTAAAATAAACCGCTTTTAATAATAAAATATGTCTTAAAAATCGGTCAAATTGCGTACTTTCACTGATTTTTTCCACTTTCTCCTGGAAATAAAATACTTTTGGGGGAAAAAAGTATCCTGTATTGGAAATCACTAAATTTTATAAAAATCCATCGAGTAGTTTAAATGTCATGCGAACACAGATAGAAAGACAGTCAGACAGACGGAGAGGATGTGAGTTAATGTGTTTTTATATGTATAGATAAATAAAATCAATAATAATGAAAAATAACATGAATTCTCTATTGTGTTTCTTTGCTGCTATTAAGTATTTTAGAGTGGCTTAATAGCAGATTAAGTATTTTAGAGTGGCTTCACCCATTTCGCTTTAAATTGGATTTAACCACTTTCAAAAAAAAAAAAAAATATAATTGTCACATCATATTTTTTATTATCCTAACAATTAGAATTTTATTGTCCTAACAATTTGAAGACAAAAACATAGACTATTAAATTAAAAACCACAAACATTAACATGTTTTTGTTAAAATATAACACTATACTTTACTCACCTCTATATCTTCTTTACTCCCACCATCTTTACTGAGACTCCCACCACTCAAAGATAATTTTCGATTTCGTTCACGTTCTAAGCGCAACAATATTTGAGCATTCTGTTCGCACGTGTATGTGTGACCTTTATGGCGACGTTCCAAACTATATTCGTAAAGTGGTCGTGATGGATCTGGAT
Source organism: Phasia obesa (assembly GCA_949628195.1). Lineage (NCBI taxonomy): Eukaryota > Metazoa > Arthropoda > Insecta > Diptera > Tachinidae > Phasia > Phasia obesa. The sequence goes on from OX451216.1 coordinate 32,885,724, forward strand.
TTAGATCTGTATCATTACCAATGTCACAACTGCATAATGATTGATTGCTACGACCTTTAGCGCGACGTAGAGAACCGCGATTTTGCGGCGTAGCTGCACGTTGTTCAATGATGTGATTCGAAAAAGTTACTACATTGTTTTGGACACGTTGACCAGGGGGAAGATGAGTTTGTTGTGAGGGTTGTTGCTGTGCCAGACTACTTGAAGAGCTGTGGCAATTATTAATGGCATTTGATGCGTTATTTATCAGATTGTTAGTATTAAAGATGCCAGTCATGGCAGAACAACTGCCTGATCTTAAGACCTGCATAGCTGTGTCAGAATAATGAGAGGATGTATCGTAATTATCAAAGCTTAGATTATGGCCGGGTGTACCACTGAGACGGGCACCGTAGGCGGCAGAAGGCATTATAGGCGGGTAAGAGGGAGCTACAGTAGCAGCTGAGGTGGGACTAAAGGAACGAAAACGTTCACAGGCTCTCAGGCTGCTGCGTAACACAGGTGTTTGGGAAGCACTAAGACTATTTTTTTGTTTCGATGGTGAGACATAGTAAATTTCACGTTCATCAAACTGTATTTCAGCCGCTGAGGAAGTGATATTACCATTTTCATTCGCATAGTTGGAGCTTATGCCAATTTTATTTGTATTTGCTGTGGCAGTAGTGCTGGTAGTACTACCAACACTGGTACTAGTCATATTGGGATGATCTATTAAATTTTGTAGCAATGGCTTGCGATAACCACCATTTATAGTGGTTTTGTCACTGATGCTAATGTTGGCAGTATGGTTTTGAAATTCATGCGTAGGACTAAAGCTAGAGCGATAAGAAATTTGCTTTTGATGAAACTTAGCCGAATCAACTGAACGTCTTAAATCGGTCATGTTTTCCCTTCGGCAAGTAATATATTTTTATATTGATAAAAATAATTTTTAATACTTGTTTAACTTTGTATTTTTATACTTTAGTGAAACATTTAAAATAAGTTTCCTTTAAGCCTATTGTCGTTGTCATTATCTCTGTCTGCTTTTGGTTTTAGTGGTTTTTCTTACTTTGTGTTCGTAATTTCAGTATTAAATATTGCTGGCTTTGGTTGTTTGGTCTTGGCCTTATCAAATATTCATGAGGCAGCTGTCTGTTGCTTTGAAACAGCACGTGGCACATTATACGCTCCACCAGCTCTTACCAATTTAATTTATATGCATTCTGAATGTTGGTTAATATTATACTTCCGTTTCACAATATTATGAGAAAGATGGAAATGATGATGATGATGTTAGTGATGACGGCGAGTTTTCTTCAGCTTGCTGGCAATGATGATTATGATGACTTTCGTATCAACTTGAACGTTTTAAGTTTAAGTAGAAAGGTTATGCTACTTTTAATATTTTTATTTTTCCTTTTCTTTGTTTTTATTTTTTTTTCTAACTTACAGAAATACGCTTACACTACTTGAATGGCTAATATTATATTCACTGGTTGTTTTTTCCCCAGGGTATTGTTTTTTTAGTTTGAAAAAATAACAACAGCAACACCTGAAAATCTATGCGATGTTTTAGATTTTAAATATTCTGCCACTTGCTGTGCTATTTCAATTTTAATTTTTTGTTACTTAATGTTCATGCTTCCGTAAATTTTTTTTTGTTTCAACGTATCTCATATTCTTGCCACCACTACTGAAACATTATTTCTTTCAAACTTAAATCCGCTTAGTTTCTCGTAAAAGCCAGCTGACATCATTTTAATTCGTGTGCATCCTTTGGTCACCAATCCTTGCAATATAAACATATTTTTTTTCTCCTTTAGTTACAATTTTTATTCTTAGGGAGAAGTTAGAGTTAGATTTCAACTGCATGCAACCTTCTCTACTGCTTCCTTTGGATGCGTTTTTAATAATATATTTTTTTAATATAAATTGCATATTTTTATAATGACTTTTGTCAAGTTTTTAGTACCCACGAGTTTATGTTTCGAAGATTATCTGAAATAAAAAAATAAATAATTTAAATTAGTGTTAATTTAATTATGCATTAAAAAGATAACAGCAAAATTATAACATAAAATTTTTTTAATTTCATTTTATTTCAACTATTTTATTACAAACAAATCAGATACTAGCAAAATGTAATGTAATTTTACAACGGGTTTGATCGTCCTTTCATTTAGGATAAAGCTGTTTTTTAATTAAAATAATAAACAAAGATTTTTTTTCGCCAGTTGACTGCTCTCGTAAAGGTAGTTAATGAATCACAAACAAAATGGTTTTAAGAATAAAATAATTTAAAAAAAAATTAATTAAAATCTCATCTAACTTCTGATGAAACAGCTATACCTTTGAATTAGTGTAAATATTTTATTCAGATTATTTATTGCATCTTCAATATATTTTAACTAACAATAAGTACTCCTATCTTAAGTCTTAAAGTAAAAAATATAAAAATATATACTTAATTAAATCCCGCAGGTGCCAACATGTGCGGCCAAGATAAGCAATATCTATATTTATTAGTCGAGCGTGGCTACGATCGTTCGGGAAGTTTCTTGAAATACGTTGCTACATGTTTGAAGATCTTTGTGGATATCTGAGTTTTTAACATACCCATAGGCGGCTGTAATCATTCACATTTTTTAGTGCCTTTGATTTTTTTTCAAGTGTACAGTCTTTATGTACACGGAACGAGTTCTAGGTTAGGGATAAAGCCAATAGTTTTAAACGGTGAGAGATCATTAATATTCCCTGGAGAGAATAGTGAGCCTTCTGGGAATTTGTTTCACGAGACCCCAAGGTACGACATGCACAAAGTTCGTGTACCGAAACCTTATTGTTCAGCCAACAGTATGTGGCTGAAGGTATGTGCATATTTTTATCTTAGTGTTTCGTAAATTAGTAAAAAAGGTGCTGGTCCTATAAATTTACGTCGGGTTCCTATGTTTATATAATTATAAAATAATTATATAATTTGCTGAGGCGAGCTTAAAAATCCTCCATCTCTAAGTAAAACTTACAATCAGTCTAAAAATTAATAAAGATCTATACATATAATAAAATAGTAACTGATTTCCTGTCTGTCTGTCTGTCTGTCTGTCTGTCTTTTTTTTTTGTGTTCGAAAACGTAAAAACTATTGGATGCAATTTAACAAAATTTTGTGCGGAGATACCCTGGTATCCTGATTTCAATATAGCATACTTCTTTCCGCTAAAATATCTTCCAAAAAAAAAAAAAGTGGAGAAAAAGAAGTGAAAGTACGCCGACCTTTTTTTGCCGATTTAAAGGGACTACATACTTTAGGGCATTTTTAATTTTTGAAAAAAGTATATTTCAAGCAATATTGCGCAACAGATGGCGCTGTTTTAAAATAATGAGTAACTCATTTCCTATCTGTCTTTTACAGAGCTTTACAATAATTTTTAGAATTTTAAAATTTTATATAAATTATATGAATTTTATTTGAACTATTTTTGAATTAATAAATTAATTATTTAATTTAATTTCTCAGATTCTATTTCTTTGATAAGTTTGTATAAATAAAAAATTAATAACAATTGAAACTACCGGGTGGATTGATACATAGGGTACTGATGACGGACGTAGCTGTCTAGAAAATGCATTCTGCTTTGTTGGTATCTAATTTTTCTTTATCTCTTTATAATTAGGAACTTAAGCCTAAATAATTAATTTATTAATTTTATATAAATTTTAGAATTTTTAAAATTTAAAATTATTATTAGTCGAACTATTTATGTATTACATACAATGAAATTCGTTTTTATTCTCTCTAAGAAAGAATTAATTAAATTACAAATTAGGTGATGTCATTAAAGAAAAATTGGAAAAATATAATTTTTAGACACCAGCAGAGCGGAATGCACATTTTCTAGACAGCTACGTCCGTCATCAGCACTCTTCCTATCTATCTACTTAGGGTAGTGTTTAGTTGTAAGCATCATCTATTTGACCAACCAAACCCAAATAAAGGAATGCGAGAAAACTTGTATTCAATTATCAATCGTCAGTTGGTGAGAACGAAGTCTACCACTACCTTAAGCTTACCTCTTGTTGAATATTTCTTAGAGAGAATAAAAACGAACTTAAGCTTGACTATAAATTTCATTGTATAAATTTGAGAATTTTATCCAGGGATGGGTAACTTTATATAAAGTATATACGTAAGAGGCTTAAAATTTGGATTACTTTCAAAGCAAAATCGAACAAAATATTATGCTCATAACGTGTGTGGACACAGGCTAGCCTAAGAATAATTCTGTCACAATATGGGAAAATTTTAATCGAATGTTTTGCAAACACTACTTTCTCTATCTTTCTTCTTATAACCTAATTTCCTAGTTCTGGTACAATGCCTTGCATGAGTAGGGGTCATCCCCTGAGTGCGGTCCGATATAAAAAAGAATTACTGTAGGGGTCAAACGAAAGGCGACCACTTTTCGTTTATAAACAAAGGTATATAGTTAATAATATATAAGATAATATAAAGAACTATATTACAATTTCATTTTAAGTTCATTTGTTTTTATTAATAATAGAAAAATGTTAGTATATCTCTCACAAGCAAACAAAAAGGTTTTTTATTTGTTCTGAATATAAAAGATGAATTTAAAAGATTATGTGCTCTTTCATATTTGTTTGACCTTTTCAAATGAATGAGTTTATTTTATATAATTCTAAGTTTATTGAAAAAAAAAAAAAAAATATCGAAATGTCTTAACCTCGTATTTATATTAAAACTAATACACTGATAAAATAACGTTAAAGCAAATGTATGAATTATTCATGCAAATGCAAACAAAAGCTAATGTAGCATTAAACGTCTCTTTATATTGTTTTGTTAATGTATGAACGTTCAAAGATATACAAATCTAAGTGCATTTCTGTGAGTGTATATATGCATAATGGCAACAGTTTTATAAAAAAAATTGCAGTTATATAAATCTGCCCGAAGGGATAAATAAGTTTATGTTAGTTATGACAACATTGTACATACTTGTTTTCTTATATATTTTTCAATCCTTGTTCGCTTTTTATTTAAATTGCAGCGAAAAAAAATGCCGGTTACTTATAAAGTACGGCTGCTTGCTATAAGCTAGAGCAAAGGAGATTTCAAACATACTACGTAATATTAATAAAACAAAAAAAAAAGTAAAAATATCCAACATAAATGTGGCATGGAAATGTTCTTTTAAATTTATGTGGAACATATAAGCTACATAGTAGCTTTTATAGAAGATCTTTTTTTCTTGATAAAATAAAGTCATATATCAACTAATTTACAAAGGAAATGAAAAACTGTATATAAATTCTTCCAGCGAAAATTGTGTGCAGATTTTTCTCAAAACATTTTCAGCGGCGCTGTGCTAAACGACAGCGACTTAAGTTGAAAAACGTTATCGCAAGAAGAAAAAAAAAAAACAAAATAAAAAAGATCAAATATTGCATGTATGTATGTAAGCAACTGCAATCTCGTTTTTCTTGCAAAAACTTATGCATCCATTTCTTGGTATATTTCTGAAATTGTGTTTAAAAGAAAGAAACAATCTTGCCAAAATAAATAAATGCAGCGTTATAAATAGCAACAGCTAAACTAAAATTGCAGCACTTGCTAAATATTTAAGTATATTAAGTGAAAAAAGTGTTTAAATTCTCTTACACATTCTATATATCCTTTTTAGCGCGTTTGTTTTTAAAAAGGAAATTTAACTGTTTCGCTCTAAGTACAATTTAAGCAAAAAATAAAAACATACTAAATTCTTAGTAATACTAAGAATAAAACTCGTGAAATCAAGACAAAAATAAACTAAAACTTAAAAGAAAATTTACTTTACAAGTGCTGCAGTTGTTACTAGGATTGCCTGACTATAATTGCTGTCTGTACCTCTTACAACTAAAGCTACCACAAACATATTCATGCGGTAAAGTTCAAAAACTACTTTTTTTAATTGTTCATGCTTTGTTTGTTTATAATACTCCGTTGTTTTTAAAAACCACTATAATATATACACCAGTATGTGAAGAAAACCAAAACTAAGTTATGAGTGAAATTCCGGATTATGAGTAGCATTCATGGTTAACAGAACAATAAACATAGAGTCGTTTTTTTAATTTCCAAATACGAATATTTATTTTTTATAAAAATATTTATTTTTTATAAATACGCCGAGCTATAGCAAACTAAATTATTCAATTTATTTTTACTCTATTTTATTGTTGTATCGGTTGTATTATTGTAATACAATATATTAGTGTTAAATTTCTGTCGATAATTTGTATTAAAAACTGTGATAAAACATTAGACTTAAAATTTATTTTTTGGCTAACCACATGAAATACGAGCAGACATCGACATGAGAATTTCACTTTTTTCCACATGATTTATAATTGCAGCTTGTAATAATAAAAAATTTAAAAAAATTTTATTTAAAATTTATTTTGTGTTAATTGTTTGTGGTTATTTTTTAATTGAAAATTCCCGTTTATGATCAAATTGCATGTTATCTATGTGACTATTTTTGAAAAGGTTAAACATAAATAAAAAGTTTTAATATTGATGTGCGAAATATAAATAAAATAATTACACAATACAACTCGTTTTTTGTGTCTGGTCTGGAGGAATATTTGATTTTGTGGCGGGGAGCTGGTTTACTCAATTAATCGGAGTTTTCAAATGGGTGGGATTGTTGATGGGCCTCAAGGTGGTTTCACCAAATTCCCTTGCTATCTCTGCCTCTGGGAAAGTAGAAACACCGCAGAGCACAACAGCAGAAGTAAATGATCGTCAAGATGTGATTTTCATGTTCAATATCAAATTAGGCATCTTCAAGCAGTTTGTGAAGGCACTAAATAAGGACTGAATCGCATTCTTGCACCTGAAGGAAATGTTTCGCAAGCTTTCTGCCGCAAAGGTCACTGCAGGTGTGTTTGTCGAACCACAAATCAAAAAATTCCCCAAAAAACTTTCCACAGTAGATAAAGCAGCATGGGACAGCTTTGTCTCAGCAGTGGGAGGCTTCTTAGGAAACAACAATTACGAAATTCTTCTTAGAAATTTAATTGAAAATTTTATATGAATGGGATGCTCGATGTCTTTGAAAATGCACAACATTGATGCCCATATCGATAATTTAAACTGCAGCCTAGGAGCATACTCGGAAGAACATAAGGAACGCACATTATGGAGTTTTAGAACCAGTATAAGGTGAAAATGATAGGAGACTACGTGTGGAGTTTCCATCGGGAGAGTTCCACGTCCCTGCGGCGTTTGAGTGGGCAAACTCATTTTTGACAGCAATGCCTGCTTATTTTTGATTTATTTTAAGTGAATTCTGAATTGATTTTTTTTATTTAGAATACAAGAAGTTTAAAATCTTTTGTATTTGAAATATTGCATTTGTGTTACAATTCGTATTGTTTATAAATTATAATATAAATATTTTAGATGTTTATTTCTGTTAAAAATATACTAAAATTATACTCCTGGTTTCAGAAGGAAATATTTGAAGGAACCCTGTTTATTTTTTTTAATGTTAAGGTCTAACCAAGCAAACACAATTACTTTCAACCCAGGCGCAAAAAAGTTTAATTTCGTTGTCTAGAGTTATCAAAATTAGCTTTAAATATCAACTACTACTGGTTGCGAAGTAGGTAGTTTAAAGTCCATTTAAAGTTACCTGAGTTGAAGATAAGGTAAATATTCTAATATTTATGTTTCACTTATTTTTTTTTTGCTTACGCCGAATTGGCTGCCTTTACTTGAAGTTTGATGTTTATAAAAATAATATTGAGTTTAACGTGTAAATGAGATCTGGAATATTTATCCCAACAAATGCCAATTTCAATGCCAGATAAAATTCCGTTGCATTTAGACCTCAAATAAGTGTCATTACACTGACTTGATTGCTATAATGAAAGTATTTTCAACTCTTAAAAAACTTTTTTTTTTACTCTCTAAGCTATAAAAATGAGGTACCTAACCAAAGAGCCAGGATATGATAGCTTTAACCTTCACAAGGTTCTGCAACTATACCTAATTTTATATGCTGTTGCTTCTTTCACCTAAAGAGCCAGTTTCTATCTACCTCAAAGCCATCGCTAAACCCAATAGCAAAATATTAAGTTTTTTTTAATGAGTACTACTTATTACAACATGTGTTTGACTCTGCCAATGGACCAAATCGCATTTTTTTTTTTCAATATTATAATGGAGTTATGTATTAATTCGTTTTTGTTTTAGGATGACAGAATTGTTATTATCATGAAATTGAAGCCTTTTTATTTTAAGTTTTGCTTTAATAGACAAAGTTGTTAGTTTATTTTTGAAACTCATTTTTATTAAGTGATTCATCAAAACAATATAGGAGTAGCAGTTAAAAGTGATTTTTTTGCTTTGCTAACTACAACTTACAACTTTTAATAATATGAAGCCCATATCTAAACAGAGCTGGCAACAAAAGTGTACGTAAGGGAGAAAATTATTATACAATTAAAAAAATAAGGACACATATTTTATTTTTTACGCGCACTTAAGGAAAAGGCAGTTAGTTAACACAAAACTACTGTAATTGATTTCCACTTGAAAGCTTTTTGAAATTAACAAGAATTAAATTAACAGGAATTAAAAATTAAAAATTAAAATTACATACCCTTAAAAAGAGGAAGAACTTAAGTTAAAAACAACTTTTCTTATATATACAATTTTTCGGTAATTTAAATATTTATTATTTAATATTATGCTAATTACCCATAACGTTTTATAATAAAAATGCAATTTATTTGTTAGGGGAAAAGAGCTAATTCCTATACGTATTTCATTGGTTCAGATCATCAGGAAACCGTTTTCCTAATTTTAAAAAAGCCAAAAATACTCTATAAGTATTAAAATTCTACAAAATGAGAAGTGTATATGTTTTGATTTTTTATAGCACTGTAAGGCTGTATGCAGAGTAGTCAAATATTTGATTATATAGACTTAACTACCAAATAATGTAACAATAATGTAACTATGCAAAACAAAAAAAAAAAATTTATTTAGTTAGATAAATGAGTGAATTACTTAAAAAAAATAATGTCAAAAACAAGTAAAAAATTATTCACTTCAAATAAATAATATAAATTTAAATAAATAAAAAGTTTTGTGTGGACTTTTTCTATATTTTTATATTTTTACTAGCTGTGCCCTCCACTTCGTCAGCGTCCTTGCAATATTTGATACGTTTTTCTTTATAATCAATCCACACCAAAGACCCTTACGTTTTTAGTGACACCTTAAACTACGCTGCATATCAGTTTATGTATTTACTGCACTACTAAAATAACTGCGTACTTGTACTGCTTTTTCCCCAATTTCTTTTGGAAATAAAATATTCTTGCGGAAAAAAAGTATCCTATATTGGAATCAGGGTGCTAATGTACCTCCTAAAAAAATCCATCCAGTAGTTTTTATGTGATGCGAACACAAAAAAAAAAAACAGTCAAACAGAGAAATGAGTTACTATTTTATTATTTGTATAGATGACTTATTATAGCGATCCTAATAATACTCTATGCAAATTTCTATATCTATTTATTTATTTATTTTAGTAAAATACAATAGAACAAGAACATGTCATGTATTAGGTAGAACTTTGGCACACATATTTTGTCATAAATAATATTAACATAAGGAAAAATAATACATAGGAACGGAGGGAGAAAAGACGAAGAGTCAACTAATACAACACCACGACGACACGTTTTTACCTACACAGGATCAGAAATATATAGGTTAACTAACTTCTTTCAGAAGGAGGGCCTACTTATAGCATTGAAAACCAGCAACACTCTACGATATAATCTTAAGACATCAACAGAAACAACCGACAAATTTAACAACAGCGGAGTATACAGACTTACTTGCACCTGTAACCATACATATATAGGACAAACGGGACGAACACTAAAAACAAGATATACAGAACACATGCGCTCGTACAAACGAAAAAGAGAGGACTCCAACTTTGCACTACACCTTGAAACTCACGAGCATACACCAAGGAAAATAGATGAATGTATGACATTGATACATCCTAGCAAAAAAGGAAGAAGACTAGACATTCTTGAAAACATGGTAATCTACAAAACGCAAACTTTTAACGGAGATATTATTAACGAACAGGTAAACACAACCTCAGATATAATTTTCACACCACTAAAACTTCTAAAACATTCTAACAAACGAAAAACACCTGCACCTGTGGACACACTTACCTAGATAACAATAAAAGACGAAAATACTAAATTATCAACTGACCTCATATAAATATATCAGGTAGCAAGCAATCTACCTGTGCAAGACCATTTAAATAAACACCACCATAATGAACAATTACCTAAACTCATTACTATTTATACTAAAGCAGGTAATACTAACTCTCCAGTACCATTTTAAATGCGGCTTGAAAATGATGTCTCTACATCGAAATCACTCGCCAAACGTACCAAAACAACAGCCAGTGATGACGGTCTTCACCGAAAGGTATGACAACAGTACAAAAATAATAATATAAAAAATACAATTATATAATAAAAAATTAAGTTTGAAACATATTTTAAGTTACAAAGAAATTAAAAATTGGTTATAAATATTATGTTAGGTTAAGCAGGCAGCTGTAGTACACAGCTCACTTGGGTCCACGTATTGGTCCCTTTGTGTTACCTGCGAAGAGAAATAAAAGTAAGATAGGGGGAGAGGTAAAGAAAAGAGAGAGATAAGTTAAGAAAAAGGCCGAGACAGCAAACAAGCATATTCATGTCTCGCCGAGTGGGAGTGGGTTGGAGAACCAACCGTAGCTCCTCAGAAAAGAATTAATTCTTCTTGGTTCCAGTAGTGAAACACAAGATAGACTCCCGAAATACCGTTGTCCAAGATTTTGAAGTCGTTCCAGTAGTGAAACACAAGATAGACTCCCGAAATACCGTTGTCCAAGATTTTGAAGTCGTTGGTATTCCAGTGCAGGGCATAGATAAATATAAATATTAAAAAATGATTAAAAATTGCAGATTTGAGTTTGCTTGCATTGCTCATAACTTGAATCCGAGGGGGTAATTTACCCCAAAGACGTATGGAATTTATAAAGAAATGTTCAGAAGCGCCTTTATTATGTTTTATGTTATTTATTCTTTTACCTCTGTTTGATCTTGAGAAGGAAAGGCTTTGATAGAGGTAATCGGGCTGTCTGGTATATACATACAATTTTATGCAAAAAAAGAGCTCGACATTTTAACAAATTTTCAAATGCCATATTAAATATTTGTATTGCATATCTTGAAGCGCTGCAATTTCTTCTAATCCAAAAAATATATCTGGCAATATTATTGTATGCTACGTTAAGTCTCCATTTACTCACACTATCACAACTGGAAAAAAGTTCGCAACCATACATGCGGCTTGGCAAGAGGTAAGTTTTGGCTAGTAACATTCGTATATGAGGTGGAGTGTAGCATTGTGACATCCAAAGGTTTCTTAACATCGCAAATGTTTTACCGCAATTTGTTTTAATATGATCTGACCAATTCAACTGTTTATTAAATATAACTTCTAGGTTTTTTGCAGAGTCAACAAAATTTACTACCTCGTTGTGAATTTATTAATGGTGGTAAAATGGGTGATACGTACTGTGAACTGCCAATAATCATAGCCACAGAGTTTTTTGGATTTAAGCTGAGTCCATTTGCAGAAGCCCATACGTGAATCCAATTTAATCTTCATTAATAAGTTTTACACAATTGGCAGCGTCTGATGCGTTACAGTCAATGTAGAGTTGTACATCATCAGCATACATTTGTATTTTGCAGTTTTTAAGTTGTAGAGGTAGATCATTTGCATATATTGAGTATAGCAATGGACCAAGTATGGATCCCTGTGGCACTCCTCTGGACATTATGCAGGAAGTGGACAATTTCGTTCCATGCGAAACTAATTGACTCCGGCCACTGAAGTATGAAGTTATTAGCTTTAAAGCTGTTGTTGAAAAGTTACATATGTATTTAACTTTGAGGCACAGAATACTATGATGAACAGTATCAAAGGCTTTAGAGTGATCAAGTAGAATAAGTAAAGATACCATATTGCGTTTATTTACTTGACTTCCGCGACTGTTATTAACATTTAATACATTTTTGTTTAAAATATATTAAAATACTAGAAACACAAGTTGTGTGGGCACATTTTATTCGAATTTGCTTTGAAATTAATCCACACCAAATTTGAGACTCTTACGTACTTACTTTATGTAAATTTTAGACTTTTATCTAGGGATAAAATAGAAATAAAATAAATAAAATAAAATAAAATTCTTAAAATTATTGTAAAGCTTTGTAAAATGTGTTAGGCGGGTTCGATTCCCGTCAAAAGCGCTTAATGTTTTCTAAGGAGAAGCAAGAAGCTTCACTGGTAATGTTGCCTTAAAAAAAATACAAGATTAAATAATCAATGTAAAAAATAGTGGTTACTCTTTTTCGTCAAATATGAGACAACACTGAATACAGCTTTTGTTTTAAAATATTTTTCTTAAACTTCTTTTGATGTTTATATTAGTGGTTTTCAGTTTAAAATACCCCCCATAGTGACTTTTTAAGCCACGATTGCAATGTAAAATCCTTGTACAGAAATATAAGGCTAAAATAGTTTTTTAACACTCCTTACAAAACTCAATATTGCCAACATTGTTACTTAACTTAGTTCAACAACCATGAGTTAAATTCAACAAAAATGAATTAAAAAGAAACGTTTTTTTTCACGTTTGGCACAAATGTTCTTTGTTCTTTTTTGCGTGTTTGAACTTTTTTTAAGTACTTGACGTTTGTGACTCTTAATTTTTTTTTAATATAAAATAACGACATTTAAATAAAAGCAAAACTATTAAGCCGTGCGACTACTCGTGTGTTGATACTAAAACATTATACTGGTTGAATTTTGAAAGGAATATAAAACAGTTTTTAATTCAGTTATAAAAGGACCCTTTTAATTGTTTGTATGTAGACGGAAATTATTTTAAGTAATTGCATATAGGTTTTTTAGTACTTTTTTATTTAAAACACACAGAATTAAATTCTTAAGCGAACAGTATGGTAAAAAAAATTGCGTTTTGTTTATTTTGTTCGACGAATACCATGTCAAACGACCACAAATGGAACTCAATCATAGCAACGATATAAGAAATTTATAAATTTAGATACACTAGATTCACCTTTAGTGCCTTACCACATGCATTTGAAGAGGTCCAAAAGAGATTATAAACCTCACTGTTGCACATATTTTAAGAAGGCGGCCAAAATCAATTTGTTATGGTAACCGATTTCAATGCTATATTACTAATTTAAAAGTACCTGGGGAGCCAAAATATTACTGCTATATCTTAATATTATCACACATATTCAATATCTTCCTTGCCAGTCCCCGACTCTTCAAGAACTCAGGCTCAAATTTTTGGGCCAAAGATTCTTTCAAGACCTGGTCTGTCTCAGAGATGTAACACTGAGTAGCCTACTAGGCTTTGTGAAAAGCTCCAGGTACTGGAGTTCTAAAGGGATTAGTGGGGTGGATGGTCTTCGGGGCATCACAATGGGCCTTATTGGCCCCCAAGTGAACTCGCCTTTTGCGGGCGGCCAGCTTATCTAAACTAACCTAACATTATCACAGCGAACAGGGTGGTCCAAAATGGACTTTCTCTGTATTTTGCTAAGATTAAAATTTTTTTTAGAAAATTTTAATATTTAAATGCCTATAACTTTGTTGTTTTACAAGATTTTGATACAAAATAAATTTTTTATAATTATGTAACTAATAAGCTATTACTTCCCAAAAAAAGATGTCCAAGTGTCCTTTCAGAAATTGTTAAACTTTTTTTTTACAAAAAGTTCCATATTGCTCTAAAATCTCCGACCTAACAGAGCATAACTCCTTGAGGTCAAACCAGGTCAAAAAAACCTTTCACCAGTTTGTAGCCAGAACCCTCTTCTACACGCATTATATATTGCGCTGGGTTGCGGTCGTGAGCACTAGAAAAATTTTTCTCTCCCAAGGTCCGATATTTTCTGCACAAGTTAATGAATAAACAAGTTTTACAAAACTTGTGCAGCAGACTGTATCAGCAAAAAGGCTATAACATAAAAAGGCTTTGGGCCAGGGGCAGATACATATTATATGGAGATGCTGTGACTCTTAAGCAAATGTTAGCAACTACCATGTCGACATGTATTAGTCGCCAGTCTGAAATCGCTACAGTCAAGAGTAAAAGGTAAACTTTGAAGAAAAAGAAATCAAACAGTGGAATAGTAATCAAAAACAAATCATTTAGAAAGAATTGCGTAAAATACTAATTTTTCGAAACCAAATGAAAGTTACTTAAGTCGTAAATTTTTGTTTAATAAATCTAACAATTATTCTATGTTATAAAAAATTTTCATATCTTTAAGTAAATATTAAACTAAAAAACAAAACATTTTTTATTATATTTTAAATCAAACAAGTTTAAGAGATTAAATTTGCGAATTATGCTTAATATCTCAAATAAGCTGCACAACAAGCAAAAATAACCGGGCAATAAACAAGATAAAACCGAATTTATTTTGCAGGTGTGGAACGGTGCTTGACTGAAAAAAAGTAGACGTCAAAGTGAGTGGCAATTAAAAAACAGTCTAAAAATACTAGAATCTCAAAGAATAGTGCCCTTGAATAATGCTCAAAACAAAAAGCCTAAAAAAGGCCTATTATGCATGCGCTTTAATTTTTGTAATTTTTAGTATAGCGACCATAGCAATACACCTCCTGTAAAAATTTCAAGTCAAAATATAATAAGGTTATTTACAATAAATTAATCTCGCTATCGGAACACCTTATAATTTTAGTATTTCAGGTTATAGTGGTCATAGCAATAAAATATTTGGGAAAGCCAGTAAGGTAATCAAACATAATAGCAGTACCTGGTCGTAGAAACTTCAAGTATCATCTAGCCATGATGAAAACCGAAGAAGATTATACTTGCAGACTGTGACTGGCTAGCACAAGACTCAGTAGCAAAGGAAGAAACATGTCAAAGGTAAATTTCAGGGGTCTTAGCCTTGAAAAAATGCTGGCACTTACTAGAGACTCCGTAATGAGATAGAAGGCTGACAGTTACCAGTCCATAGTCTGAAATCACTACAGTCAAGAGTAAAGTAAAGAGACTACTAGACGGACACTCATTTTGGCGAAAATAATAGTGTCATATTTTTACCCTTTGGTTACTGGACCATAGAAAATTGAAAGATTAAAAACCTGCACAAAAGGTAGCTTACCCCTTGTTTTAAAACTTGCACGTTGGTAGCTTACTTGAATATTTGGGGCGAAAGGAGAAGAATCAGACAATATTCAAGATCTCGAGACCGATGTTATCTTTTTGGTTCTCTATACTGTTACACTACGTATAACAACCTCTCACCTATATAGGCACTGGATACTGCTTTAAAATCGTAAAAAAAGAAAATTTTACTTTCCTTAAAATGTTGTATGGTACCGAACAGAACTTACGTCCATCGTAAGAAGTTCCATTCAAATTATTTATCGTATGAAAATTGACCATGTAATATACAGTATAGTTACTAATAATGCTTAATTGAAAATAAAGTAAAATTTATTTAAACCAGTTTTATAGTTGGTCTTTGTATGTTATACAATTTAAAAATTTAGTTTTGCCTGTTTAAAAAACTATAATATTGTAAGAATTCTACTGTGACCGTAATTAAAGTTAAAGGACCCAAAATACATAAAAATCCTTAAAATTAAAATATTTATTTCTTCAATTCTAAAGAGAATTATATATTATATTATTAAAGATAGAAAAAAATACAAAAAAGATTTATTATAGTTAAGCAAACAAAAATATGAGAAAAAATTTTATGAAAAATGTCCACTTACTTTTCCTGAAGTTCCCATATTTCTACCCCATTTTAATTTTTTAAACAATGATCCTGTCATTAACAGATTTTTATACTACTTTTCAAACAAACTCCCTTTCGCACACACACATACACATAAACACACTCCCATTCTCTCTTAAATTCTCACAGACGTAAAAAACAACAACTAATACAGACGTACTCGTACTCACACAAACAGAAGTTTTTAATTGTTTGCAATTAAATTGTGTGCAAGTAAAAGGACATAGAAAGCAACACTTAAACCTTTTTTAGTTTTCATGTTTTTTCAGTTATTTTTTTTTTCTTTTGACTGAAGCATTTAACTTTATGGTCAGAATAATGGTGGTAAAATTTTTTTATGTGGAGGTAGCGGTGACTGAACGGTAAGTGAACGTTAAAATAAGAAGCAGTAAATATTGAGACTATGCAAAGTGGCATGAACGAAAATGTTTCCATTTATTATTTAAGATATAATAAGATATAATTATAATTTGGAATTATAAAGGGAATAAGTTAAATGCCACCAGAATATGAAATGCCCTTTTAAAGAGAAAGAGCTAATATATAACAAACAATATTTTTAAAAATGGTTATTGTTTTTTTTTTTTTTGATTTTTTTTAAGAAAAATAAGTGTCACCTACTTAAGTTGGGTTGTTCGTTAATACCTTGGAGGTAGTAATGCTAACTAAAATAAAATAATGTCAAAGTTGAATGGCAGTAATTAATTCAGACATACTTTAAAATTGCAAAACAAATGTTGACTTTTTTGTTTATATAAACATAATTCAAAGAATAAAGTTTAATTTGTATAACAATTGTTGATAAAACTAACTAGGATAGATATACAAGATGGCGCAAAAGTAATCCTCCTATCAGAAAATGCTATAAATTTTGCGATTGGCCCCTAATGTCAATTCTGTTTTGACATTTGTGTAGTAAACACTTGTGAAATACACGTTAATAAACAATGTTTCGCTACACTGCTCCAGAACGCGGAATATTGGTGACTATTTATTTGAACAATAATCGGTCGGTGACTTTGGCACAACGTGAATTTCGTCGCAGATTTCCTGGCCGTCCAACGCCTACTGGCGAAACACTGCGACGTTTAGCCGCTCGCCTCGAAGAGACTGGCACAACACGAGATGCTGCCAGGCGTGGCAGACCCCGGAGTAGCCGTTCTGCAGAGAATATTGCTGCTGTAGCCGAGGATGTCATGGAAGCGCCGTCGACATCGACCAGACCACGTGCCACGCAAATGGGTATCAGTCGTCGGTCTTTACGGCGAATTTTGCTAAAAGATTTGAAGATGTTTCCGTACAAAGTCCAGACGGTGCATCAACTGTTAGCTGCTGACCGACAATAGCGTCTAACATACGCTCAAGCCATCCTTAATCACCACCAAGAGGAAGATGATTTTTCATCAAAAATAATCATGAGTGATGAGGCCCATTTTCATCTTAGCGGGTACGTAAATAAGCAAAATTTACGCTTCTGGGGCACTGTAAATCCGCGTGTAACCCACGAAGATCCATTACACCCGCTCAAAGTCACTGTATGGTGTGCTGTTTTCGCTGGAGGAGTCATCGGACCTTTTTTCTTCGAAGACGTCGCGGGCCAAACGGTTACTGTGAATGGTGAGCGCTACAGAGAAATGATTAACGAGTTCTTTTTGCCGCAACTTGATGATTTGGGATTGGAAAACATGTGGTTCCAACAGGACAGTGCAACGGCACACACTGCACGTGCCATAACCGATATGCTGAAGGATGCATTTCCCGGGCGCCTAATCTCCCGTTTTGGCGATTTGCACTGGCCAGCAAGATCGCCTGATTTGACCGCTGCAGACTTCTTTTTGTGAGGCTTTTTGAAGTCGCGGGTTTATGTCAACAAGCCTCAGATTCTTGCAGCTCTTAAAGACAATATCCGTCAAGAATGTTAGGACCTATCGCCGGAAGTTTTGGCCAAAGTGATGCCATAAAAAGGGCTCAAATGACAATCAACTGTGGCGGCGCACAGTGGCTCAAAATCGTTTTTCGTTGGCCAAAAGTAAATTTTTTTTTGTCACCGATTTTTAAAATTTTTACGTCATTTTGTAGTTAATATATCCAAATTAAGGTAGCCAAAAAATTATGTTAAAATATTGATAATTGTGGGCGTGGCATGCTGTCAAACTCAACTTTTTTTTTAATTTCAGAAAAAGGTGTTTTTCTTTGGTTTTTTGTCAAAATTAAATGGTTACTACTCGCAAGCTATCATCGATAATGGTCTGCGGTTTTTTTTATAATGTTGGTAGGATTATTGTCTTTAGTTGTTGTAAGTAGACACAGCTCTAGCGTTTAATATTAGGGGCGTTATGAAATATTTATGAAACTACTATATTTTCCTCAAATTTAAACTTTAGTGGAATAGAACTTCTAGGGAACAAAAGGGAACAAGAAACGTATACATCCACGAGAAAGGTGAAAGTGTCCTCTTTAAGGCTATATATACTTTTGCACCCGCCACGAGCCGCCTGTAGAACACTTTTTTCATTTTAATGAAATTACTCGAAAAAAATTCATATACAATGGTGTATTAAATTTTCACTTTTTTGCCTAAAAGTTTATTTTTTTAGTTTAGGCTACGTATAACTAAAAAAAATAAATATAATACCTTCGAAAGGGTTTAATGGCTTTGTTTTGATCAGCAAAAAATAAGTAATAAAATTATCACAATGGGCTCTACAGCATATGAAGCATATGATCTCTTTCTAAATTTACCTGTTATCAAATGTTAGGGTCAACCAAAGTCATAAACAATTTTATAACAATAATTGCGACATTAAACCACTAAAGTTAAAAAACAACCCCATATTGACGCATCAGTACAGTTTTGTTCAATTTAAGCGCTACCTGCTATGAAATTAAAGATCAGTGTGTGAAGAACATGTATCTAAAAATTTATAAAAGTACGGATTCGTTAAGGGATTACTCAGTAATAACTTAATCCTTTAAGTGTACGGATAAAACATAACAAACGCAAATAAAAATATTCAAAAGAGAATGGAGAGCTTCAGTTATAAAGAACTGGCCGAAGTGTATTTTAGAAACAAAAATCAGGAAGATGTTCTTAGTTACGTTAAAATAAAATTAAACTTAAATTCGTGTAGCACCGAAATGCAAGAGCAATTATATAATTTCGTCAAAGCACTAAAAAAACGCTACAAAGAAGTTATGTACAGTAAACAAAAATTTTATATAAAAAGTGCAAAGTGGTTAGAAGGTCAACTTACTGTCGCTGCAGAAACAGCAAAGCAAGATAAGGCTGGAAGAGCACGCAAATCATTAGTGGACAATTGCAGCGATAGATCTAAGAGGCGGAAGCTTAAAGATATTAACGATGCCTTTGGTTCTACAAATATAAAAGAATCTTTCCTACATCAATTACGATCACAGAACCAATTTACAAAAGCGGATATCATTGAAATAGTTGTTAAAGCTAGTCCACCGAGAACAAAACGGATTCTTAAAAGTATACCAACTCCGAATGATGCAATACAGTACCCAAATGAGGAGGCATTAGCATTATTTCTGGATTTGAAATTAACAAAACAGCAATATATTAAACTCAGACAGCGTGCGATTGAAAAAGGCTCAAATATATATCCAGCATATCATCACATAACCGCTGCTAAAATGGACTATTTGCCATCAAAGGACACTATTACAATCACACCAATTTCGGCAGAGGTACAACTACAATCTCTACTTGATCACACAGCCGCACTCTTGCTGCAATCAATAACAGGAAATGAGTTGAAGAAATACGGAAACACAAAGAGGTGAAGGTAGCGCAGAAGATCCGAGTACATTTTCCATTCGTCATGAAAGCTTAAAAATTAATTTTTTATGCAATCTAGGCTTAGGTAATACAATTTGTTAATTATTGACACTATTTTTCATATAATATGCTATATATACGCCCACAAAAAGGGGGCGGAGTCCAAAAATAAATTTTTATGATTTTCTGGCTCCAGGGTAAAGACCTTGAACCTTCTTTGACATAAAAATGTTTCATTTGCTTAACAAATTTACAAAAAACTTGTAAAAATGTGTAGTTTTTCAGGGGTTGGTTTAGTTCTTCTTAGGGGAATTTTTTTCCCCCTGGTCCGATTTAGCCCATTTACGAACTTAGCCTGCCCTATCCTTCAAGATATATATGTACCAAATTTCAAGGGTCCAGCTCTTTTCGTTTAGACTGAATCGTGTTCATACAGACAGGCGAATGGACGGACGGCCGGATGGACAGACGGACGTATGGACAGACGGACATAGCTATATCGTCTTAGATTTCATCACTGATCAAGAATATATATACTTTTTTGGATCTTAGAGGGGTATTTTACTATGTTACACACAGAATAAACCCATATTTCACTCTGAAAGTTAAAAAAATTAAAATGTTCAACTTTGACCTCGAATTCCTTAAAAAGTCCTCAATCAATTTTAATGTAATTAAAACTGAATCAAGCTGCGCTAAATATCTATCCATCAAAAAAAAAAATTATTTCAATATTTTGAGGGGTTCAAAAGTTACAGAATTTTGGCCAACGAAAAGCGATTTTCAGCCACTGTGCGGCGGCCATTTACATGACATCATATTCTCGACTTGATGTAAAAAAATTAAAAGACCAAATAAAAATAATCCACAAGAAGAATCAAAGTTTTTCATTTTTTTTTTTTTTAAATTACAGCCAAAAAACATTGGAAGGTTATTTTTGCGCCACCCTGTACTTATACTTTAATTAAAACTATACATTTGTTTTATAAAGTCGGTAGAATATTGATTATTAGTTTAAATAAAAATTGCAGACAAATTATTACCCAAGACATAGTCTATTACAAACTGTGTGATATTAAGAAAGAAATAGTTGCAGCAAATAAACTGGTAATGCTTATTGAAATCTGCACAGATGATAACATCGAATCAAAGAAATTGTTATAATTGCTTATAATTGTCACAATTTTCGATGACTTTCATGCAGACTACTGGTGCTTCATTTTTACTACTATAGTTTTTCAGTGGCATTCAGTATAGCCCCTAGACACTACTGTTCACATATCCTCAATAAATAATTAAAAAATATGAAATTACTTTCTCGTGGAATTCAATAATTAGAATATTATAAGCTAGTTTCACCTTCAGACCACAGACACAGTACGGAACAAATAATTTTAAAAGAAAATGTAAACAACATTTTCTTTAAAAACCGACTTCTTGTTAAGGAATCATTTGAAAAGACACGATAACTCTATGTTTGAATACAAATTCTTTGTCAAGGAAAGCTGAGTAATGAAAAACGAAAGACTCAGTATCGATCGACGACGAATTATTGTGATCGTTTCATAAGATTCTAGTTCGAAATTTATAAACAACATTTATAAAGAACAACTAAAGGCGATTGTAGCATGGTTGTATATCGATTCTGCCAGGTTATTAAAGAAATAGCATAAAATCCAGAGCATAATTTTTACTAAATTATGTGACAAAAAGGAATAACTGCTAAAGTGGACTTAATCTCTTAAGTTTTTTTATTATGAATGTTTTTTTTTTGAGAGTGTAGAATTACATATTTCTTAAAGTACAAGTTCCCAACAGAAACAATTATCCTTAACTGCATTGGAAATAAATTAGCAAAAACCATCTATAATGTCCAAAAGTGGTCTACTTCAAAACCACAGAATAAAACATAAACAGTTTTGCCTTGTAGCTACAGAAATAATTTTAGACTTGAGTTTTTGCATTTTATTAAAAAAAATTATAAATATTTAATGCCAAACATGAATATTTTTAAACTGTATTTATTTTGAAAACCAAGAAAGCTCCAGACATTGATAATACTACTAACAAGATGTTATTCGAATTACCCTGTGTAGCCAAAAAAATTATTCTTTATGTTTTTAATGCCGTTTTACGTCTTGTGTACTTTCCTACAGAGTAGAAGATTTCTTTGATAACTATGATACCTATGCCAGGAGAAGACCACACCAAACATATTAAAGCTGTTTGAGAAAATATTAATAACTAAGCTGAACCCAATTCTGAGCGCGAAAGGAGGTATTTCAAAGCATTAATTCGGCTTAAGAAAACAACATAGTACGATCCAACAAACACACAGATTAGTAAATGTAATTAAAAAGACCTTTGAAGAAAGAAAATACTGTTCTGCGCTTTTTATCAACGTTTCTCAAGCACTCGATAAGGTTTGGCACGAAGGCCTAATATTTAAGCTAAAGCTGAACTTGCCCGAAAACTTGTATAAGCTCTTAAAAGATTATTTAACGAATCACAAGTTTTTACTAAAAGAAGGAGATTTTTTAAGCTCGCCTCAGCTCACTGCAGCCGGAGTTAACCAAGGTAGTATTTTGGGGCCCGTTTTATACCTGCTGTACACATCAGATATGCCAATTAGCACCCGAGTGCATATATCAAAATTTGCTGATGACACAGCTTTTTTAAGTATTCATGAAAGCGCCCAAATAGCATCACAACATTTACAAGACCACACAATCAATTTGGAAAAACGGTTGGAGAAATGGAGAATAAAAATCAGCCTTCGTACGTCAAATACCACGGTATACATCTTGACCGGCGCCTTACTTGGAAAAGCCACATTGAATCCAAATTAACACAAATGAAGTTAAAAGCAGTTGAACTAAACTGGCTTGTAGGCAAAAATTCTACTCTCGCTTTAGATTGCAAACTTTTATTGTACAAGTCAGTTCTTATACCAATTTGGTGTTATGGCATTCAGCTAGCAATTTAGAAAAAATCCAAAGGCGCCAAAATAAATACGGATGATCACAGATGCTCCCTGGTATATAAAAAACTCAAACATTCACAATGATCTAAACGTGCCATCAGTTAAAGCGGAAATAGCGAAATATGCAGTAACGTATTTGAAGAAGCTTGAAGCACCTCCAAATCCGCTGGCCCGCAACATTCTAAAAGAACGTGGTTTCACTCGTCTAAGAAGGAGAGACATTGACCTGAAAATGACAGCAGGAACCATGAAACATACAATTTTTTTGTCTAGCACTGGCTGGACTTCACAAGTATATTTATTTTAGACTGAAGATATGAGTAATTATTGTTAGTTAAAAGTATTGAAGATACAATAAATAAATTATGAAAAAAAAATGTTTAAAAGAATTTTTTGACAAGTAACTAATATGTCGGGTTATACGATAATTCAGGACCACCAAGATTTATTAAATTTTCGAAAGCAGTTTTCCTAGGGAAGAAAATTTCCTAAAATGATATAAAACTTCACCAACGTATGAGAATAGCTTAAAATATAGTTTCAACAATCAGAACTGTATAAAAATTAATTATCAATAGTTAGTATTTTCTAGGTTATTGATGGTAATTCTTGTTTGTTCAAAATATTTCTTGTACTACTTTTTCACTATGTGAAATAGTATCTTACTTTTCCTTGCACACCCACATAGACTGTTTCTAAGAGATATTAACAGTCATAGATAGAGTCTTCATAAAGAATTTGGCATCGGGATGCCTTTTAGGCTTGCAATATTCCTACAAGCTACTATGTAATTTTTTAGGGTTGTGTATCACATAAAACTTAATCGTAAAATTCGGTTTACCCTTACTTAGATCCGGAGACATGGAATCAGTTTCTACAACCACCTGGTTAGTTAGTTGTTTTGCTGCGGTCATACTATACTGAGAATTGGAAGACCTACTAGTATCCGAAGAATGTATTTCTTAATTAATAATTACTACAACAGTTTCCACGTTTAGGAGGATTTAAAAAAAGATGGTTATATTTATTCTTCGTTTCTAACCAGCAGTGGATAAAAAACATATTTAGATTGTTTGTATAGGTATCTTGATGAAATTATGGTTTCATCTCTGTAATAATTGTAAATTGGTAACCAACTAGGAGTACAAAAAAATCGGTTAAAAAGGCCATCCATCAAGTGGAGGCAAATTATTTTACACATAAATTAAAGATGTAACCCAAAATCTTTAGAGACACTCTTCTAAATTATAGGTTTTGCTTTAGGGTTGGCTTTCTAACGATATTTGTAATATGTGCCATACTCTATTTCACCTGTCGATGTAATATGACATCATTTTAATATTTTCACAAACTATGATGAAGGCTTCTCTTAAAGACAACTCAGGACAACTCAGCCTCGTCACCGAATATGTAAAATAGATCAAGAAACAAAAATCAAAAATTCTACAAACAAATACACCACACAATGATTTGCAAAGGATTAAAAAGAGTCAAAATATAGCTATTTACTATTTCCTTACGGGTGGCGAACTCCTTTTTTTAGCTTCTAGCAGCTTAAAAATTTTCCTTTGTGTCAATGAAAATGGTTCTTCAAACCTTTAAAAACTTGTCCTAAGTTGGTGGTTATAGTAAGTCAGCTGAATTATCTATATCGTAAGATAATGTAATGACTTTTAAGTACAATAACTTGACAGCGCCCAGTTACAGAAAAGGCTCTGTAGATCATAGGTAGCGGTAATGCCACGGTACAAATAGGGTCAAACCTAATAAAATAAAGCGTTGTGAAGAGAGTTATTTTTAGAAACAATACTAAAAAATAAGAAATAATTTTAAAAAATCTCATGTAGTAAAACAAAAAGTTATATTTTTTCAACATAACAATTAATACATTCTTTAGATATTTTCTATGCAGAAGTCTTTCTTACGCTTTTTTGAAGTGAAATAAACAAAATTAAGCCAAAACATATAAAGTGTCTACCATGGTAACATCATAAATATTTTTCTTTAGATAGAAAATTAAAAAACGTTTCGATTATAAAGAAATGGAATTGTACACGTACACTTTTACTTAAATAAAATGTTTTTATTCTGCTCTTTGGATGATTTAAAATTAAGATAAATTATTTTTTGGGCAAATGTCAGATGTCAATATAAATATACTTTAGTAAGGGGGAACAAGCAATCACACATATTAAATATTTCTCGGAAAAATTCATTAAATTTGTGTAAAAACACACATATGTACATATACATACATATGTATGTACATTTATATATTTTAAAATTCAATTAGATGTAATTGTAATTAAATAAATTGAAAACGTAATAGGTTGATGTGTTTGACAAATATTTATACAAAATAATATAATTTAGATCGAATAAATGTGTACAAGAGTTTTAAACAACATTAATGAGTTTTTCGTAGAATATTTGCAATTCTATACAAAAAAGCGTTTTTATGTAGAAAAGTGATTTATTTTTATTCTGATTTATGAACACGGGTTAATTATATTTTCATTTTCATTCGAATTAGACTTGTTGGAAAATCGAACATGTAATAAGAAAGACAAATTTACAAATATACACATATAATTGTGAATGACGCATTCATGCATTCAAGTGGGTATTTGGTATTTGCTCCCTTCTTACATCTAAATATTATTTTATTTTAATTAATTCCACTTAACTCCTAAATAAAACAAAAAGTTATATAAATTGGGTAGAATGTTTTATCTCAGTAGAGCTTTTTCATATATTTTCGCACAAAAAAGAAAAAATATCTGTTACAAAAATCTGTTAACATTTCTGACATAAAATTTACCAAGAGTTATTTAAAAAAATTTTTTTGTTTCTATATATAAGGGTAGGATGAAGCGGGCTCCTATTAACTGTAATCTAATGCTGGACCACTGTCGAATGTTGAGCTGATTGTTCAGAAAGAAAAAATCAAATCAAATCAAATTGAACTAAAATGGAAAAAAGTGATTTTCTATTTTCCATCGCCGCAATCAATAAAATGATTGATAAATACTATATGGACTCTATACCCACCATAAATTTCAAAAATGGTTAACTGAGTCTCGTGGTGGTCGACCTGTCCACAAATGATGCCACTTATTTAGGTCTACCAAAAGGGTTGATAAATTTCATGGGTTGCTATTGGACGATCGAAAAGTGAAAGTATAAGTAGCTGCCCAACAAAAAAATACTGATTCTCCATATGCAGGTTTGTAAGGGAATGTTGAGTTGGTATGGCTAAAAAGTTGACTTACGTATGACCTGATATTTGTTCACGATGTCTCACTTAAAAGGATTTGCTTTTAAGCGATTATTTCTGAGCATTATATTCGTGACTTGTCGTAAATTTAAAATCTTTTATCTCTGTCTTACAATTGTACACTAATGTAAGGAGAAATGTAAGAAAAATTGGAATCTCAACTAAGCTTACCTAGATAGTTGAAATTTCGGCTCAAAAGAAAAAGTGAATTTTTCAAATTTTGAACATTCGATTACAGAAAGGTTTTTTTTTTTATTTGGTACACTTATGTATGTTGGCATTATCAACTAATTCGGATAAGTCGTTTATTTTTGACAACTGAAAAGGTTAGTCACGTTTGTGTGTGTTCTTCGATTTTTGACTTTTGAAAAAAATTTCTCAAAGAATATGTATTAAATTTTGCGTTAAAAATGGAATAAAGTTCTACAGTCACTTGTAATGTTGAGTGTGGCATTCGGCGAGTCCTCTTTGTCTCAAAAAGGTAAGGTAAGGTTAGGTAAGTTTCTTTACAGAAGATGTTGATGACGATGGGCGTCCTGGAGTTTTAACCACGTCAACAAGAATCACTTTTAGGGAAGTGGTAGAGGATGTTGGCATATTAATCGGATCATACCATGCAATTTTCTCGAATGTTTTGGGCATGAAAATACATACAAAATTGCTAAGTTTTGAACAAAAGTAAGGAGTTGTCGAATGACTTCAATTATGATCCAGATTTGCTCAAAAGGGTCATAACTGGTGATTAAATGGGGGCATATGGTTATGACGTCGAAACCAAGGCCCAATCATCCTAATGGAAGCGGCTAGATGAGCCAAGACCGAAAAAAAAGCACGCAAGTTCGATCAAATAGTGGAGATTTTGCTCGATGTTTTCTCTGATTACAATGGCATAGTACATCATGAGTTCTTGCTAAAAGGTCGTACGGTTAACAAGGAATATTACAAGGAAGTTTAATCAAATATGAAGGTTTTACTGACTGTTTTATTTGATTACAATGGCATGGTGCATCTCGAGTTCTTGCTAAAAGGTCGTACGGTTAATAAGGAATACAACAAGGAACTTATGCAACGTTTGTTTAAAGCAGTACGGCTGAAACGATCGGAATTGTGGAAACAAAAATCATGGATTCTGCATCACGATAATGCTCACCAGCTCACACATCAATGCTTCTTCGTGATTTTTTGGCCAAAAGAAGTAACACCCTAATTATGACTCATTTACCAAATTTAGATCTCTGTGCTTTTTCGTATTTCCAAAACTGAAGAGACCAATTTAAGGAAAGTGTTTAGCCACAATTGATGAGATAAAGTTAGAATCGAAGAACGTGATAAAAGCCATACCGAAAAGCGCATTTCAAAAGTGCTTCAAGGATTGGAAGAAGCGCTGGTATAAGTGCATTATATCTCAGGAGGATTACTTTTAAGGGGACTAAATGGATATAGATGAATAAATAAATTCTTTTCAAGAAAATTTAAAATTCACCATTTCTTTTGAACAGATACATGAAGTCTGTTTAGAATGAATTTTATATTCACCGATTTGTTGTGCAATCAACTTATATAAATTCCACATTTCGATCTATAAGATAGATTATTCAGTATACTAAAAAACCGAAAAGCTCCGTCGTATAGACCAAAAATTTACTGATACTGGAAATGAAATTTAGCCAAATATTTCAGTTGACAATTTTTCAATATTTATAAATATTTTTCCATTACATTTCATAAAATCCACAATTAAATTTCATATAATTATTTTTAACATAAAATTTTATTTAAACATAAGATTTACTTTAATTAAAATTTTATCATATACATGTATATGTATTTTTATATTACTTATCGTTATACGGAAAAAAAATTTCAATTCATATAAATTTTGTTAATCTGTGGGTAGTTAAGAAAATGTTGATGTTGGCAATAACTTCTCTTTAATTCTTGTTAAAAAGGAAATGTAAATATTTGTTTTTGCATAATTATAGGTTTGTGGAACAGATACATTTAAATAATTTCTTTGCAAATTAAGCTGTTACAATAAAATTTTATGATAATGGTGCCAATGGCACCAAGAAAGCCAAAATGTCTGGAGTGACAACATTTTAATTCAAATTTAAACATTTATTTAAACATTTAATTTAAATAAGATTCAATAAGATTTTTTTTAATCAAACAAAAATTTGTTTTTACTACAAAAAAAAAACATAAATCAATCATTCAGATTCATATAAAGATAATAAGTTTTTTTTTTACTTTTATAGGGAAACTTTTTCTTACAATTAAATAAAATTCGAGCATGTTACGAGTAAAATAATGCATTAAGCAAGGAGTTGAACAATTTGTTTTGGTTTTTATTTGGGTTTTTTCAAAAACATTCCTTAGTGCTAAAACAATCATTGTCTAAGTAGATAAAATATGCATTTCATAAATTCCTAATAACGTAAAAACCAAACGCCTAAAAAATTACTGTTAATATTTCTTCAAGTGTTGAAGTTTTCATTCGTCACATTATTTTTCTTTTTCGTTTTCTTTTTATGTCAGAAAATTTTATTGTATTGGGAGCTATCACAAAAAAAGAAAAAGAAAACCAAACCGGAAACTGAAAGGATATTGAAGTATCAAATTTTGTGTTTTTTTTATATATAAAAATCAATAAGTGAAATATTTTCAATTTCTTTCAGTGTCACTCAAATATATAGGTGTTTTTTTTTTGTTCTGTTCATTTTTATTTTCATTGGGTTTATTTAGTATGTTTTGTTGCTACGCTTTTTCTTGCTCCAAAAGGTATTGTTAGTTATTGCAAAAAAAGGCCAAGTTGTTCCCTGATGCTTTTTATTCTCTTATTCAAAAACCTATTCATTCACATTACATAGTTATTAGGACAAAAAAATGCGAAAATTTACTTAAACGTTGATAAAGGCAAATGAAAAAAAAGTATTTAACTGAAAAAGGTATTCGAGTGTGAATGAATCTTTTGTTGAATCATGTCGTTGCTTTACAAACAGAAACACAAAAAATCCAAGGTTCCAGAAAAAGTGATAACGAATGAAAAGAAATATAAAACTCTAGAAATCATTCACTTGATTTGGTGAATTTGACACATTTGTCTGTATGTACTTTTTTTGATTTCTTTCTTTTTTGTTACAAATATGTAATTTAATAGAAAAAATATATATTTTTTTTGTTTGTTAAAAGCTTTCGGTAATAGGTTTCTATATTATTGCGAATTCTTATTACAAGTACAAAGCAGTGTAGCAGCGAATTACAAAAAAAAAAAAAAAAAAATAGTTGAGTAAATTGAAAAATATTTTCAAAACTTCATTTACCTTTCTTCTGTTATTTCATATTTTCGGTTTAACACGCTAAATATTTAAAATATGGTAAGGATTTTCTTAAAAAATTTTTATTTTTTAAATACAAGAGATTTTATATTTGAATACCAACGAGTATAATAAAAAACCTTATGTGCTATCTAAATTTCTTATATTAATTAACTTTTAAAAATTTATCTATCTAATCTTGAAACATTTTTTGGGCCACATATATAATAGCAGAATAATATTAAAGGATCTAAATCAGATTAAATATAAGCATTTATACTTAAGAAGCTGATGATTTAATTTCATTACTAATACTATTGGCTTAGTTCTAAGTGATTTTATAGATTGAAAAGAGATCTATACCATTCAGTACTCTTCGGTTCTGTTCAATATTCGGGTTTTTTTAAAATTAGCTATCCTGAAATTTTGTTCGATTTTGTAAATTTAAAACTCTTACTTATTTCCTTGTTGTTTTTTATAGAGGTATAGAAATTTAAGTTGGCATTACTTTTCAAGATGGCGACCTATTTAACATCTGTCAAGTGATTTATTCTCAGTTTGGTGTGGCAATTCATCATGAACAGACAACGCCTGAACAACACTTCCAAATATTGCAATTTTATTTCGAAACGCTATTACCGTTGTTCCCGATTTTCATAAGAGAATTTTGTTTAGCGATGAAGCGCACTTCTGGTTGAATGGCTACGTCAACAAACCAAACTGCCGCATTTGGAGTGAAGGTAATCCTCAATTGTATGTCGAAACACCTTTACATCCAGAAAAACTGACTGTTTGGTGCGCTTTATGGGCTGGTGGAATCATTGGTCCGTACTTTTTCAAAAACGATGGTGGCCAGAACGTTACAGTTAATGGTGATCGGTATAGAGCCATGACTACAAACTTTTTCTTCCCTGAATTGAATAACCATGATGTCCAGGAGATGTGGTTTCAACAAAACGACGCAATATGTCAGACAGCTCGTGTCACAATAGATTTATTGAAAGACGCGTTTAGTGAGCGCCTAATTTAACGTTTTGGACCTGTGAATTGGCCTCCAAGATCTTGTGATTTAACACCACCATGATACTTTCTATGGGGGGGGGGCTATGTAAAGTCATCGGTCTATGCGGATAAGCCACAAACGCTTGACCATTTGGAAGACAACATTCGCCGTGTTATTGCCGATATACGGCCGCAAATGTTGGAAAAAGTCATCGAAAATTGGACGTCCAGATTGGACAACATCCGCGCCAGCCATGGCGGTCATATGCCAGAAATCATATTTAAAATGTAATGACACAAGATTGTCTTTCGAATAAATAAAATTCATGTCAATTGAATAATCCATCGTTGTTTTATTGCAACTTAAAGTTCTATACCTCTATAAAAAACACCCTGGATAAAATTCTAAACATTATTGTAAAAAATATCAGCGTACTTTCACTGCTTTTTCTCCACTTTCTCTTGGAAGTTAGATATTTTTGCTGAAAAGGTATCCTATATTGGAACCAGGATAGTAAGGTAGTTGTAAAAGGTGTTTACAATATTTTAATAACAATATATTCTACAAAGTGAAACTAAAAGGTGCCTTAAAGTATTCAGTACCTTTACATCGGTCAAATTGCATACTTTTATAAGCCATTTTTGAAAAGAAAAAGATTACTCTGCATGGCAGTAATTCTGATTGGACTTTATTTATTTTAACTACTGTCGGCTGGTAAAGTTCGTGTACAGACGATTGCACTGTTTCATCTAAGATGGAAGCTTTAAAATATATTTATACGGCTTGTTATTGTAGCTTCTTAGGCTGATTGCAGAGTACGCGCTACAAGTGAAACAAATCTTGAAGCGATAACAGATTTTGATATAGTACCAATACTACAAATGTCAGACTAAATGCTATATTGATCAATTTTTTTTCGTTTATAATTATTTTCAATGTTTGGATTCAGACGAAGAGTTTTTCGTTAATACTTTTAATACATATTTTGTAAAGAAGAAAGGAATATATCGAATAAATAGAAGACGACCAGAAAAATAGCGAGTTCCACAATTTGTACAGTTAACTGGTTAATTATCATGGAAAATTTTTTAATTGAGCAAAAATGTTAATAGGCACTTTCGATTATATTTTAAGTTTCTTTTTCACAAACAAAATGCTGAAAGCCGAAAAAAGTGCTGTTACGTGCTAAAACGCGCTACAAACCTTTACAAAATATCTTTGTAGCACGAACTCGAATCAAGCTTAGCTCTCTATGACATCTATGACACTATGACATCTTCCGAGCGAACATGTAAGGAAACACATGCATTGGTTTATATCGTATTGTAGCGTTGTATTACAGCTTAGATAGTAGCACACCTCAGCCTTACGTTCTTACAAATAATCATTGGAATACATATTTCCATAAATAAAGTATTTTATTGAGGCCTAATTCATACAGCCAGATCTCAAAACAGTGAACTAAAGATTAATTTTTAATTATCCTCTACATCAGATCTTTTTTACGATCCGAAAACGGTATGGTTTTTGAGAAAAGCATATGAGAATAACAAGCAATTTGAAAGCTAAAGCGTTCAGAGGCATTTAAGCTTTATTTTTTTTTTTAATTACTTAGAGTTACGATATCTATTTAGTGCCAAACAAATATTTTAAGGTTTTTCAGGTCAAATCTATTAAGCCACGGGTACACAAAGAAAGTTTAAATGAAATAAAATGGGCAGTTTTGGAGAATAAAATTTGAGAAGACAGGTACTCGTGAACTTTATAAATAAATTTCAGGTTTTCCAAAAAAGTCTTAAACCTATTGCTGTTCTATACAATAATCTATTAAAGTTTTAAAGTACACTTAAGTCGGGTTTTTTGTCTCCTATTCTCTTCTTGAGGTCCAAGTTTTAAAATTAGTTATATTATGTTATACCAGATAGATAACGACCCAAATCGTCTAATTGCTTTATTAACACTAGATTGCCCATATACAGCCATTTTGACTGCTTGGTGAATTTTAAATAATCAGATGAATCTTATTATTGAATTGAGTAAATTTTCTATATGATAAGTTCGGCTCTGTATTAAAATAACAGCTTTCATGTTGACATGCAAACATACAAGTAAATGATAAATGGTAGATATGGGCAAATACTTGCAAAGTTGCAGCAAGAATGATAGAAATTAATGTTACGCCATCTCGCACATAAAATTAAATTATTTTTCTATTTACTAAAAACTGTAATTAATATAAAAATTATTAAAAATTAATTTTAAACAAATTTCTTTTCGTATTAATTATTTTTTTACGATGAATTAATTTTGACTGTCTTTGGGCCAAATAGGTATACACAAAATTTCAGTCTTTCAGAATAATTCCTCCAGAATCATCGTATAGCCTCTTTCCGCAAGATATATTGTGAAAATATAGCTCTATACTACAACTATCGTAACATTAGTAAAACAAAGTTTAAATAATTTTTAACATGTTGTGGGTCCCACTTTTCGTTATGGTTTGCTCCAGTAAAATTAACAGACTAATTATTACTTTCAACTAAAAAGTTTTGACGATACAATGTTCTAAAATACAGAATATTTAATGTTCAAAATATGTAATTACCCTGTAAATTTAAATCATCTGAGTTTGCTGAGAAACATTTATTTACATATGTATAAAACATACATATACCATTCCATAGGATCTACGACAAAATGTAATAATCATACTTTAACAAACAAGTGTGTAATCAAATTAAGAAAAAGGAAAATAATATTAAATGTTTGAAAATGTTTTTAACAAAAAAGAAATGGCACATTAATGCTATAAAGGGTTTCTCAACGAATACTCGTGTAAATATGTATAAATTACAAAAAACACTAATCAGGCGCCTAAAAGCAGGCAACATAAGATAAAAGATAAATTTTAAAAAGACATAAATTGGTAAAAGAATAAGAAGCTGGTAAAATAATTGCCGCCAGTAATACAAAGAATATATAAATAAATAAGAAACATAATTATACGCATGTAAGATGTACATTCATACATATATAAACGAATGTTGAACCTTTTTTATTATAACAAACCATGTTTGCTTTATATGCCTTTTTTCGGTATTTTACTGTTTATATATTATAGTAATTCCCTCGTCCTTTAATTTTTTTATTAGGTCGTACTTGTGCGAAGGAAAAGACAAACGTTTGCTACAACAATTCAAATACTTGCAAACATAAAACATGAATCTAATGTTTACAAAATTTAAATGCGCCATGTAGCTTTTTAAAAATAAATTCAAATGAAGTAAGATTTTGACAAAATCTTATTTCTTTGTTTAAGTAAAAAAATAACTTAAGCTGTTGATAAAAAACATTTCATTTGAAGAAAATTATGTAAAAGGATTTTATGTTAAAAGGAAAGTAACTTTATTGACACGATGTTTATGCAAAAGCAACTAGACTTATGTGCTGTTTATGTAACTCAATTGAACAATTCGTCTAGGAAATTTGTATGAAAAGCACTCAATTTTTTGAGTTATTCCTATACAAATGTTCTAAACGTTTTGTTCAATTGGGTTACATAAACAGCACATTAGTTTTCAAATAATTTTTCATTTGAGGAAGAATTGTACTCAACAATTTTTATTTACTTTATAATTAAAAATAAAAAAAATAAAATAAATCAGTCAAGTGCGTAGTAGTCTCACACACGTAGAGTTTCGTACTATGTCTAGTACGCCTTTAAAAACTTAAGTTGTTAATTTTTTCATGTCTTATGGGGCACCCTTTTCTTTTTAAAATCAAAGTCATATTCGCGAAAATTACATCGCTATTGGAACACCCTTTAAATGTTAGGAATTGTTGTTATAACGGCCATGGTAATACACTTTCTATAAAAATATTAGGCCTACCTTTTGCGGTTCAAAAAATAAGGTAATATACGTCAAAAACATGTCACTGATGGCTCACCCTTTAATTTTTATTATTTGTTATAGTTTCCATAGTAATAAACCTCTTGTAAAAACTATAAGAGTCTACTTATTATTGTTCAAAACTTAGGCCATATACACACAAAGCACGTCACTCTCGGAACACGAACATAGAGTTAATTATTGTCTGCAAATTTTAAGTGGTTGCCTCCTATAGCTCAAGAAATAAAGACATAACGGCAAATAACACCTCACTTTCGGAACACCCGATAAGTTTTAGTACTTATTGCTATAGTGGCCACAGTTATACACCTTCTGTGAAAATTTCAAGAGTCTACCTATTATGGTTCAAAACTTAAGCCTTATACATGCAAATCACACCACTATCGGAACACCCTTTAATATTTAGGTTTATTTTTTATACTTGTTTATATAGCGAACTAAGTTTTAATTACTGTTTTTAAATCTTGAGTCCATGCCTCCTACAGCTCAAGAAATAAACACATATTCGTTTATAACACCTCTCTATCGGAACACCCTTTAAGATTTAGTATTTGTTGCTATAGCGGCAACAGCTATACATCATCTGTGAAAATTTCAAGAGTCTACCTATTACGGTTCCAGAGATAAAAGGGATAAAAGGCGCTGACAGACGGACAGACGTATAGACGGACAGACATTGTAGCGAAAGCAATAGGGTTACGTTTTTACACTTTGTGTACGGAACCCTAAAAATAACTCAGTAATAAAATATGCAACTTAATTTAGGAATGAAAAACATCCTAAAATAGAATAGTGAGTCAAATAACAATTATATGCATCTTTTTGCCTGGACCAAGTCTCATACCGGTATCTTAAATCGATGATTTCTAAGGAAAACTATTCTTAGGTTCCAAGGCTTAAAAAGACTTCGTGTTAAAATACGACACTAGTATGGCACAAACTAGATGCAGCTTATACCAGAAGTCTTCTAGGAACTTCAAAAATTATAACTGAAGTTACTCATGGCTATCACCGCTGGACATTCCCAAATAAAAAATATTTTGCTAGACAACTGGTATTACCAACTACCAACTAATGACTATTGGAGATGAGGAGCAAGAGAAATTGATTTTAAAGCTGTTGCAGACGATTTTTTACCTACATTAGTTGCCGACGGCTTAACACCGAGTACAGTAGAATCTCTCTCTCTCCGGCGATTATTCTTTCTTAGGACATTTTTATGAAGTAGCTTTGCCATGTGTCTAAAGCAAAATAGATTAATGGTTGTAAAATGGCTGTTAAATGGAATTGTAACTTCTAATTGTGGCAATTGGCATCAGGTAAAGTAAACTCTTCCCTTCGTCTCCGTTTACCAGGCAAAATTGCTTGGGTTGATGCAGCTGGAAAGTTGAGTGTATGGAAAAAAGTTGTCGTTGCATTTGACAGACAGTAGGTTATATGGAAATGAAGCAGAAAACCAGGGTGATATGCTGTGAATTTCTGTGGACCAGAAACCAGAGTAGCGCTGTAAAATGGTCTAATGCGAGCTATAGTCCTACAATGATTGAACTTATTAAACCTGGGTCTAATCCTTGGACAAATGCTAGCAATTACTAGATACACCATGGTGAGAAAGGAGGCCGTCAGTTAGTAGTTGACAGTCTGAAATCACTAAAGCCATAAACGTAGTAATAAACTCTTCCCCTACGAATATAGTTGCATAACTATTGTAGATAACTAATTTTCTGCTTGTCTTTATTTTTTCTGTTCGCATCACGCAAAAACTACTGGATGGATTTATATTTTGTGAGGAGTTACCTTCCTGATATAGGATATTTTTTCCAAGAGAAAGTGGAGAAAAAGCAGTAAAAGTACGTCGACTTTTTTATACCGATTTAAAGGCACTGCATACTTCAAGGCAGTCAAGGCAGCTTGTATTCCTGGAAGTAGTATATTTTAGGCGTTGTTGCGCAAAAGATGGAGCTGTTTTAAAATAATGAGTAATTCATTTCCTGTCTGTCTTTTACAGAGCTTTACAATAATTTTTAGAATTTTAGAATTTTATATAAATTTTAGAATTTTATCCACGGGTGGGTACCTTTATATAAAGTAAGTACGTCAGTGTGTTACAAATTGGTGTGGATTACTTTTAAAGCAAAATCGAACAAAATATTGTCAGGATGCACATAACGTGTGTGGACACATCTAGTTGGATATAAACCAGGAAAGTTCAGAGATAAATGACTAGATGAATTTAATCACTCTGTATACCTGTTGACCTTCACTGAAGAGAAACAAATGTTAAAGTTGCAATGTCATAGGAAAAAAAGGCGGAGGGTAGATTATCTGTATGCAGAAAAGATTAAGATAAATATTTTTATAATGTCTAAATAACAAAGTATTACTAGGGGCATATAAAGGGGCTTAGAAAAACATATCATTTTATACATATCAAAGATTTATTTAAAATTGAAGACATGTAGTAAGTATGCAAAAATCTATTAAGTAATTATTGGTTATGAAGAGAAAGCTTCAATATCGACTATAAAAGACACAACCTTATAAATATATCTCATACAATTTTTTTTACATTTGCCCCCACATTTATATATATTTATTCATGGAAAAAAATTATGAAAACGCACATTTGGTATATCAGTAACTTGGCGATATTAATTAAATCTGAATAAGCTTGTATTCATTTTGTTTGATATAACCACCAACTGTGATACAATATACAGATATTGAGACTTGTACATTGAATTACGTACGCAAACAAACATAGATATGTACATATGAGTACAAATAAATTGGCATGTGCAGGAAGAACAAAATTGTAGATGTATCCATATGAAAATAAGAATTTATATACATTTTTTTGTATTTGTGTATATGTATTCGTTTAATTTATTTAATTTCTTTTATTTCATTTTAACAGGACAAAGCACATTCAAATTAATTGTTACTGTTCCAAAAAGGAAGCAGCATGGGCGGAAACAGGATAGTCGAATATTGTTTGTATATTATTTTTGTAGAAATTGAATTAATCTGATTGTTAAGGTTGTTCGGTCAGCGAAATAATAAAATTAAAGATAAGATAGTAATAACAACGGGTGTGGCAGATTGTGTGTATTTTGTTGATGTTTATTTATTTCCACAAAACTTTTGTTATATTTTTAAATAAATTTATGTGTAGTACATACGAATATTTGTATTAAGTCAGATATTTAACAAGCTACTAAAGGGTTACATTAATGTGATTGATCTGTTATACCCAAAGTACCGAAATGATCACTCACTGCTCAAGCATGTCAGAGTTTGTACATTTAATTTTTTTCTCCCTCTTTTCGTACATGTGTGGGAGACTAGAAATTTGTTTGTGTGTGTTCATTTATGAGTAAGAAAATATTTTGTTTTTTAAAGATCTGTGATCTTTTTATAAATATCTTTTATTTTAAATAAGATTTCATAAATGATAACTCATAAATGAAAACGTTCATAAATGAAAAAAAAATCAATCAATATTTATGTAAAAGATTATTAATGAGAATGAGCTCATTCATTATCACATATCAATATTCTTCGTTTTTCTATGCTAAAAAAAAACAAACAGTTACACTCATTCATGTGTGATCGTAGGCAGATCATTTATTGTTGTTCATCTATTACCGTGAAAAAAAATATAAAATTTTAGAAATCATATTTATGAGAAATATTATAAATGTTGAAATTTCAACACTTATAAGTGATATCGGCTCGCTTGTCGACAATACTTGCATGCATTACCTTTAGCTGGCCGCAAAATTTTTTAAAACCTGTATAAAAGCAACTTCACCTAATTAATACTTCTAGTTCTTGACCGTTTTTTCCCTTAAAAATCTTTATAATTTTGACGACCTGCGGTTAGATGCAAAGCTATTATTTTCAATAGTTTGTAAAAAACCTTCAACACTTACAAAAATCTGAACTTCGGACGCGGTTATTTTCTTCTTTACGCTAAATCCAATGCCGGCTTCACATATTTTTTGACTTGGAACTGTTTCATATTTATTTGGATTTATTTTTTGGAAGAAATTTATTCCTATTGGAATTATTTCTAAGTATTTTACAGTTTGACATCGTGCATGAAGCTTTTTCTATCGTATATTCACTAAAGATCTGCCTCTTCAGACTAACAGGGTTCAATTGACTCAAGATCTAAAGAATAATAATCTAAAGACAAAAAGAGCTGGGATATATTATAACATCCACATATGAATTCTTATTTGTAAAAAAAATATGTTAAAATAGTGCGTCCCGTTATGCTAGTTATTTGTGTGTTGCTCCATTAGTCTCGGGGTTCCAGAAGGACGTTATATTCAAAGTACAGCCCTAATAGAAACTATAAAATTTAGAAAAATTACAGGATTCTCTTCAAAGCAGTTCGTTCTGCGTCAAAAACGTTCTAATTTTATACATATGTTTATTTATTTAAATATTTATTTCATTCAATAGATTACAAGCCTGTAGGCCTACTTAATCTAGAAGTATTATGGCTTGAGAACAATTTAAAAATTCAAAAGAAAACTTAAAATATAAATATGTATATAAAGATATAACACCCCCAAAATTATTCACAAATATTACAGTTTAAACACAGTACCAAACATGTCTCGCATCATAGGATTCTGTTACATGATAACACATTTGTATATTATAAATATTTTTTTGAAATATTTTCAAACTCTGCAACTGCAACTAAAATTTCGCTTCTCATAAGGAATATATTGGTTCTAAAATCGAGCTACTCTAACAAATAATGACCTACCCATACAGAAGGTAAAATATCTTGGACAAATAACACTACTTGTTCTAGAAGACTTACTGCATTTAAATTTTTACTTCATATGGAGGTTTGTCATACCTTATGATGTTAAAGAACTGAAGTATCAAACGTTGATTCGTAAAATTTTTAAAATCAGAACATAATATGTCAAGATTACAAATAAATCTA
This sequence comes from Phasia obesa, assembly GCA_949628195.1. Taxonomy (NCBI): domain Eukaryota; kingdom Metazoa; phylum Arthropoda; class Insecta; order Diptera; family Tachinidae; genus Phasia; species Phasia obesa. Next base: position 32,924,956 of record OX451216.1, read on the forward strand.
GTAAACCGGTTAAAACACAATCGTAATTTAGTCATATTTTGTTGAGAAGTACTTGAAAATATTTCAATCCCATACAGAAACAAAAGAAGACATAATTCCTGCGCAACTCTCTTTTTGAGATAAAATGGCAAAAAGAAACCAAGTAAATATATTTTTTAGAATAAATGAAATTCTCTATATTATAAAATTAATATAAATATTAAAATCCAATTAAGCATCTAAGTATATTCCTAAAGTTTTATAATGACAAACGAATTCAATGGTTTTATTCATTATTGATATACTAGGTAAAATAACATTATGAGGAAAATACATGGCTTTTGATTTAGTAGAATTTAAGCTCACGCAATTAGCTTGCCACCACTGCGCATTACATTGTAAATCATGATTAACATTCGATTCTAAATAAGTTACTCCATTAACACTATCATCCACTAAAAGTTGAATGTCATCTGCAAATGCCAACCACCTGCAGAACGATATCTCACGATATAGGTCATTCATATACATTATTAATAAAAGTGGTCCTAAAATAGATCCTTGTTAGACCCCTCTTGAGATTTTTAAAGTAGACGATCTTTTTCCTCCAGATTCAACATACTGAAATCTATTGGTAACAAATAACCAAATTAATTAACATGAAGATGCGTCAAATTAAATTATTTTCGATTTTAAATCTTACATTTTTATACCCTGCTTTGGTTACAACTATTTAGAACACAGTTAATTAATATTAAACTAGCTTAAAATTATCTTTAATCTATATTTGAAAAAAAAGTTAAATCTGAATCTTTTTGAATTGGAAACCTGTTGTATTGCACCACTATTATAAAATTTTTTAATTGGTATTTTTCAAAAGGCACCAGCTGTAGTATATTTGCTCACGCCCTTGTATTTACGTTATGTGGATTCCTCTGCAATTTAATTGAGTTGTAATCCGATATAGTTTTTTATCATGAAAAATGAAGTTAGATAATTGTTCTTCGTATTCGGTCAACTGAACGTTTCATAGGCAGTATTACAGTGTGATTTATTTTGTAACAACAATGTTACAACCAAATTTCGTTAATATTTTAGTAAAAAAATTCTTCTCAATTTATCTATAACAATCATGCATGAAAGGCTTAGATCAAATATCTACAGTCACTTATACGACATAACATTATGACTGGGTATTCGAAGATTATGTTTTTCTCAAACATTTTATACTTCCTTTTTGAAAAATTCATTAGTTAATTTAATTTTTTAAAATCTGTCTTAAATCATATTCACCTCATAAAGACTTCTGGGTTTTGGCCGTTTTACAGAATCTTTTCCTTTGAAAGCTTTTTTCCTTTCAAAATCTTTTTTATTTTTCAAATTAGATAATAAACAATTTTTTTTAACTTTATAAGCTTCCGAATTAATAATTGCCTTTATTTGTTGTATTTATTTAACTCTACAAACAAGTTTTTATTAACTCATAAATTGATAAGATTCTTTGTAATATTTAACATGTCTTAAAAAAATCTAAGGAAATTAAATAAAACTTCTAGCTGCAATACACGCAATGTGTGCTTTCGTAACAAAAACATTAATTTCCCCAGTGCATTATTTACTAAGAAGACATGCGAAAGAAAAATATTTTAAGTAAAATTAAAGAAAAAAAAAAACAAAAGTAAAATGAAATGAAATCAAATAAAACCATCAGCTCAGCGGCCGAAAATAAAAACTTTAAGACAAATAAAACTATAAAATACTTTAGCTTAACTTGAGATAATTATTACAAACAAAACAACAGCTGTAGTCGCAACTTTAATATAAATAAATTGAGAAATTCCCTCAGCAATAATAAGTTCTCTATTAGTCGAACTTAGAGACATAAGACTTCAAGATTGTTTTGTGCAATAAAACCCATATAAACAAATATATGTTGTTTTAAGTATTCCTTATCTATATTACAATGTACACTGAAAAAAAAAAACTTAGTTTTTAAATAAATATTTTTAATACGATTGGAAATATTCCTTATATACGAACATCTTTCCATTTCAAAATCTTATAATTTCTTATCGCAAACAAAATTCCTTGTTTTCAAAGATTTTCCTTAATCCTAACATACCTTCGGATGCTGATCAACCACAATAGAAAAAAAATAGGTTGGGGAAAAAGAAATCCATTTTTTTTCGGTATATGGCTATAGTGCTCGATATCTCGTAAAGTATCGATTAAACAATTTCGAATTTATGTTCGTTGTCCAAGTGAGGTTTCACACTAAAAAAATATTTTACAGTTTTTTGTTTGTTCCATTGAGTTGGGAGATACAGAGTGTTAAAAATTAAAGCCAACAAATAGAAAATTCGGTACATTTTACATTACATTTTTCTTTGTCCTGTGGTCTGCGTTTGGGGGAATAGGTTTTAGTTTACGCGGCAGAATTGCTTGGGCTTCTGCATGCGTTGGATCACCTGCTAGAATGTCGGATGCAGGAGAGAAAGTTTATCATTGCACGTGACAACCAGTTGATTATAAAGCGTATGAGGCAGGTGAACGTGTACTCCAAACTAGGGTTTTAAAACTTAACAGATGTGCCTTGGTTAATGAGGTAACATTGATGACGGTTAAGGGATATATAGGCACAGCTGGGAGTATAGCAGCAGACCAACTATCAAAAGGGGGATCTGCTATGAATTTCTGTGGACGAGAACCCAAAGTATCGCTCGGTAATAGCATAATGCGATCTAAGATTCTACAATGATGGACTTATTAAACCAGAAAAGCTGGAGGAAGACTCTACGTGTAGACAGGCTCGAATGGTGCTCAAAGAACCCATGGGCAGGAAGGCCAGTAGAGTACTCACATACAATAGAAGTACTCTAATCTGGATAACTGCATCGCCAAGATGAAAATTGAAGATGATACTTACAGGTTGTTCCTATAGGATATAAATTATATAAATACAAATAAAATTACCAATAAATTTATTATTGCTTTAAGTAAAATTGTTCCTTTGTAGTATTCTCAAGTCATTTTATTTTGTTTTAAATAAAAACTAAAATTTGAATGTACACCTAATTCTGTTTTTACACGGTAGATGGTTCCAGAAAACTCCGTGTAAAAAAAACCGTCTAAAAAAAGACATTGATCATATACAAAAATAGGTGATTGGTTGGTTAATTATCTCTAAAACCTATTAAAATTTGTGAAAAACGTGAATTTTTTAAGAACAAGAAATCATGTATATTTTTACACATACTCGTGCATGCATGTACATATATTGTGTATTTGCACCGTTTATTTGCATCTTTAGTGTATGATGAAGACTTAACAGATAGTTTCGTTCCAGAAATCAACGATTGCCTAATTGAATTTTAATTTTTTTATAGTTCTTACTGTGACTTCGTTTAAACCGAACATTTTGCCAAGAAATGTTGAGCCTTCTCCATTTCGAAGGCGATCTAAAATTTTAATTTTGTTTTCTAAATAAATGGGGCTTTACGTTGTTGGTTTGTATTTGTAGTTTTCGACGTCTTCTTTTAGGGATGTATTGATAGTTCACAAAACATTGACACATTTCAATTGCTCTAACAAGCAAAAATGCTTGTATTCATTAAAAGGGAATTCCTCTAATTTTTTGATATGAAAATATTTCGCAAAACTTAAATTTTACAAAAATAAATCTAAGCCCAAAACATTTTGAATCGTGCTAAATGGAGTAAAAACGTGTAAAAAAATAATTTTTTTATTTTCAAACCTTGTGAAAAAAAACAAACTGTGTAAAAACAGAATTGGGTGTACTTTTATTATAAAACTAATTTTTTTTTCTAGTGTGAGTATGTTTGTTGGATTATCAAGATATAAATTGCACCAAAATTATTTTAGTGTATGAACAAGAATTGTGGTGAAATATTATGATGGAAGAAACTTTGAAGGCAACCAATAAAATTATACCATGTTTCTATGGTTTGTAATAATCAATATGATTATGAACATAACATTCTGGATTCCACTGATAAGATGTGGCATTTTGTTTATGTCTAATTTGGTTGAATTAATACACAAGTTACATTTGTATAATGCATGGGGTATGGCAAAAGAATAAACTTTTAATATAATTTGTTTTGTTTAAATAATAAAACTGTTTGGATAACTGACAAAACTTAAGAAATTAGAACAAAAAGAAACGTAATTGAATTATTTTATGTTATAATATTAAGTGCTAAGGTTTACTTACGTATGTATTTGAGCTGATACACGCTATATGTGTAATATATATTGTAGAATCAATTAAAAATATGCAAACAAATGTTTTTTTATTAAATTAATAAATGGTATTTCAGTATTCTATGTTAGTGCCTTTTTATGCATTTTATATAATCTTCTTGTATATGGTGGTCGGCTTTACTGAAAGAATTTGAACAAAAGAAAAATTAAAATTTATCCATAAATTACCTTTAATTGTCTGAAAATCAATTACTCTAACACTTTTTGTCGAATATCGAGGATTAAAGATAACTTGAAAAATCAAATCTAAGAATGGTAGTTAAATTGCCTTGCGCTGCTACAGTTATTAAAAAAGCAACTCATCTTTTTTCTTAAACTTTAGAATGTTTTCGTTTTTTATTTGCCTATTTGATTAGTAATTATTTTTAGGCTATTGTACTAACAAATTTTATAGTTGCCGCAAACGTCTGAACTTGAATATGGCGACGAAAAGAGAATATGAAATTACTTCCTATTTTTGTATGTCATGGTACAATATGTTGTTGTTTATTTTTACATATATTTATTTTTTATGTACCAATTTTTTCTGTCTTCTACGTTTTATTTACATGACATCATTTGGTTTAGGTCTGAGTTTTAATGGCTTTTTGATATTAATAAGGAGCTGACTGGCGTCACATGTTTACGTACATGAATGGAAAAATATAAAAAAATATATGTGTTGTTTAATAACAATCAATGGATTTTAATATTTATTAATTAAATGTAAAAATCTTCTAAGAGTTTTATATAATTTTACTCGTAGAAGTGTTAATCGGACTAATGTTATGGCCCATTAAGTTTTGCCAAAATCTACAAGGATTTAATATAAAAAAATAAATTTTAAAATTAAATTCTTTAATTTTGAAAATTTTAATTATTATTAGTCGAAATGTTTATTCTTTATTTTATATTTATTTTTTTTTTTAAATAAATATAAAATATAAATTTAAAAAGACTGAATCGGTGATAAGCTTCATATCTTGTTATTTATATATGCTTTGTTTTTATCTTTTTCAAGCTTTAAAATAATTATATCCATTTAAAGCTAATTATTCGAAAAGCTAAATATAATAAAAAACAAAACGTCAAAAAAAGTTTATTTAAAATTTGAAAACTATTCCTTCACCAGGAAAAAAGGTTTTTTTTATGTAACTTATTTTAATTATGAAGTTTTTCTGTAGTGGAAAATAACAGATGGTTAATAACAGCCAATAACTGTCAACAGAACGGCTGTAGCTGATTAATATTTTCTTTATACCTTTTCGATATCTTCGCAATAAAGAGATTTTAGAAATCTTTAATGAATCATCTTTCGTCGCAAATTTTTCCATTCACATACCCTAGGATAGTGCGACGCTCAACATGTTGATGATCGTCACGCTGACGTCTCCAAAGTTTTTATTTCTGCACATAATGACTCGATCTGTTTTCGATTTCTGCTGTATATTATACGAGTTTGTCACTATGTCTTTTGTTACTTTTAGGAATTGAATTGTTGGTAACTACCTGCAAAAAGCTTAGGTATGATAGGACTTAGCAAATTTGGTAGTGATATATTTACAAGAATTTGGTATAACTGCTGGGCAGAAACAGGAAGAAGATGCTACAATGCTGGTACTGTTATCATTGTTAGGAAGTCTTACATCGGTTTTTCACCTCTGTTTAAATGTTTTTATTCTTCAAGACAAAAATTTGCTGGCTAAAATAATTTTTTTCTCATAATTTATTTATTATGTTTTCAAAGTATTTAAACTAACAATAGGTGTTCACATCTTAAATGTAAAGTAAAAGAAAATAAATTGAAAGAAAATAATTGGTAGATACTTAAATGCGACCGACTGGTTCTTATAGTATTCACCAATATTCGCACTTGAATCGGCAATATTAATTAAACAGGCGATGTGGTGTTTGTAGAAACCGAACCGCTTATTTTTACTTTATAGTTTATGTTTTGAAAGTAGCCATGTAAATTCACTAACCAACCTGGGTGAGTAGTGAGGTTAAGCATAATTTGTAAAATGCTCTGCAGTGCTTCCCTCAACACTGTAGCTATTTATAGACTAGCTATTCATTGTAGTGTTTTCAACATAGGGGGATATACTCCACCATGAATCACACAAACTCTTAATATGTTACTAGCTGTGCCTACATTGTGTGCGCTGGGCCTACGTTGCGTGCGCCCTGACAATATGCTTTGGAAGTAACTTACATCAAATTTAAAACTCTTACGTATTTACTTTATATAAAGGTAATAATTTTAGAATTTGTATAAAATTCTAAAATTCTAAAAATTATTGTAAAGCTCTGTAAAAGGCGTTTAAAATATTTTAATAACAATGTAATTCCGCAAAGTAAAAATACAAATCAAAAACAAATTTTATTCAATTGGCTATTTGGCAGTAAGTAATTAATATTTTATGATTATTTTAAAACAGCGGCAACTATCTTTAAAATATACCACTTTCAAAAATTAAAGATGCCTTAAAGTTTGCAGTACCTTTAAATCGGTAAAAAAATCGGCATACTGCTTTTTCTCCACTTTCTCTTGGAAATATGTTTTTTTGCGGAAAATATCCTATATTAGATTCAGGATACTAAGGTACCTCCTCACAAAATTTTGTCAAAATCCATTCACTAGATTTAACGTGATGCGAACTCAAAAAAAGAATGACAGACAGACAGGAAATGAAATATAGTAAAAATTATTTTATTATATGTGACCCGGTCTATGAAAAGATGGCTTATGACTCAAAAACTAAATTTCGAAAAATTAGCTGTTAAAGATAAACAATGCATTTCGTCAGTTTCTTAGTAGTTTTTCTTTTGCATTATGAACAGTCATGCCCAAAAGGCAACCAAAAAATGTAAAAGAGCATAAATGAATGAAAATTATACACACACGAACTTATCTCATTTTCAATTCTATTTATTATCTTGATTCTGGATTTTCAATAAAATTCTGTTTTTCTTTCATTTGTGCTCTTCTTTCTCTACATTTTTTAGAAGTCTATTAATTTTTAAGCATAAGAATCTGAGTTTTTATTCAGAAAAAATGGGAAAATCCCCTGATGAGCTATTTGAGCACTAGCGAAATAGCTATCTGGATATGCTTTCCCCATAGTAATCAATTTCGATTATTATATTTTTTTGGAAATAAATATTTTATACTCATAAAATATTTATTTAATAAATTTTCAAAAGGAATCATGAGTGATTAAAAATAAATAATGCTAAAAATAAACTTTAGGCATTGCTTACTTTAATGAAAGGTTATAATTTATCTATTGGCTAGTTATAATAATGGGTCTTAACTTAGCAGCAAATCCAAGAACCGTCTTCTAGGAATAACCTAGAAAAACTATTAAATTACGTGTTCCATTGTTTCTAAAATATAGTGATGACAACATGGTGCAATAAAATGCCTTCAAAAACTATCTAAATTTTGGAACAGAATTTATTTTTTCACCGCAATTGTTCTTTATTTCACGAACAAAATTACAATAAAATTATGTTGTAGTGTTCCGGTCATTTTGTGCACGATCCTTTTGCATATCTAACTTTATTCGTTATGCTACTACTTTTGTATTTTTGTCAATGTGATTTAAAATTGTCACGATCTTAATGGTTTAACTCTTTCCCAAGTTTAAAAACAGTGGTCCTGATTTTCAAAACTTATCTGTTGGGATTGTCCTGGATAGGTTTAGGTAGCAGTTCTAACTGGGCATTCACTGTGAAAATCTAATTGCGTTTGAGACATGTAATGAAACGAAAACAAACTGCAAAATAAACTACAAAGCAATCAAGAAAAACTCTTACCATCAGATATTCATAGTTCATTAATGGTTTTTGGTATATTCAAGCAAAACAATGAAATCATGTTAAAATTTTTGTTGCTTTTGTTTCTTATAAAAATCAAATAAATTGCAATAAAACTTCAATCTCTAAGGATATTAGATAAGCATGATTTCATAAAAATATACATATACAGAATGTTTATAAAATATGTAATAAATAAAAATAATGAAATGAAATAAATTAGGAAAGAAATAACCTTTTAACCAAAGCTATAATTCCTATCGTTAACCTCCACTCTACCACGCAAGTCATTAACTATGATGAATCCCAAACGTATTAAATAAGATTTTTTTTGTTATATATTTTGAAACTAAAAAAGAATAGGCCGAAAATTTTCTTCATAAAGAAATTATAACGAGTACAATTTTATATAATAAAAGCATTTAATATTTTATTGCATCATAAAATATTGTTCGATAGCAAAGAAACAAAGAAGGAAAAATGTGAAAAGAACGTAATTTAATGAAACAACAAGTTAAGCTTAGGGTCAAAGGGAAAGTATATGTTTGCTGTATTGATTACTAAGCTGAAGGAAGAAAGGAAGGTGTAAACAATGAAATAATGAAACATTAAAAAATCCAATAAATATAATATAAATTTAAATCCCGTAAAGCCAAAGTAATAAACAGACTTTTATAAACATTTAAGAATTTCTGAACCCATCCTGGCTTATGCTATTCAAATGTTTGTAAGAGTTGTCTTTAAAAGGATACAAGCATTTTTTTATACATATCCTTACAAATTTAACGATGATACAGGCAAATGTAGTGGAAAAAACCTTTTTATAATGCGGAAATATAGTTGAAAATTAAATGTTATTTATAGCAAAATAAATTCTATTTAGAACATTTCTTTTTGCTATAACATCAAAAACAACTCTTTCCACATCTCAATAATGTGTTTTGTGTCCTGAAATACTTTAAAAATATTACAAAAATAAAAAAATCGTAATACAGCAAAAAATATACACAAAGAGGCAGAACATATAAAAGGGGCTTAAAAAGTGTTTAGTGTATAATAGTTTTTGAATTACTTCCCATTATTGAACTTAATGCTAGGCAATAAAATTGTGCATTCTATCGTTGTGCCGAAGTTATCTACACGTATCTTCAAAAAAATTATTTTTGAAATTGAGTTTTGATGTTTTCACTTTTTAAAGTTTAGTTAAAAAACAAAATTGGTGTGAGAAAATTTGTCTAATATTTTGGTGACATATTCTGCTTTGAGTTTCGTATAAATGTATAGATGGTGTAAGTAAATTTTTATGGCCATTTCCATCTTTAAACAAATTTTCACTGTATCGCCTTATTTCAGGAAATATTTTTATGTCTAAGGTTTTTATCTTGCGGAAGCATATGGTTAATCATAAATGATATTTTCAGCCGAAAATTCTAATGGTTGCGAGGTTGTAGGATTTATTTACTTTTTTTAATGAAAAAATGTTATGAAAAATTTCATCAAAAATTTTCTGTAAAACTTTTATCGAAAATTTTATAATAAAATTTTGTTGAAAAGTTTTTGTAAAAATTTTGTAGAAAATTTTTTGCTAAAAATATATCAAACATTTTTTTGTGAAACTTTTATTGGAAATTTTTTGTAATAATTTTCTGGAAATTTTTTTTTGTAATATTTGATTAAAAATTTTTGTAAAATTTTATTAAAAATTTTAAAGAAAATTTTTGTAAACGTTTTATCCAAAATGTACCTATTGACTGCTTCCCGTTTCCAGTGTTATCGGCTACCTCTATGTGCATTGCTTTCTATAAAAGCTTTTATAAAAATCAAAACAGTAAAACTCTACCAACCTAAAAACAAACAAAAATCGCCCTTAGCAGAGGGTCAGTGATTCCCCAAGATCTGTATGCACTCCATGCGATCTACTGGTCGCGGTCTAATATTTATTTAGGGAAAAAAAGCAAAAGAGAATCATTACAACCGAAACAAATAAAAAAAAAACATTTAAAAATATAGGCTGGTGTGATTTTTTTACCCACAGCGTCGAATGGAATGGTCTGATGTCGCTGAATTTCTTTAGCGAAATTTTCGAAACTATGCCTGGCAGATTGGTGGGCTTAAATTTTCTGTATCTCTGATTTTGCCTTGGCAAAGTTAATTTAAAGCGAACAGAGACGGACGAGATTAGACGCTCCAATCAGCTTCTCTATGTATAAGGATTCAGAATATGTATAATTTTCGGTGTCGGAACTAAATATTGCAGAAATTAAGAAATTACGCAGAAATTACAAACTTCTATATACCCTTTTCCACCTGTGGTCAAGGGTATAAAAAGAAAAAAAAAAAAAAAACACTAAAACAAGTTTTAAAACATAAATATATTTCTTAAATATGAAAATAAGTTTTCTAATTACTCGTATGTAATTTAATATAATTAAAGTCATCATAAATAAATTCTTTATTTACAATTAAATGATTCAAAGTACTTGTGTATTGCTTCTTTAGTACCTTCATCCATTTTTAACCGATATCGGCAATTCTATGGCCTACAGGGGTATTCGCACCAATCAATTCCGCGGAAAAGTGGGAGTTTACTCCAGTTTGTCTCGGTTTTTAATTTCATTTAAAAGAATTACTGGAAGTAAACTGTTTCCAAATGTATACGAGGTGTGTAAATTACGTAATGAGATAATTTTCTAGTGTTCCAGTTGACAACACTGGGGACGCAGCCATTAAGGGCCAAACAAATAAACATCTGATATGCATCTATTACAAGTTTGAACACGCTAGTATTTTTGGGCTGTCCGTAGTGAATTTTTTTGCGAGAAAGGTTTTTTTAGTGACTTCAAAGAATTAGTGACTTCAATTTCGAACAACATTGTGCTATCAAGTTCTGCTTCAAACTTGAACACAGTGCAACAGAAATATTAGGATAACTGTGTCAGGCCTACGGAGACAGTGTTTTTTCGAGACCCCAGATTTTTAGGTGGTTTAAGGCATTTTCAGAAGGAAGGCATTCAATTGAAGACGAGCTTCGCAGCGGAAGGCCATTATCTTCCAGAAACGTTGAAAATGTTGGAAAAATCCACGAACTTGTGCGTTCAGTTCGTCGATTGACAATCCGAATGCTCGATGAAGAGTTAAATTTGACTCAGACAACAGTTTATCAAATTTAGACCAATGAATTGGGGATGAGCAAAATTCGTGCAAATCTTTCACAAGAGTAAATTTGCACGAGTTTTTTACCAGTAAAAAAATCCTTGTATCTCCTCAACCTCCTTATTCACCTGACTTGAGTCCATGTGATTTGTTTCCATTCCCAAAATTGAAAATTCATCTGAAAGGACATTATTTTGGGACAGTGGAGATTATTCAAACAGCCGTTACCGACCAACTGAAATATATTCCAGTAGCTGAGTTTCAACACTGCTATGAGGAATGGAATAGTCATCTCCAGCGCTGTTTGGCTTCCCAAGGTAGTTACTTTAAAGGAGACTTTGTGAATTTGTAATTTAATTTCAATAAAAAAAATTTGAAAAATTAGTCTTATTAGTTAATTTACACACCTCGTACATACACGCAGAAAAAACATGCATCATATTACATTTAAAAATGTTATTTTGAAGTATACAATAATATGGATTTAACATAACAATATTATGTTAACAATAATATGGTTTGACTACAACCATATAACTTAATCATAATATGTTGATCTTATAATAGGGTTTCCTTTTTTTCTTTGCGTGTACGTTATCAAATGTGTTCAAAAATGTCCTCAACTATTTACACAAATGATATAATGAAAATGTTTTCACGGAAAACATAAAAAATAAGAACACAGTAAAGTCACACATTTTAACTGGTAATCGGAAATCCAAAAGGTTCCTCGACGTGCCAAATATTTGGAGGGAGTTGAAATCGACCCTTCCAAAAATGAATTTTAGTGATCCTATAATAAAATATTTATTTTTTTATTATCATAAAACAAAACCTTTAAATTTTCATCCAAATATTTTTCAATCTAAAAATTTATATGCAATAAAAATCTAAAAGAATTGTTATACATAAAACACTTTATACCAATAAACAGCATGTACATTAACTCTTTCATGTACGTATGTACAAAGCCACACATGCACAACAACTTTAACCAATAGCAACATGAAAATGCTCTCAACACTAGAGTATTAAATTCCTAAAAGCCTTGACCATTAAAATGACTATTTGCAAATAATTTTTATTGGTCTTTTCCTGTTTAAAGTGTTTAACACTTTTTAATGCTTGAAGATATTTTAATTATTAATGAGCTCATTTGTATATCTAACCTATTAAAATTATGGCGTTATAAAAATTTTATGAGTTTTTGTTAAAAGGAAATAATAACTTTTTGCAAAAGAATACAGGTAGCTGGGCAGTGTGAACTAAAAATCATTTTATGATGATACACATACATATCAAAGAATGACAAAAGTATCATTTTTAGTACTTATTAAGTTCGAGGCAAAACATGTATAAATATGTATAGCTACAGCTCAAACAATAACAACTTAACTAACTACAAGTATAGGCAGAGAATAAGTGTTCCATTACTTGTTGATTATTTTTCGCAATACAACCAAATATAAGTAAAAGTTGGATAAAGTATATACCCATACTTGTAAATACAGACTAGGAATAAGTACAAGTATGTAAATACTCTAAGTATACTCTAATTTTATAAATATATGTAACTATATGTTTTAATTATTTTACAATTTAAAAATACGTTTATTCATTCCTTCATCCTAATATAAAAATTATTTTGGTTCTCCATACTTAATCAATGTTCGGTTATAAACAAAATATTGCCAAACATCATCCCCACCTTTTTATACACACAATTCCTAAAAGTAGTTGTTTTACTTATAAGTATACTTATAGTATTATAAGTATTTTTCCATACTTGTATATATTAGGTAGTTATAAGTATGGGTATGACAGATATCTATCACATTATCTACCTACGACCAGTTGTACTCATACATGCATTACTTATACATTTTTAAGTTCGTAGTGTATAAATAATGTTTGTTATAAGTATTGAGTACACCCATACTTATTTCACTGCAAATGCGTATGTGTAGGTATTTTCTGTGTTATAAGTATAGGTATAACTAATACCCAAAAATATGTGTAAATACTTAACTACATTTATTCAATAAGTACATTTTGTCAGTCTCTGATACATATACTTACTTCTTTAGTAAACGTAACGAAAATAATGCTATTAACTTAAAGGTTGATTCAGTGAAATGCAATTTCAGTGAAATTAATTTAGGTAATTTTATCAAATGAAATTAAAAAAAAACTTATTTAATAAAATATAATTAGTAGAGCATAAATATTCCTTGGCGTAGAGCATAAATATTACTTGGCGTAGATATAGGATTTTATTTGATATACTTTCTCTCATATAATGACTGACGCACTTGCCACAGCGTAAATTGTGAGAGTGATGCTGACATGTCTTTCTTAAATTGCAAACCAATAAACTCCGATGTCATAAACAAAAAAAAAAATAATATTTGTTTTTATAAATTTTTAGTTACGCAAGAAAAAACTTTGATTTCTATCTAAACTTATTTATGGGGACCATAGTAATGTTACAAGATATTGTTAAAGAGAACGTCTGGCTCCTGTGACCATACCACGTTTTTTCTTTGAGTGTAGAAGTATAGAACAAATAAACTTTTTAGATTAATATTTATAATGACAACGATATGGTACACATGTAGACCACAACCGGGTACTATTAGAGACAACTCAATTAATAAGTATGACAAAAATTATATTTCTTATATTCAAAGAAAAAATCAATGATCAATAGGGCACCTAGAATAATAGCCGAAAACTCAAATTAAATTAAATTCTATTAGTAGGCAAAGAGAATAAACGAACTTACGCATTTCTATAACAATGGATTCACAAAACAAAACGCAATAGTTTAATTGTTTAAGTATTTTTTTTTCACTATACATTTAATCTATGTAACGATTATTATGAATGGTTCAAACTAAACTGAAATATTTTTACATCTATGCAATAAATCACTAAGAGAGACTTATAAGAATCAGTGGTACAAATTAATTGTGCTATGGTAACTCTGGAGCACTTTATTACAATTGTCTCTGCTTATATTTAGCTAATTGTTTATTGATTAGAAATAAAAATATTTCAAAAGCGACAGTATAAACGTCGTCCTATACAGATAACGAATAAAAGACGAGAAAACCGTCAAAAAAGTAATTGTTTGCGGTTTTGTTTTTTCCTTTTATATTCTACAAAAAAAATGTTTTTCTTAGATATGCTCATAAGGATCTGTTTAATTCAAAACAAAACACCATGATTGTCTACTTTCTGACAATATTTTTTTTGGATTTAGCTTTGCAAGTAATCCACACCAAATTTTAAGACCCTTACATATTTACTTCATAAAAAGATAAAATTCCAAAAATTATTGTAAAAGGTGTTTGAAATATTTTAATAAAAATTTAATTCCACATAGTAAAAATAAAAATCAAATACAAATTTTATTCAATTGGCTATTTGGCAGTAAGTAATTCATATTATGTGATTATTTTAAAACACCATCATTTATTGCCCACCACGTTTTAAATATCCCGCTTTCAATTCATTTTGTCATTATTTAAAAAAAAAACGCCATATGTTGCGCAACGGTGTTTAAAGTATACTGCTTTCAAAAATAAAAGATGACTTAAAGTATACAGTACCTTTATCGGTAAAATCGGTAAAAAAAATCGAATTATTGTAAAGCTTTGTAAAAGACAGACAGGAAATGATGCCTTAAAGTAGGCACTACCTTTAAATTAGTAAAATATCGGCATACTTTTACTGCTTTTTCTCTGCGCTCTCTTGGATATAAGATATTTTTGCAGAAAAAAGTATTCTATATTGGAATCAGGATACTAGGGTATCTCCCCACAAAATTTTGTTAAAATCCATCCAGTAGTTTTTACGTGATGCGAACACAAATAAAGAGAGAAAGGCAGATAGATAGGAAATAAGATACTATTCTTTATATGTACAGATTTGTTGAAAACTATAACAAAACAATAAAAGTTTAAAAAATTATATTATCCAAAAAACTGTTATCATAGAATTATTGCGTTTTATATATATAAAATTTAGAACCAACGACACTATTTTATTTGTTATATAAAACTAATAAAATTATCTTCGTAACCAAAGTTTATCAAAATACTAATCGATCCGGATTTAAAAAGAACAGCTAAATTGTATTTTCATGTACCACCTCCAAATGTAAGATTGATATTGCAACTGCGTACCTATTTTATTTATTAACTTTTTAATGTTTTCGTTAATAACCGAGCCAAACAAATCGCCCATACTCACGTGTTTGCTACCGAAACATGTTTGCTTTATAAATCTATACCCCAAAATGACGGTCATTTGAAACCTTAATTTCATTTATTTCAATAAAAAAATGCGAACACGTGTAGCTTTTTACCATTTAAGACATCATACACCGAATACTAAATATATGTTTTTGCTTTTGAATATTCGATTAGTTTCTTCTTTATTCTTCTTACGGTTGGTGGATGTCTTATAATTACAAGCTGCCGAACACATGTAAACTTTATCCAATTTTTTTTGTTCCGATTAACTTACATACACGTGTGTATTCAATGTTTAAAACTTTAAAACCTTTTTATGTTAATGCCTTAGGTATTTAGCTATGACAAAGCATTTTTTTTTATTCAAAAACGAATCTTTAATGGATTATTTGTAAAATTTTTAAGTTCGTATTCATCCGTGCATACATATTTCTTGTATATTTTTTGTTTTGTCAGTATTTTTAATGAGGGGTCATTGTCCGATAACGTTTATTAGCATTGATAAGGGCATAGAAAAGCTAAAATTGAAATATTTTTTTGAAACTTGAAGAACATTTTAATAAGCAAAAAACTAAAATGGTTTTTATATGAAAAACACAACAATGTTAAATACACCCAATTTTGTTTTTACACGTTCTTTTTTACACGGTTTTGATTCAACACGGTTTAAAATAAAAAACGTTTCTAAATCATTTGGGATTTGATTTTATTTGTAATATTTTAAGTTTTGCGAAATATTTTCATATCAAAAATTTAGAGGAATTCCCTTTTTGTGCATACACGCATTTTTACTTGTCAGAGCAATTGAAATGCGTTAATATTTTGTGAACTATCAATGCATCTCTAAAAGAAGACGTCGAAAATTTCAAATAAAAAAATACAACGTAAAGCCAATTAAAAAACAAAATTGAAATTTTAGATCGCCTTCGAAATGGAAAATTCTTAACACTTCTTGGCAAAATGTTCGGTTTAAACGAAGTCATGGTAAGAAATACAAAAAAAATTAAAATTCAATCAGGCAATCGTTGATTTCTGGAACGAAACTATCTGTTAAGTCTTCATCATACACTAAAGATGCAAATAAACGATGCAAATACACATTATATGTACATGCATATACGAGTATGTGTAAAAATAAATATGCTTTCTTGTTCTTAAACAAATTCTCATTTTTCACTAATTTTAATAGGTTTTAGAGATAAGGAACCAATCACCTATTTTTGTCTTTTTTTACACGGTTTTTTCTGGAAAAAATCTACTGTGTAAAAACAGAATTAGGTGTATACCATACAACCTATCCATTTAAGGATAATAAGTAAATTTGATACAATAAAAATCACATAAAATATTGAGCATTGTACTAAAATTAAATATTTATAAAAAATAAAACTTATTTGAAGTGTATTTTAGAACAAATTTTGTTAGAAAAAATTGCCCTAAAATAGATTTTAAATATATTTTATTTTTTATAAATATGGGTATGAATATTTAATTTTATTAGTCGAAAGGTTTATTAAAAAAAAAAAACATTAAACAAGAGGGAAACTTTAGGCGGTGGTAGACTCACCAACTGGCGATATATAATCCTTTATCTGATTTTGGTGGGCTATCTATTTATGTTTACAACTAAATACTACCCCAAGTAGATCGATGTCAAGAATGCTGAAGAAGATTGCAGCGATCCTGAAAATGCATTACAATTTGTTATTGTCCTATAACACCTTTCCAGTTTTCTGCAAAATTAATCACCTAAGTTGTAAAAAACAATTCTTTCAAGCCTATTAGCAGTCATAGAGTATAAACGAACTTAATCTATGCAATTTTTTTCCCAATGTTTTTGTCATGCAAAGTTTGTTTCGAAATTTCTAAATTTTGAGAAAAAGTAACGGCATTAGTATCGCTCAGGACTTGTTGAATGGCATCAACGACGTTTCAGGTTTGCTCAAAATGGTTAGAACTGGAGACGAAACGTGGGTATATGGTTATGACGTCGAAACCAAGGCCCAATCATCCCAATGGAAGCGGCCAGAAGTAAAAAGACAAAACCGAAGAACACATACAAACGTGACTAATCTTTTCGGTGGTCAAAAACAAACTAATATTTCCAACTGGCTGATAATGCCAATATATGGCTAAGACATGTGTACCAACATAACAAACAAAATTTCGATAATCGAATTTACACAGACATATACAATAGGCGTATTCAGTAATGAACTTCTCTGAAAGCTAGATCGATAATTGTTTTCTAACAAAGCTCACAACGCCAGCAAACTGAACTATGAATTTTTAAAATGGTCAGAAATATCAATACGATCTGAATTGTCTAATGAAAATCTTTTCTCCATATGTCCAAAAATATAAATATAAAAGATCTTCATCTACAATCCAGTGGCACGTTCGGTTGGTAATTCGTAGTAACCAAAAAGTAAAAATATTCCCAAAAATCTCTTAAAACCGTCCCTGCTGAGTTTAAAGCCACGTCTGTTATTTTAGCCCGCGCACCATACACTATTATCTGCCATCATCGACAAACATATTTTCAAAGATGATTAGTCTTATTTGAATAGCATATGTAATATTATGCGTTGTGCTATAAATTGGAAATATTTTTCTCCACTCAGGTGTCTCAGCAGCCTGGATGCCTTCAAATCATTTAACTCTGTCAGGATCTGATTACACTATATACAACAACATACTCCATTTTACCTGCATTGTATAATACAAGAAAATGGTCTCTCTATTACTTATACATATTGTCGTTAACATACTCGGTAAATTTATTTATTTTAAGTTTGCTTTTCTAAGAACTTAATTGCCCAAAATTGCACTTTGAAGACTTCAATAGTTCTTCAAAGTGCATAACAAATATTTCTATATTACCTCTGTTACTATAGATTTCTAATTCTTTGTTTACAGGTATAGAAAGTAAGTGGCTTTAAAGTCAACAAAAACTCTATTTAATACAGGATCTCAATTGAAACAAATCAATTTCTATTTATGAAATTTTTATTTAGAACTTCAAAAAAAAAAAATTAACAAAAAAAAAATAACAAAATAAATTGGTTTGCTTTAAACATTTAGCATTCAACCAACATTATTTATAGTCTAAATATTAATATATTTTAACTCATTATGATCAAGTTTTTGAAAATAGTCATGATGTATTGGAGGGATATATAGGGATATATAAATCAATGATATCTGTAAATTTTTCGTGTTAGTACTATATTTCCAAATATTTGTGATCATCCCCGTGAGGCCAAAAAAATTAATGATTCAAAATTCTCATTCTCACTAAATGAAGTTTTATAGAACATTTTATATGGTATGCTCTTTAACACCCTTATTAAACATATCCCCAACCAATTTACTTCTTCACCATTGATATTTTTTCGCCTTTTTAGAATTGCATCTTCTAGGGGTTTTGTATTTATTATATTATTGTGCAATAAACGGGGAAAACCGAAATTTCGGGAAACTATAAAAATGTTTATGTCATTTACAATGTTGCCACACTTATAAAAATGCACTAAAGAAATTATGTAGTACAATTTTGAACTAAATGTTAGTATGTCTTTGAAGAAAGTGGGCTTATACCATTTTCAAAGTAATTATATTTGTAACTTCATTAACTACGAAAATTTTTAATGTGAAAGCAATGAAAATTTTAAAAGATTTTTTTGGAAAAATTTTATAAATAAAAAATTCATAGTAAAGTATATTCATTTTTATCATTACCGATTTTTTGTCAAATGGGACTTACACCACTTTCAAAGAAAATGGCTCATATGAGTATGTTAAATTAATCTGTACTATTAATATATCAATAATTTATTCGACTTCTTGATTATAATATAAGTAAGCAATTTTTTTCGCTACCTCTTCGAGTAGTATCATTTGCTTTATATACTATTTTTCTCCAAAGTACTAAATATGTTTTAAATATGTAGTTGTTGATTTTAATTTAAGTATTTTATTCCTCACTGATTTATATTTATTTAGGTTGGATCTGATGTTTGCTTAATTTTTTATACTTCTGTATATCGTTGTTATAACGAAATACGGTATGGTATCTATTTTCAAATTTTAAAAATAATTTCAATAATGTAATAGTAATTAATTGTACAGTTGTTACATTAAAGCTTAAAATACTAAACATCAAAAAGCGCCTTTTTGAACAAACTATTTTATAATTCGAACACAATTATTAAAAATACTTTTGTTTTTTGTAAAATATCCAGCATTCGTTTTTCCATAAAATTAATAAAGTTTTTTGTTACATTACTTAACAAGTGTATTTCAGCTACTGATTTAAATGTGATATTTAATATTTTAATATTATATCGACTTTCATAAAAACAATATGATTCGGTTTGTAACTACTGACTAGAAAAAATTGTGATATTAAAGTCAATGTAAAAATAAAAACAAACAATTATAAATATTTTAAGAGCCTTAAAACACTGGGTTGTTTTCAGTTTGATTTAATTTTTCATTTTTATACAAATACAGTTTGAAATATATTTATAATTAAACTTACCTTAAAATGTTTGTATGATCTAAAATTAAAAATAAAATATATTGTTTAGAACGTAAGTTTAATTATTTTAATTAACTAAAAACAAATTCACAAAAACAACAACAACAACAGCAACATATTAATTCTGCTCAATAACACTAATAAAGAACAATTTGACAAATAATTTGAGTATGCATGACAACGTTAAAAAGCAAACAACTGTACTTTGTTTCCGGTTCCTAAATATAATAAATATAAGGACTGTCAGATCTTTCCCAAAGAACTGCAACAATGTTCATAAACCCATCTTGACCCAAAAAATCGGCGTCTGATGTATTGGTCATTGTTTAATTTGATGAGGAGGAATCTTATTTTTGGTGTACCTTCTTAAATAAGTGTCTGATCGAAAAAAGGACAAAAATCTGTGACGACCCATATTTTTCATAACAAATCCATTTTTTATATGAAAATCTTATTTTTGCTGTATCTTCTTAAAACAGCGTCTAATCGAAAAAAGGACAAAAATCCGTGATCCCCTACCAAATTTTTCAAAAAAATCTATTTTTTATATGAAAATCTTATTTTTGCTGTATCGTGTTAAAACAGCGTCTAATCGAAAAAAGGACAAAAATCTGTGACGACCCATATTTTTCATAACAAATCCATTTTTTATATGAAAATCTTATTTTTGCTGTATCTTCTTAAAATAGCGTCTAATCGAAAAAAGGACAACAATCTGTGATGACCTATATTTTTCATAACAAATCCATTTTTTACATGAAAATCTTATTTTTGCTGTATCTTCTTAAAACAGCGTCTGATCGAAAAAAGGACAAAAATCTGTGACGACCCATATTTTTCATAACAAATCCATTTTTTTATATGAAAATCTTATTTTTGCTGTATCTTCTTAAAACAGCGTCTAATTGAAAAAAGGACAAAAATCCGTGATCCCCTACCAAATTTTTCAAAAAAATCTATTTTTTATATGAAAATCTTATTTTTGGTGTATCTTCTTAAATAAGTGTCTAATCGAGGAAAGGACAAAAATCTGTGAAGTCCAATATTTTTCATAAAAAATCTATTTTTAATATGAAAATCTTATTTTTGCTGTATCTTCTTAAAACAGCGTCTAATCGAAAAAAGGACAAAAATCTGTGACGACCTATATTTTTCATAACAAATCCATTTTTTATATGAAAATCTTATTTTTGCTGTATCTTCTTAAAACAGCGTCTAATCGAAAAAAGGAAAACAAGCTGTGATGACCTATATTTTTCATAAAAAATCCATTTTTTTTATATGAAAATCTTATTTTTGCTGTATCTTCTTAAAACAGCGTCTAATCGAAAAAAGGACAAAAATCTGTGACGACCCATATTTTTCATAACAAATCCATTTTTTATATGAAAATTTTATTTTTGCTGTATCTTCTTAAAACAGCGTCTGATCGAAAAAAGGACAAAAATCTGTGAGGACCCATATTTTTCATAACAAATCCATTTTTTATATAAAAATCTTATTTTTGCTGTATCTTCTTAAAACAGCGTCTAATCGAAAAAAGGACAAAAATCCGTGATCCCCTACCAAATTTTAAAAAAAAATTCATTTTTTTTTATATAAAAATCTTATTTTTGCTTCTTAAAACAGCGTCTGATCGAAAAAAGGACAAAAATCTGTGACGACCCATATTTTTCATAACAAATCCATTTTTTATATGAAAATCTTATTTTTGCTGTATCTTCTTAAAACAGCGTCTGATCGAAAAAAGGACAAAAATCTGTGACGACCCATATTTTTCATAACAAATCCATTTTTTATATGAAAATCTTATTTTTGCTGTATCTTCTTAAAACAGCGTCTAATCGAAAAAAGGAAAACAATCTGTGATGACCTATATTTTTCATTAAAAAATCCATTTTTTTATATGAAAATCTTATTTTTGCTGTATCTTCTTAAAACAGCGTCTAATCGAAAAAAGGACAAAAATCCGTGATCCCCTACCAAATTTTTCAAAAAAATCTATTTTTTATATGAAAATCTTATTTTTGCTGTATCGTCTTAAAACAGCGTCTAATCGAAAAAAGGACAAAAATCTGTGACGACCCATATTTTTCATAACAAATCCATTTTTTATATGAAAATCTTATTTTTGCTGTATCTTCTTAAAATAGCGTCTAATCGAAAAAAGGACAACAATCTGTGATGACCTATATTTTTCATAACAAATCCATTTTTTACATGAAAATCTTATTTTTGCTGTATCTTCTTAAAACAGCGTCTGATCGAAAAAAGGACAAAAATCTGTGACGACCCATATTTTTCATAACAAATCCATTTTTTATATGAAAATCTTATTTTTGCTGTATCTTCTTAAAACAGCGTCTAATTGAAAAAAGGACAAAAATCCGTGATCCCCTACCAAATTTTTCAAAAAAATCTATTTTTTATATGAAAATCTTATTTTTGGTGTATCTTCTTAAATAGGTGTCTAATCGAGGAAAGGACAAAAATCTGTGAAGTCCAATATTTTTCATAAAAAATCTATTTTTAATATGAAAATCTTACTTTTGCTGTATCTTCTTAAAACAGCGTCTAATCGAAAAAAGGACAAAATTCTGTGACGACCTATATTTTTCATAACAAATCCATTTTTTATATGAAAATCTTATTTTTGCTGTATCTTCTTAAAACAGCGTCTAATCGAAAAAAGGAAAACAAGCTGTGATGACCTATATTTTTCATAAAAAATCCATTTTTTTTATATGAAAATCTTATTTTTGCTGTATCTTCTTAAAACAGCGTCTAATCGAAAAAAGGACAAAAATCTGTGACGACCCATATTTTTCATAACAAATCCATTTTTTATATGAAAATTTTATTTTTGCTGTATCTTCTTAAAACAGCGTCTGATCGAAAAAAGGACAAAAATCTGTGAGGACCCATATTTTTCATAACAAATCCATTTTTTATATAAAAATCTTATTTTTGCTGTATCTTCTTAAAACAGCGTCTAATCGAAAAAAGGACAAAAATCCGTGATCCCCTACCAAATTTTTTAAAAAAAATCATTTTTTTTTATATAAAAATCTTATTTTTGCTTCTTAAAACAGCGTCTGATCGAAAAAAGGACAAAAATCTGTGACGACCCATATTTTTCATAACAAATCCATTTTTTATATGAAAATCTTATTTTTGCTGTATCTTCTTAAAACAGCGTCTGATCGAAAAAAGGACAAAAATCTGTGACGACCCATATTTTTCATAACAAATCCATTTTTTATATGAAAATCTTATTTTTGCTGTATCTTCTTAAAACAGCGTCTAATCGAAAAAAGGAAAACAATCTGTGATGACCTATATTTTTCATTAAAAAATCCATTTTTTTTATATGAAAATCTTATTTTTGCTGTATCTTCTTAAAACAGCGTCTAATCGAAAAAAGGACAAAAATCCGTGATCCCCTACCAAATTTTTCAAAAAAATCTATTTTTTATATGAAAATCTTATTTTTGCTGTATCGTCTTAAAACAGCGTCTAATCGAAAAAAGGACAAAAATCTGTGACGACCCATATTTTTCATAACAAATCCATTTTTTATATGAAAATCTTATTTTTGCTGTATCTTCTTAAAACAGCGTCTAATCGAAAAAAGGACAACAATCTGTGATGACCTATATTTTTCATAAAAAATCCAGTTTTTTTTATATGAAAACCTTATTTTTGCTGTATCTTCTTAAAACAGCGTCTATTCGAAAAAAGGACAAAAATCCGTGATCCCCTACCAAATTTTTCAAAAAAATCTATTTTTTATATGAAAATCTTATTTTTGCTGTATCGTCTTAAAACAGCGTCTAATCGAAAAAATGACAACAATCTGTGATGACCTATATTTTTCATTAAAAAATCCATTTTTTTATATGAAAATCTTATTTTTGCTGTATCGTCTTAAAACA
The DNA here is from genome assembly GCA_949628195.1 of Phasia obesa. Taxonomy (NCBI): domain Eukaryota; kingdom Metazoa; phylum Arthropoda; class Insecta; order Diptera; family Tachinidae; genus Phasia; species Phasia obesa. Next base: position 32,948,907 of record OX451216.1, read on the forward strand.
GCGTCTAATCGAAAAAAGGACAAAAATCCGTGATTCCCTACCAAATTTTTCAAAAAAATCTATTTTTTATATGAAAATCTTATTTTTGTGTATCGTCTTAAAACAGCGTCTAATCGAAAAAAGGACAACAATCTGTGATGACCTATATTTTTCATTAAAAAATCCATTTTTTTATATGAAAATCTTATTTTTGCTGTATCTTCTTAAAACAGCGTCTAATCGAAAAAAGGACAACAATCTGTGATGACCTATATTTTTCATAAAAAATACATTTTTTTTATATGAAAATCTTATATTTGCTGTATCTTCTTAAAACAGCGTCTAATCGAAAAAGGACAACAATCTGTGATGACCTATATTTTTCATTAAAAAATCAATTTTTTTTATATGAAAATCTTATTTTTGCTGTATCTTCTTCAAACAGCGTCTAATCGAAAAAAGGACAAAAATCCGTGATCCCCTACCAAATTTTTCAAAAAAATCTATTTTTTATATGTAAATCTTATTTTTGCTGTATCGTCTTAAAACAGCGTCTAATCGAAAAAAGGACAAAAATCTGTGACGACCCATATTTTTCATAACAAATCCATTTTGTATATGAAAATCTTATTTTTGCTGTATCTTCTTAAAACAGCGTCTAATCGAAAAAAGGACAACAATCTGTGATGACCTATATTTTTCATAAAAAATCCAGTTTTTTTTATATGAAAACCTTATTTTTGCTGTATCTTCTTAAATAAGTGTCTAATCGAGGAAAGGACAAAAATCTGTGAAGTCCTATATTTTTCATAAAAAATCTATTTTTTATATGAAAATCTTATTTTTGCTGTATCTTCTTCAAACAGCGTCTAATCGAAAAAAGGACAAAAATCCGTGATCCCCTACCAAATTTTTCAAAAAAATCTATTTTTTATATGAAAATCTTATTTTTGCTGTATCTTCTTAAAACAGCGTCTGATCGAAAAAAGGACAAAAATCTGTGACGACCCATATTTTTCATAACAAATCCATTTTTTATATGAAAATCTTATTTTTGCTGTATCTTCTTAAAACAGCGTCTAATCGAAAAAAGGACAACAATCTGTGATGACCTATATTTTTCATAAAAAATCCAGTTTTTTTTATATGAAAATCCTATTTTTGCGGTATCTTCTTAAAACAGCGTCTAATCGAAAAAAGGACAAAAATCCGTGATTCCCTACCAAATTTTTCAAAAAAATCTATTTTTTATATGAAAATCTTATTTTTGCTGTATCGTCTTAAAACAGCGTCTAATCGAAAAAAGGACAACAATCTGTGATGACCTATATTTTTCATTAAAAAATCCATTTTTTTATATGAAAATCTTATTTTTGCTGTATCTTCTTCAAACAGCGTCTAATCGAAAAAAGGACAAAAATCCGTGATCCCCTACCAAATTTTTCAAAAAAATCTATTTTTTATATGAAAATCTTATTTTTGCTGTATCTTCTTAAAACAGCGTCTAATCGAAAAAAGGACAACAATCTGTGATGACCTATATTTTTCATAAAAAATCCATTTTTTTTATATGAAAATCTTATATTTGCTGTATCTTCTTAAAACAGCGTTTAATCGAAAAAAGGACAAAAATCCGTGATCCCCTACCAAATTTTTCAAAAAAATCTATTTTTTATATGAAAATCTTATTTTTGCTGTATCTTCTTAAAACAGCGTCTAATCGAAAAAAGGACAACAATCTGTGATGACCTATATTTTTCATAAAAAATCCATTTTTTTATATGAAAATCTTATATTTGCTGTATCTTCTTAAAACAGCGTCTATTCGAAAAAAGGACAAAAATCCGTGATTCCCTACCAAATTTTTCAAAAAAATCTATTTTTTATATGAAAATCTTATTTTTGCTGTATCGTCTTAAAACAGCGTCTAATCGAAAAAAGGACAACAATCTGTGATGACCTATATTTTTCATTAAAAAATCCATTTTTTTATATGAAAATCTTATTTTTGCTGTATCTTCTTCAAACAGCGTCTAATCGAAAAAAGGACAAAAATCCGTGATCCCCTACCAAATTTTTCAAAAAAATCTATTTTTTATATGAAAATCTTATTTTGCTGTATCTTCTTAAAACAGCGTCTGATCGGAAAAAGGACAAAAATCTGTGACGACCCATATTTTTCATAACAAATCCATTTTTTATATGAAAATCTTATTTTTGCTGTATCTTCTTAAAATAGCGGCTAATCGAAAAAAGGACAAAAATCTGTGACGACCCATATTTTTCATAAAAAATCCATTTTTTTATGAAAATCTTATTTTTGCTGTATCTTCTTAAGACAGCGTCTAATCGAAAAAAGGACAACAATCTGTGATGACCTATATTTTTCATAAAAAATCCAGTTTTTTTATATGAAAACCTTATTTTTGCTGTATCTTCTTAAAACAGCGTCTATTCGAAAAAAGGACAAAAATCCGTGATCCCCTACCAAATTTTTCAAAAAAATCTATTTTTTATATGAAAATCTTATTTTTGCTGTATCTTCTTAAAACAGCGTCTAATCGAAAAAAGGACAACAATCTGTGATGACCTATATTTTTCATAAAAAATCCATTTTTTTTATATGAAAATCTTATATTTGCTGTATCTTCTTAAAACAGCGTTTAATCGAAAAAAGGACAAAAATCCGTGATCCCCTACCAAATTTTTCAAAAAAATCTATTTTTTATATGAAAATCTTATTTTTGCTGTATCTTCTTAAAACAGCGTCTAATCGAAAAAAGGACAACAATCTGTGATGACCTATATTTTTCATAAAAAATCCATTTTTTTATATGAAAATCTTATATTTGCTGTATCTTCTTAAAACAGCGTTTAATCGAAAAAAGGACAAAAATCCGTGATTCCCTACCAAATTTTTCAAAAAAATCTATTTTTTATATGAAAATCTTATTTTTGCTGTATCTTCTGAAAACAGCGTCTAATCGTAAAAAGGACAAAAATCCGTGATTCCCTACCAAATTTTTCAAAAAAATCTATTTTTTATATGAAAATCTTATTTTTGCTGTATCGTCTTAAAACAGCGTCTAATCGAAAAGAGGACAACAATCTGTGATGACCTATATTTTTCATTAAAAAAATCTTATTTTTGCTGTATCTTCTGAAAACAGCGTCTAATCGTAAAAAGGACAAAAATCCGTGATTCCCTACCAAATTTTTCAAAAAAATCTATTTTTTATATGAAAATCTTATTTTTGCTGTATCGTCTTAAAACAGCGTCTAATCGAAAAGAGGACAACAATCTGTGATGACCTATATTTTTCATTAAAAAATCCATTTTTTTTATATGAAAATCTTATTTTTGCTGTATCTTCTTCAAACAGCGTCTAATCGAAAAAAGGACAAAAATCCGTGATTCCCTACCAAATTTTTCAAAAAAATCTATTTTTTATATGAAAATCTTATTTTTGCTGTATCTTCTTAAAACAGCGTCTAATCGAAAAAAGGACAAAAATCTGTGACAACCCATATTTTTCATAACAAATCCATTTTTTATATGAAAATCTTATTTTTGCTGTATCTTCTTAAAACAGCGTCTAATCGAAAAAAGGACAAAAATCTGTGACGACCCATATTTTTCATAACAAATCCATTTTTTATATGAAAATCTTATTTTTGCTGTATCTTCTTAAAACAGCGTCTGATCGAAAAAAGGACAAAAATCTGTGACGACCCATATTTTTCATAACAAATTCATTTTTTATATGAAAATCTTATTTTTGCTGTATCTTCTTAAAACAGCGTCTAATTGAAAAAAGTACAAAAATCCGTGATCCCCTACCAAATTTTTCAAAAAAATCTATTTTTTATATGAAAATCTTATTTTTGCTGTATCTTCTTAAAACAGCGTCTGATCGAAAAAAGGACAAAAATCTGTGACGACCCATATTTTTCATAACAAATCCATTTTTTTTTATATGAAATTCTTATTTTTGCTGTAAGCGTCTTCTTAAATAAGCGTCTAATCGAGAAAAGGACAAAAATCTGTGACGACCTATATTTTTCATAAAAAAATCCATTTTTTTATATGAAAATCTTACTTTTGCTGTATCTTCTTAAAACAGCGTCTAATCGAAAAAAAGACAAAAATCTGTGACGACCTATATTTTTCATAAAAAATCTATTTTTTATATAAAAATCTTATTTTTGCTGTAGCTTCTTAAAACAGCGTCTAATCGAAAAAAGGACAAAAATCTGTGACGACCTATATTTTTCATAACAAATCCATTTCTTTTATATGAAAATCTTATTTTTGCTGTATCTTCTTAAATAAGCGTCTAATCGAGAAAAGGACAAAAATCTGTGACGACCTATATTTTTTATAAAAAATCTATTTTTTATATGAAAATCTTATTTTTGCTGTAGCTTCTTAAAACAGCGTCTAATCGAAAAAAGGACAAAAATCCGTGATTCCCTACCAAATTTTTCAAAAAAATCTATTTTTTATATGAAAATCTTATTTTTGCTGTATCTTCTTAAAACAGCGTCTAATCGAAAAAAGGACAAAAATCTGTGACAACCCATATTTTTCATAACAAATCCATTTTTTATATGAAAATCTTATTTTTGCTGTATCTTCTTAAAACAGCGTCTAATCGAAAAAAGGACAAAAATCTGTGACGACCATATTTTTCATAACAAATCCATTTTTTATATGAAAATCTTATTTTTGCTGTATCTTCTTAAAACAGCGTCTGATCGAAAAAAGGACAAAAATCTGTGACGACCCATATTTTTCATAACAAATTCATTTTTTATATGAAAATCTTATTTTTGCTGTATCTTCTTAAAACAGCGTCTAATTGAAAAAAGTACAAAAATCCGTGATCCCCTACCAAATTTTTCAAAAAAATCTATTTTTTATATGAAAATCTTATTTTTGCTGTATCTTCTTAAAACAGCGTCTGATCGAAAAAAGGACAAAAATCTGTGACGACCCATATTTTTCATAACAAATCCATTTTTTTTTATATGAAATTCTTATTTTTGCTGTAAGCGTCTTCTTAAATAAGCGTCTAATCGAGAAAAGGACAAAAATCTGTGACGACCTATATTTTTCATAAAAAAATCCATTTTTTTATATGAAAATCTTACTTTTGCTGTATCTTCTTAAAACAGCGTCTAATCGAAAAAAAGACAAAAATCTGTGACGACCTATATTTTTCATAAAAAATCTATTTTTTATATAAAAATCTTATTTTTGCTGTAGCTTCTTAAAACAGCGTCTAATCGAAAAAAGGACAAAAATCTGTGACGACCTATATTTTTCATAACAAATCCATTTCTTTTATATGAAAATCTTATTTTTGCTGTATCTTCTTAAATAAGCGTCTAATCGAGAAAAGGACAAAAATCTGTGACGACCTATATTTTTTATAAAAAATCTATTTTTTATATGAAAATCTTATTTTTGCTGTAGCTTCTTAAAACAGCGTCTAATCGAAAAAAAAGACAAAAATCTGTGACGACCTATATTTTTCATAAAAAATCTATTTTTTATATGAAAATCTTATTTTTGCTGTAGCTTCTTAAAACAGCGTCTAATCGAAAAAAGGACAAAAATCTGTGACGACCTATATTTTTCATAAAAAATACTTTTTTTTATATGAAAATGTTATTTTTGCTGTATCTTCTTAAATAAGCGTCTAATCGAGAAAAGGACAAAAATCTGTGACGACCTATATTTTTCATAAAAAAATCTATTTTTTTTATATGAAAATCTTATTTTTGCTGTATCTTCTTAAAACAGCGTCTAATCGAAAACAGGACAAAAATCTGTGACGACCTATATTTTTCATAACAAATCCATTTTTTTTTGTATGAAAATCTTATTTTTGCTGTATCTTCTTAAATAAGCGTCTAATCCAGAAAAGGACAAAAATCTGTGACGACCTATATTTTTCATAAAAAAATCTATTTTTTATATGAAAATCTTATTTTTGGTGTATCTTCTTAAAACAGCGTCTAATCGAAAAAAAAGACAAAAATCTGTGACGACCTATATTTTTCATAAAAAATCTATTTTTTATATGAAAATCTTATTTTTGCTGTAGCTTCTTAAAACAGCGTCTAATCGAAAAAAGGACAAAAATCTGTGACGACCTATATTTTTCATAACAAATCCATTTTTTTATATGAAAATCTTATTTTTGCTGTATCTTCTTAAAACAGCGTTTAATCGAAAAAAGGACAAAAATCTGTGACGACCTATATTTTTCAAAAAAATCCATTTTTTTATATGAAAACCTTATTTTTGCTGTATCTTCTTAAAACAGCGTCTAATCGAAAACAGGACAAAAATCTGTGACGACCTATATTTTTCATAACAAATCCATTTTTTTTTGTATGAAAATCTTATTTTTGCTGTATCTTCTTAAATAAGCGTCTAATCCAGAAAAGGACAAAAATCTGTGACGACCTATATTTTTCATAAAAAAATCTATTTTTTATATGAAAATCTTATTTTTGGTGTATCTTCTTAAAACAGCGTCTAATCGAAAAAAAAGACAAAAATCTGTGACGACCTATATTTTTCATAAAAAATCTATTTTTTATATGAAAATCTTATTTTTGCTGTAGCTTCTTAAAACAGCGTCTAATCGAAAAAAGGACAAAAATCTGTGACGACCTATATTTTTCATAACAAATCCATTTTTTTATATGAAAATCTTATTTTTGCTGTAGCTTCTTAAAACAGCGTCTAATCGAAAAAAGGACAACAATCTGTGATGACCTATATTTTTCATAAAAAATCCAGTTTTTTTATATGAAAACCTTATTTTTGCTGTATCTTCTTAAAACAGCGTCTATTCGAAAAAAGGACAAAAATCCGTGATCCCCTACCAAATTTTTCAAAAAAATCTATTTTTTATATGAAAATCTTATTTTTGCTGTATCTTCTTAAAACAGCGTCTAATCGAAAAAAGGACAACAATCTGTGATGACCTATATTTTTCATAAAAAATCCATTTTTTTTATATGAAAATCTTATATTTGCTGTATCTTCTTAAAACAGCGTTTAATCGAAAAAAGGACAAAAATCCGTGATCCCCTACCAAATTTTTCAAAAAAATCTATTTTTTATATGAAAATCTTATTTTTGCTGTATCTTCTTAAAACAGCGTCTAATCGAAAAAAGGACAACAATCTGTGATGACCTATATTTTTCATAAAAAATCCATTTTTTTATATGAAAATCTTATATTTGCTGTATCTTCTTAAAACAGCGTTTAATCGAAAAAAGGACAAAAATCCGTGATTCCCTACCAAATTTTTCAAAAAAATCTATTTTTTATATGAAAATCTTATTTTTGCTGTATCTTCTGAAAACAGCGTCTAATCGTAAAAAGGACAAAAATCCGTGATTCCCTACCAAATTTTTCAAAAAAATCTATTTTTTATATGAAAATCTTATTTTTGCTGTATCGTCTTAAAACAGCGTCTAATCGAAAAGAGGACAACAATCTGTGATGACCTATATTTTTCATTAAAAAAATCTTATTTTTGCTGTATCTTCTGAAAACAGCGTCTAATCGTAAAAAGGACAAAAATCCGTGATTCCCTACCAAATTTTTCAAAAAAATCTATTTTTTATATGAAAATCTTATTTTTGCTGTATCGTCTTAAAACAGCGTCTAATCGAAAAGAGGACAACAATCTGTGATGACCTATATTTTTCATTAAAAAATCCATTTTTTTTATATGAAAATCTTATTTTTGCTGTATCTTCTTCAAACAGCGTCTAATCGAAAAAAGGACAAAAATCCGTGATTCCCTACCAAATTTTTCAAAAAAATCTATTTTTTATATGAAAATCTTATTTTTGCTGTATCTTCTTAAAACAGCGTCTAATCGAAAAAAGGACAAAAATCTGTGACAACCCATATTTTTCATAACAAATCCATTTTTTATATGAAAATCTTATTTTTGCTGTATCTTCTTAAAACAGCGTCTAATCGAAAAAAGGACAAAAATCTGTGACGACCCATATTTTTCATAACAAATCCATTTTTTATATGAAAATCTTATTTTTGCTGTATCTTCTTAAAACAGCGTCTGATCGAAAAAAGGACAAAAATCTGTGACGACCCATATTTTTCATAACAAATTCATTTTTTATATGAAAATCTTATTTTTGCTGTATCTTCTTAAAACAGCGTCTAATTGAAAAAAGTACAAAAATCCGTGATCCCCTACCAAATTTTTCAAAAAAATCTATTTTTTATATGAAAATCTTATTTTTGCTGTATCTTCTTAAAACAGCGTCTGATCGAAAAAAGGACAAAAATCTGTGACGACCCATATTTTTCATAACAAATCCATTTTTTTTTATATGAAATTCTTATTTTTGCTGTAAGCGTCTTCTTAAATAAGCGTCTAATCGAGAAAAGGACAAAAATCTGTGACGACCTATATTTTTCATAAAAAAATCCATTTTTTTATATGAAAATCTTACTTTTGCTGTATCTTCTTAAAACAGCGTCTAATCGAAAAAAAGACAAAAATCTGTGACGACCTATATTTTTCATAAAAAATCTATTTTTTATATAAAAATCTTATTTTTGCTGTAGCTTCTTAAAACAGCGTCTAATCGAAAAAAGGACAAAAATCTGTGACGACCTATATTTTTCATAACAAATCCATTTCTTTTATATGAAAATCTTATTTTTGCTGTATCTTCTTAAATAAGCGTCTAATCGAGAAAAGGACAAAAATCTGTGACGACCTATATTTTTTATAAAAAATCTATTTTTTATATGAAAATCTTATTTTTGCTGTATCTTCTTCAAACAGCGTCTAATCGAAAAAAGGACAAAAATCCGTGATTCCCTACCAAATTTTTCAAAAAAATCTATTTTTTATATGAAAATCTTATTTTTGCTGTATCTTCTTAAAACAGCGTCTAATCGAAAAAAGGACAAAAATCTGTGACAACCCATATTTTTCATAACAAATCCATTTTTTATATGAAAATCTTATTTTTGCTGTATCTTCTTAAAACAGCGTCTAATCGAAAAAAGGACAAAAATCTGTGACGACCCATATTTTTCATAACAAATCCATTTTTTATATGAAAATCTTATTTTTGCTGTATCTTCTTAAAACAGCGTCTGATCGAAAAAAGGACAAAAATCTGTGACGACCCATATTTTTCATAACAAATTCATTTTTTATATGAAAATCTTATTTTTGCTGTATCTTCTTAAAACAGCGTCTAATTGAAAAAAGTACAAAAATCCGTGATCCCCTACCAAATTTTTCAAAAAAATCTATTTTTTATATGAAAATCTTATTTTTGCTGTATCTTCTTAAAACAGCGTCTGATCGAAAAAAGGACAAAAATCTGTGACGACCCATATTTTTCATAACAAATCCATTTTTTTTTATATGAAATTCTTATTTTTGCTGTAAGCGTCTTCTTAAATAAGCGTCTAATCGAGAAAAGGACAAAAATCTGTGACGACCTATATTTTTCATAAAAAAATCCATTTTTTTATATGAAAATCTTACTTTTGCTGTATCTTCTTAAAACAGCGTCTAATCGAAAAAAAGACAAAAATCTGTGACGACCTATATTTTTCATAAAAAATCTATTTTTTATATAAAAATCTTATTTTTGCTGTAGCTTCTTAAAACAGCGTCTAATCGAAAAAAGGACAAAAATCTGTGACGACCTATATTTTTCATAACAAATCCATTTCTTTTATATGAAAATCTTATTTTTGCTGTATCTTCTTAAATAAGCGTCTAATCGAGAAAAGGACAAAAATCTGTGACGACATATATTTTTTATAAAAAATCTATTTTTTATATGAAAATCTTATTTTTGCTGTAGCTTCTTAAAACAGCGTCTAATCGAAAAAAAAGACAAAAATCTGTGACGACCTATATTTTTCATAAAAAATCTATTTTTTATATGAAAATCTTATTTTTGCTGTAGCTTCTTAAAACAGCGTCTAATCGAAAAAAGGACAAAAATCTGTGACGACCTATATTTTTCATAAAAAATACTTTTTTTTATATGAAAATGTTATTTTTGCTGTATCTTCTTAAATAAGCGTCTAATCGAGAAAAGGACAAAAATCTGTGACGACCTATATTTTTCATAAAAAAATCTATTTTTTTATATGAAAATCTTATTTTTGCTGTATCTTCTTAAAACAGCGTCTAATCGAAAACAGGACAAAAATCTGTGACGACCTATATTTTTCATAACAAATCCATTTTTTTTTGTATGAAAATCTTATTTTTGCTGTATCTTCTTAAATAAGCGTCTAATCGAAAAAAGGACAAAAATCTGTGACGACCTATATTTTTCATAAAAAATACTTTTTTTTATATGAAAATGTTATTTTTGCTGTATCTTCTTAAATAAGCGTCTAATCGAGAAAAGGACAAAAATCTGTGACGACCTATATTTTTCATAAAAAAATCTATTTTTTTATATGAAAATCTTATTTTTGCTGTAGCTTCTTAAAACAGCGTCTAATCGAAAAAAAAGACAAAAATCTGTGACGACCTATATTTTTCATAAAAAATCTATTTTTTATATGAAAATCTTATTTTTGCTGTAGCTTCTTAAAACAGCGTCTAATCGAAAAAAGGACAAAAATCTGTGACGACCTATATTTTTCATAAAAAATACTTTTTTTTATATGAAAATGTTATTTTTGCTGTATCTTCTTAAATAAGCGTCTAATCGAGAAAAGGACAAAAATCTGTGACGACCTATATTTTTCATAAAAAAATCTATTTTTTTATATGAAAATCTTATTTTTGCTGTATCTTCTTAAAACAGCGTCTAATCGAAAACAGGACAAAAATCTGTGACGACCTATATTTTTCATAACAAATCCATTTTTTTTTGTATGAAAATCTTATTTTTGCTGTATCTTCTTAAATAAGCGTCTAATCCAGAAAAGGACAAAAATCTGTGACGACCTATATTTTTCATAAAAAAATCTATTTTTTATATGAAAATCTTATTTTTGGTGTATCTTCTTAAAACAGCGTCTAATCGAAAAAAAAGACAAAAATCTGTGACGACCTATATTTTTCATAAAAAATCTATTTTTTATATGAAAATCTTATTTTTGCTGTAGCTTCTTAAAACAGCGTCTAATCGAAAAAAGGACAAAAATCTGTGACGACCTATATTTTTCATAACAAATCCATTTTTTTATATGAAAATCTTATTTTTGCTGTATCTTCTTAAATAAGCGTGTAATCGAGAAAAGGACAAAAATCTGTGATGACCTATATTTTTCATAAAAAATCCATTTTTTTTATATGAAAATCTTATTTTTGCTGTATCTTCTTAAAACAGCGTCTAATCGAAAAAAGGACAAAAATCTGTGACGACATATATTTTTCATAAAAAAATCCATTTTTTTATATGAAAATCTTATTTTTGCTGTATCTTCTTAAAACAGCGTCTAATCGAAAAAAGGACAAAAATCTGTGACGACATATATTTTTCATAAAAAAATCCATTTTTTTATATGAAAATCTTATTTTTGCTGTATCTTCTTAAAACAGCGTCTAATCGAAAAAAGGACAAAAATCTATGATGACCTATATTTTTCATAAAAAATCCATCTTTTTATATAAAAATCTTATTTTTGCTGTATCTTCTTAAAACAGCGTCTAATCGAAAACGGGACAAAAATCTATGATGACCTATATTTTTCATAAAAAATCCATCTTTTTATATGAAAATCTTATTTTTGCTGTATCTTCTTAAAACAGCGTCTAATCGAAAACGGGACAAAAATCTGTGATGACCTATATTTTTCATAAAAAATCCAGTTTTTTTTTATATGAAAATCTTATTTTTGCTGTAAGCGTCTTCTTAAATAAGCGTCTAATCGAGAAAAGACAAAAATCTGTGACGACATATATTTTTCATAAAAAAAATCCATTTTTTATATGAAAATCTTATTTTTGGTGTATCTTCTTAAAACAGCGTCTAATCGAAAAAAGGACAAAAATCTGTGATGACCTATATTTTTCATAAAAAATCCAGTTTTTTTTTATATGAAAATCTTATTTTTGCTGTAAGCGTCTTCTTAAATAAGCGTCTAATCGAGAAAAGGACAAAAATCTGTGACGACATATATTTTTCATAAAAAAATCCATTTTTTATATGAAAATCTTATTTTTGGTGTATCTTCTTAAAACAGCGTCTAATCGAAAAAAAGACCAAAATCTGTGACGACATATATTTTTCATAAAAAAATCCATTTTTTTATATGAAAATCTTATTTTTGCTGTATCTTCTTAAAACAGCGTCTAATCGAAAAAAGGACAAAAATCTGTGACGACCTATATTTTTCATAACAAATCCATTTTTTTTATATGAAAATCTTATTTTTGCTGTATCTTCTTAAAACAGCGTCTAATCGAAAACGGGACAAAAATCTATGATGACCTATATTTTTCATAAAAAATCCATCTTTTTATGTAAAAATCTTATTTTTGCTGTATCTTCTTAAAACAGCGTCTAATCGAAAAAAGGACAAAAATCTGTGATGACCTATATTTTTCATAAAAAATCCAGTTTTTTTTTATATGAAAATCTTATTTTTGCTGTAAGCGTCTTCTTAAATAAGCGTCTAATCGAGAAAAGGACAAAAATCTGTGACGACATATATTTTTCATAAAAAATCCATTTTTTATATGAAAATCTTATTTTTGGTGTATCTTCTTAAACAGCGTCTAATCGAAAAAAAGACAAAAATCTGTGACGACCTATATTTTTCATAAAAAATCTATTTTTTATATGAAAATCTTATTTTTGCTGTAGCTTCTTAAAACAGCGTCTAATCGAAAAAAGGACAAAAATCTGTGACGACCTATATTTTTCATAACAAATCCATTTTTTTTATATGAAAATCTTATTTTTGCTGTATCTTCTTAAATAAGCGTGTAATCGAGAAAAGGACAAAAATCTGTGATGACCTATATTTTTCATAAAAAATCCATTTTTTTTTATATGAAAATCTTATTTTTGCTGTATCTTCTTAAAACAGCGTCTAATCGAAAAAAGGACAAAAATCTGTGACGACATATATTTTTCATAAAAAAATCCATTTTTTTTTAT